>CM040243.1:75476104-76030054 GCA_022545495.1 Chrysanthemum lavandulifolium | reverse complement strand
TTAAAACCGTTGGCCTTCTCGCTTTGTTTCTTGCTTGCATTACGTCTTTTGACCAATTGAAAACCATCATTCGAATCTTATCATTACTAGTCGACTTTATTTTCACATTATGTGGGCGGTATCATTTCGAGTGTCCGAAAATCTTGCAATTAGAGCATCTTGGAGGTACCATTCATACTCGAACGTGATAGCCTCCCTAGTAAACCCATCATCCTCCAAATTAGGAATTGCAATGACCATGGATTCTTTCTTTCTTTATCCGATTGAATTTCAACCATTACGCGAGCTTAGCTACTCCTACCTCATGACTCATTACACATTGAGCTTGTGTATGAGTCCATAATAATAGAGGTGCCTAGCTTGGTTGTTATAGCCCTCGATCAATAACCGTGAAGGCAACAACTGGTATGTCGTGTATTTTCACCCAAACCGGAATGGTTGTCACATTTTATTTTGTTAAGCATGTCGATGGAGTCCATTTGTTCAATATGATTGGCACTTGACGAATCATCAAAGGCCCGTTTTGCAAAACGTCATCCACTCCCTTCTTTGTTGCGAACTAGAAAAAGTAAAATCCTATCATGATTTTCTGTATTTCATACTTTCCCCAAGCATTAAACACGTAGTTCTCCACCACTCGAAAAGAAACATGCTTTCCAATGAAGTAACTTGTATACCGAGTTACCAATTCTGTTATTGACTTCCATTACTGATGTCTTAGGAACTTTAAGTTCAAAACCATCTGTCTCCGATCCTTCTAACTCCAATTTACGAAGCTGAGCCTGTGGCTTAGTATGTTCAGTTGTAACCACATTTTCAAATGAAACCCTAGGCGTTTCATTTCTTGTGGATTCTTTCACAATAGTAGGCTCCTCTTGTGTTTTAATTGGTGTTTCTTGTTCCTGTTCACTCCCATCATGCCTGTTAGTTTCACCCCTGGATGAGGTCACATTAGCATGACTAGACGTACTACCAGTTGTTTGGCTTTCATGATCATTCACACTTGCATTGGATTTATTTGGCTTCACTAGTTTCCCATCCGAGCCGATCATTGTTACCGTTGTTCTTGAATTTTGTAGTAAACGAGCTCAATAAAGAACTTATACCCTCCGCTCCCGTATCATCAACCATGAGAAAAGCAAAACGAACCAATGTTCACTTAGTTTAGGAATTTTATCAAACATGTTGTGTGCACCAACAAAGATTCAATGATTTGTCTTAAAATGATAAACAAGCTGAATAATTAAAAGGGGTTTGATTAGAAAAACATGTTTATGGAGGTGTGATTAAAATTTTGGGGAAAAAGTATGTAAAGGAATGTCGTAACAATATTAAAAAACATTTTCCATCTGGTTAGAATTGGGGAAAGAGTTTGATTAGAAAAACATGTTGTAACAATTGGGAAAAAGTTTGATTAGAAAAAAACATGTTTATGAAGGTGCCATGTTTAGGGATTTGGGTTGGGGGGGGGCTCACGAATCCTGCAACGATTTGTGGATTCATATAAGCGTGTGGACAACCCATGTGTTGCCTCTTTAAAAAAGCCATTTTGCTACCATTTCACTCACCCAGAGACAGAGCTTGGACGTTTTTTTTTTTGGGGGGCGCCGGAAACATTCGAACGCAGAAAATAGTTTTTAATATATAGAGCATCTAGTGTTTGTGTCGTGAAGTGGATCTTTGCATAGTTTCATTACTGATTCAAGTGTTAATGTTTTGAACTTTCTCATAATATCCTACAAAAGGTGTAACTGATATATATTTAGTAGCACATGTAGTATTGAACTTTCTATTGCATCATTTTTTTAAAAGGATTAAATAAACTAGGGCTATGGATAAACAAGTTAAATCGTAACAATGGAGATCCCAAAATACTAACTATATTAAAATACTAACTATATTATATGGAAAAAGAAAAAAAAATTAAAGTATACAAAACAAATGAAAAAGAGTAGTCAAAAGATGAGTTAGTGTTATCGGTGGATTAAGTTAAGCAAAAGAATTTGCAAAATATAAGTTATTTGTGCAACCTTAATCTTTGATTGAATGGTTTAACTTTTCACGTAAAGCTTTTGAAGTTTTATTCTCAAAAATTTGGAGGGCATAAGTTAAATTTACTCATACATATGATGCATTTTACATAAATAATACAAAACTTACAATTACAACCCAAACTTTTGGGAGGCCGTGACCCCACCCCGACCTATGAATCCTTCGTCTATACACTCATCTGTTGCAAACACATCTCAAGCATTACTAAAAGCTTTTATTCATAATATTATTTGATAATTATCTTGTTTTAATTCATTCGAAGTGATCCACTCTAGTAAGGGACTAACACAAGAAAAGTTAGAATCTTTTGTGGTTTTGTATTTTGCATCCTTAACCTTGTTGTATTCGCATATTACTCCATTGTCATATTTACCATTAGACACCTAACAAGAGTGAGTTAGGTTAGTTTTTTAGGCTTAAAACACCTCAAGAGAAAGATTGGTTCTACCTAGTTAAGACTCAATATTTAGTTTAGTATTAGTAAATTTGTAAGCGACGTTGTATGGTTTTCTCCGCTGACAAAGGAACTTGTTCAATTAGTGAAGTAACTCTCGAGCAGAAAACTCAAGGAGTAGAGTAGGGCGACGAGAAATTTCGTACTGAACCTCTATAATCTACGTGTTTGGTTTGATCTCTCATTTACTTAATATCTTGCATTTATTTATACACATTGTTATTCTTTGTTCATAATAAGTTTCAAGCAAACCGAATTCTTAAAGGGTAAAAGCCATAAAATAACAACGTCTTTCTAAAATTTATCGGCGTGAACACTTACTTTTTATTAACATATACACTCACGTCTTTCAAATTTTGTTCGACTTTACCCATATTGTAATAAAATAATATTATTTAATATGATATTATATTAATATAAATCGGTCATATGGGTGAAGTCGGAACAAAATTGAATGTATGTGGTGTATATGTTAATAAAAAGTAAGTGTTTCAATCAGACATTTTAGAAAGACGTTGTTATTTTATAGCTTTTTACCCTTCTTAAAAACCAAAACTATTTAACCTTTTTAGTTTTTCACATGCATTTTTTAAATGACAAAAGGTATACATTTTATGTTAAACTCTAACAAAATTAACCAATATAAAAAGTTTTACTTGCGGACATTGTTCAAGTTGCATGTATACACTCTTTACATTAAGCATGTCCGCCTATGAGTTTAGTCTCAATTTATTAGTTACTTCATAAGTTTATCACATGCTAAACCTTTTAATATGTACGTGCATTGTTTCGATATGAAATTATTATATTCGAGAAGATGTGCTACTTTGTAAATTCATACAGTATATTCAGATAGACTAAAAAGTTTAAAGAGTGCACTATGTCAAAATCAAAATAATATCTTCTTTTTTCTTCTTTATTTTTTTTCCTAATCCAAAACATCTTTAGTACTTTTTGACTCCTTAAAGGGTGAAAAATAAAATAAAATCAGTTGGTGACTTTACATGTGCTAAATGAGAATGAACGAGCAGGGGAGATGTTCGGACAGGTACAGTCAATTGTCTTAAAACCTGGCTAGTAAGTGCCTACACTAATAAGCTCTTTTTTTAATCTTTTTTTAACAAAACTAATACGGAGTAAGCTTTAATAAGCATAGATTTAAATTTTCATCAACTTATGAACAAAGACGGCATAAAGAAAACAGAAAAACCTCCAAGTATGATCCATAATTTTCAAACTAACTTTTTGTTCATAAGATTAACCATGTAATACAAATTAGCATAAAAATAATTATAAGATCTTGGTTAGTTTAATAAGAACCATACACACATGAGCACTTGATTATTTCAACAACGTAATTTTATCAAAACTCAGTAAAGAGCTAGAGAAAAAAAGATATGCAGGAGAAACTACAAGCAGTTTTACGATCATTGATCCAATTGTTTCAACCATGACGAAATTTCCTATTCATATGAGAAATCCGAAAATGAAGGAGGGTTTTGATTTTGTTGCTAATGGTGTATTTTCTTGAAAGTTTTTAGTCAATAAAACACAATCTATTCCTGTAACGCCTCAAATGACCCGTGTGGTCGAATCACTCCATGAGATTAGATTAAGCAAATCCTTGTTTATATACATTTGCGTAATTTGACCACGTATAATGTTGGTGTGTAACTCCCAGAACAGGGTTAGATAATCAATGTCGTGAAACAAATAATCAAGTCGCAGAAACAAATATCACTAGGTGGTTACGGATATCACTTGGAATCGTGTGATCACTTTTCAAAGTAAACTATTCGACCCTAATGCCCGGGTTACACGAATATCTACTTGGGATAAGACCAAATGTATGTTATTGAATTAGGCACTAATCAATAACCCTTTGCTTATAAGTGTTAATAGTTTTTTGTGTGTATCTCATGCATAAACAGATCTCCTTTATAGGAGGTTACTCTTAGCTAGTCAAATGGAATTATAAGAATTAATCGGCCCATTAATTGCCTCATAATTATCCTCATTATAGCCGTTAGTGGTTACATGACCAATTAAACGTGGTCATTATGCAGTTGTAACTGCCACTTGAATAGGTCAAAGCCCGTTACAAGCAGTACTTTCATCAGTACTTTCATAGCACTATCAGTGGATACACTGCTTTAGTGGAAACACTGCTTATCAGTGGAAACCACAATCAGTACTTTCCACAAGCAGCACTTTCTACTAGCACTACCAATACAAACCACTATTAGAGTCAGGGTGACCTTATGGGTGTACACTCCGTACCTCCTAACCCATTGCCAGGTGTGAACTAATCCCACAAGTGCACTAAAATTTCCAACAATCCTCCCCAAATTTAGTTCACTTCCTTTGCATGAAAAACAAACATTAAACAAAACATGTGCATAAACGAAAATATCCTGAGGATTGAATTTCCATCTTAGTACATTACACGTTCAAATATTCGAGAATCAAGGTGTTCTAAGAATTGAACCCTTCAACCCATTTGAATACCGAAGATAAAATACACACAAGTTTTCAAACACTTATCGCCTCGACACTATACAAGCCATGTGTCCATATCCAAATTCATAAATGTTGTAAAAGCTAAAAGTCCAAAAGCTCCTCAAGCGGCAAAACTTCAACATTTACATAGGTGGTTCCTCTTTATTCATGCTCCGCCAAGCACTTTTCAAAGAAAATTAACCATTAAGAAGTAAAGACTTCATCCTCCTTTCAAGAGTTCGAGCACAACCTTGGGATGTAAATAAAACATGTGCTCCCATTTCACCCGAATGTTCGACTTTCCACATTGAACTCAGCTCCCAAGTTTCCTTAGGAGGAGTTGGGTGTTTTAGCATTCAAATGACTAAGTTGGACTTAAACCCATCCCTTTAGCGACTTTATAACCAAGTCTCTAGCGGACCCTTCGTCAAGTGATCGCCTAAGTTCGTTGAGATCTAACAAACTCTATAGATACCACCCCATTCATGATAAGCTCACGAATCATGCTATGTCCGAAACCTAAGTGTCTAGACTTACCATTGTACATCGGCTATAAGCCTTAGCCAATGTAGCTGCACTATCACACCGGATAGAAATAGGTGCTATAGGTTTAGCCACAATGGAATCTCAAGAAGCAAGTTTTCAACCATTCAACTTCTTTACCAAAGAATGCTAAAGCCACAAATTCATATTCCATTGTTGAACGGTGATACAAGTTTGCTTGGATGCCCAAGAAATTGCACCTCCACCAAGTAGGAATACCCACCACCGGTAGATGAATTGTCTTGATGTTACCGATCCAACTTGCATCGGTGTATCCTTCCAACATCAAGGATATCAAGATATGAGAGACTATAATCCATAGTTCTCTTCAAATACTTCAAGACCTCAGTGAACGACTTGCCGTTGATGAGCACTAGGATTACTAGTATACGTGCTCAATTTTCCCACTGCAAAACCAATATCAGGTCTTGTACAAGTCATGGCATACATCAGGCAGCCAATTACTATTATGATGAATCCTTTACCAGTTTCATCAAATTTGCTATGTACACATTTGTCAGCTTGGTTAAGAACATAACCACTAGACAAAACCACTTCATCAAATTATTGATGCCATTGCTTAGGTGCCTGCTTAAGTCCATGGAGAGACTTAATCAGTTTACACACCTTGTTTTCATTGCCAGGCAAGATGAAGCCATGAGGTTGGTTCATATAAACCTCCTCATCCAGTTCACCATTCAAGAAAGTTGTTTTCACATCCATCTGATGAATAACCAGATTGTGAATAGATGCCAAAGTAATCGCTAGCCTTATGGTAATCGATACGAGCCACATGGGCATAAGTATCAAAATAGTCTATCCCCGACTTTTGTTTAAATCACGAATGACTAGTCTAGCCTTGAACTTTTCAATAGTTCCATCTACCTTCATTTTCCTTTTGAAAATCCATTTGCAACCCAAAGGTTTGCAACCTGGTGGTAGATCAACCAACACCCAAGTGTTGTTGCCCATGATGGAATCCATCTCATCATTGATTGCTTCTTTCCGTAAAGCAATATCACGGGACTTCATTGCTTCTTCAAATGTCTTGGGATCATCCTCAACAATGAAGCAATAGGAGTATTGTTCGAGACCTCATCCTTGTTCCTTCAACCAAGTATAGTTGAAACTCGTGTCCAAATGACTTTGGAGTCCCGACCTTTTGCTCTTCCCGAGCACGAGTTCGAGTTGTTGAACCACAACCTCATCGGGACCATTGATGGTTCATCATCGTGGACCTCGATACACAAGTGTCATGAGTTTCATTAGGAATCCTCTTACTTGGTCTAGGGACCGATGAGAATCTATTCTCATCAAAGTCTCGCATCCCTTGATTCAATTATTGAGTTAATCGAAACATATTCATTAGGTTCAATATCATAGAACCTAAAAGCCTTGGAATGCTCAAGATATCCAACAAAGATGCAATCAATGCCTCTTTCACCCAAAGTCTTGACTTTGGATCATGGAGTCTTACAATTTCTACAACCCCAAACCTTGAGATAGTTCAGTGGGTTTCCTTTTAGTCCGAGTTCATAAGGGTAACCTTGTTCCTTTGTTTGGAACCCTATTTAATAAATAGCAAGTCGTTAACATAGCTTCACCCTGAACCCTTGACTCATCTCCGAATATGACAACATGGAATTAACCATCTCCTCAAAGACCTGTTTTCCTTTCGTAAATACCATTTTGCCGAGGAGTATAAGGGCGATCGTTTCATGGATAATTCCAACAGACTGAAAATACAGAGTATCCATGTACTCACCTCCCCTATCAGTCCTTAATCTTTTGATCAGGGACCCAAGTTGTAATTCAACTTCAGTTTTAAACACTTTGAATTTATCTAATGCTTCATCCTTGGTATGTAACAGATAGACATAACAAAATCTAGAAGCATCATCAATAAATGTCACAAAGTACTTCTTATTCCCCAAAGAAGGAGTGGCATGCAAATCACACAGGTCACTGTGTATTAGCTCCAAGAGCTTAGTCTCACGACTAACACCCTGAAAAGGTTTCTTGGTAATCTTGGTCAACATGCAAGTTTTACACTTTTCAGTGTCCATGTCAAAAGCTGGGATTAACCCATCCTTAGACATATCTTGCATTCTTTTATAGTGTACATGGCCAAGTCTTGCATGCCATAGGGTAGAGTCAGTGTCAGTGGTGGTCACAAATGTGAATTAACACTATCAAGGACAATATTAAGCCTGAACATTTGATTACACAAATATCCAAAACCAATAAAAACACCATGCTTAGAAAGAACAAATTTATCGGACTCAATAACTTGTTTATATCCATGATTATTCAAAATACTACTTGAAACCAAGTTCTTCCTTATATCGTGAACATGAATAACATTAAACAAAGTTACAATCTTTCCGAACTAAATCTAAGATCTACACAACCACCGACCATGCACCAAGGTCGTTGACTCATTTCCCATGTGAAGAATAGAACCATCATTCAATGACTCATAAGTCTTGAACCAGCTTCTATCTTTACACACATGAACTGTTGCACAGATTCAACCCACCACGCAATGAGATTCGATACATATGTAACATAATAAATCGAAAAGACTTATTAACCATATTCGACCTTTCGGTGAGTTGGAAGAACCACCACCCACGAACCATTAGTGCACGATCCATTGGCTTTACCACCAACCTTAACACCTTTGCAATCCCTTTAATGTGACCGGTTTGCCACATTTCCAACAAGTAGGTGTTGCCTTCTTGTTAGGATCTACCCTTGTGTTGTCATGATATTTGCGTTTGCCTTTGTTGTCAATGTACCGTGGAGTTGTTATGCTCCACCATATTGACAACAGATGCACCAAGAGTATTGCTACTCTTTGGCTTGTCATTATCCCGCACCTTGAGAGATTCCTCAATGCGCAGATGACCGCCCAACTCAACCGAGTTAACTCCTCCTTCTTATGTTTCAAGGTATGCTTGAAATCTTTCCAAGAAGGGGAAGTTTATCAATGACACAAGAGACTTGAATACCTCATCCATGTGCATATTGTGTTGTGTAAACCTTCCAAGTATACTAAGAAGTTCATTGTATTGTTCCATAACCGGTCTTGAATCGGTCATTTTGTAATTTGTGAAATTACTTACAAGGAACTTCTTACTTGATGCATCCTCACCATATATTTGGCATCCAAGGAATCCCATAGTACTTTGGAAGATTCAAAGTTCGATAAATGTCAAGCAGAGAATCGACATACCATTGAGGATAAGACCTCCGCATATGTAGTCATCATTCTCCCATTTGCTCCTTCTCCCGATCCGCTCAACCGTAGCATCATCCCTATCATCGTGAATAGGTGTAGTTAGCACATACACCACACTCATGCTTGATGAAGAAGTGCATCTTCTTCCGCCATCTCCTAAAGTCCACCCCTTCAAACTTATCAAGCTTGGCAAAGTTTGAAGCCATGTGTTCATTGCAGCAGTGACCATTGATTATCACAAATAGTTTACTTTGATTGTTGGTGTGTAACTCCCGAGTGGTTAGATAATCAATGTCGCAGAAACAAATAATCAAGTCGTGAAACAAATATCACTAGGTGGTTACCGGATATCACTTGGAATCGTGTGATCACTTTCCAATGTAAACTATTCGACCCTAATGCCCGGGTTACACGAATATCTACTTGGGATAAGACCAAATGTATGTTATTGAATTAGGCACAAATCAATAACCCTTTTCTTAGAAGTGTTAATAGTTTTCTGTGTGTATCTCATGCATAAACAGATCTCCTATTTATAGGAGGTTACTCTTAGCTAGTCAAATGGAATTATGAGAATTAATCGGCCCATTAATTGCCTCATAATTATCCCCATTATAGCCGTTAGTGGTTACATGACCAATTAAACGTGGTCATTATGCGCTTGTAATCGCCACTTGAATAGGTCAAAGCCCGTTACAAGCGATACTTTCATCAAGATTTCATAGCACTATCGCTGGAAACATCGCTTATCGCTGGAAACCACAATCAAGACTTTTCACCAAAGCAAAGACTTTCTACTAGCACTACCAATACAAACCACTATTAGAGTCGTGGTGTTCATCGACCTTATGGGTGTACACTCCGCACCTCCTAACCCATTGCCGGTGTGAACTAATCCCATTAGTGCACTAAATTTTCCAACATATAAGAGATAATGCTAGGAAAATTTATCAACCCTTACGAACATATATAACGTTTGTCCAAAGGCTATCTTTTCGTAATTTAAATTTGTTTTGTCTTCATTTAGTTAAGGTTTTGATTAAACACCTCAATTTATACATTTGCAAACACATTTGTATTGTATTTGCTGGCATGAAAACTCTTGAGCATCCGGTGACGAAAATGTAGGAAATTATCAACTCTATCATGGTGTTGATGCCTCATGACACCATGAGAAGCCCTCTTTGTCATATTCTACATGACCATTACAATCCTTGAAGGGCTTTAAAAGAAGACACATCCAATGGTTGTATATTTCGGAGGAAAAGATTGTAGCTTTCATTTTACAAAGAGGAAAAGATTGTAGCTTTCATTTTACAAAACGACTTACTCGACACTTCGTTAAATAGCAAAACTAAGTTAGCAACAACCTTATTAAATCCGTGCTTGGAAGCCTTGGTTTATATTTTATGTCTATCTTTAAAGCCCCTGATGCGGTCATTAAGGCACTCGAAAGTATTTGTGCTTCTTTCCTTTGGGGTGCGTCTTGTAATAAAAGAAAGTTAGCTTGGATCAAATGGTCTTCTATTTTAGCTTCTCTCGATAAAGAAGGTTTAGGTGTGGGAAGCCTTAAAGCTTTCAACCTCTCGCTTCTTCTCAAATGGAGATGGCGTTTGTTAAAATCTCCATCTGCTTTGTGGGTTAAATTTCTAAAGTCGATTCATGGGGAAGAAGAAGGCTTCGATTTAAAAGGCTGTCAAACAAATGGTTTATTGGCTCGTATCGTTGGTTCAATTTATCACCTTCATTCAAGTGGATACCCCCCTTTGAATTCCTTTTGATTTAATGTGGGGGATGGTTATATGATTCGCTTTTGGAAAGATACTTGGTTGGGGGACTCTCCTCTTTGTACCAGGTTTAATCGGTTATTTCGTCTTGAGAGAAATCAAAACTGCTTAATTAGTTACCGCATTGCAAATGACTCTTGGTCGTGGGATTGAAGTAGGCCTATGCTTTCTGGAAGAACGCAAGATGATTTCAATAATCTTTTTATTGAAATAAGTTCTTTGGATGCTATTGTGGATCGTGATTCTCTCATCTTTACCTCTCCCTGATAACATCTTCTCGCTTAGTGTTGCCCGAATTTTTTAGAAGAATGCATGCTCCTTCGTCTTTATTATGCATGAGGTGGTTTAAGGTTCTCCGTGGAAAGTTAACATCTTTATGTGGCGGTTGTTTCTAGACAAGCTCCTCATCGCTTAAACTCTCCTCTAGGGGTTTAGAAATCGAGTCTATTACGTGTCCGGTTTGCAATGGACTTCTTGAGTTGAACTCTCATGTTTCTTTTCATGTGCTCTGCTTTTAATATTTGGAGGTTAGTCCGTGGTTGGTGTGACTTAAAGTTCCGGCGTTTGCTTCTTGCAACGATTGGGATTCTTAGTTTTGGCTTCTCAAGCTCCAAACGGCGAGAAGGACCGAGCCTATATCATTTTATGGCTTAATGTTGGACCATTTGGCGTTTGAGTAATAATATCGCTTTCAATTCTCAAGTTATGAGGATATGTGATTTTTTTTTTATTCTATTCGTCTTTATTTTTTTTCTTGGTATAAGTTTAGAGGCAAAAATGTATTAGTTGGACTGATTGGCTGAAATCGCCTTTGTAGTTGCTAGCTCCTTGCTAGTTTCCTTTTTTATAATATGTCACCGTTTAAAAAAAAGTTAGCAACGACCTGCTTGGTCGATAAACTTTCCATTTCAAATTTATTCATGAAACCCATTCTCCCGCCCTAATCCTGCTGACAAATCTTATACTAATTGTATGTACATACGAAGTTAGTACCATGTAAGTCGTAATGCTCTATGCTTTTATTAGTAGTGCATAGTAAATGGAAGGCTACATTCTAAAATATTAGTGTTGTTCATGGATGGTGAGTCAACAAATGTGGTGTCAATGGCGCTGGTAAATGTATAGGAGAGCTAGGTGCCTAGGTTATAAGTTTACAACACAGTTTATTTGAGTGATTCAAACTCAACCAACTCAGTAAAAGTTGGATTTAGTTATTCTAACGAGTTACATATGTAGTTTTTTTTGTGGACGGAAGTTGAATATTTATTTTCACAACTTTTTAAGAAGATACTCTAGTCTTGTTCTTATATTATTGGTGGATTTGTTGCATTTGATTGATGAGACTAGCAAGCTAAGAAGTGACCACTACACGGAAAAAAAGTGTAAATCCTTCACCATCATTGGCATTATTCATATTTTTCTTCTCAAACAATCATAGTTTTTTGATACACGCATTATTCTCAATAAAGTGACGGCTCTCAATTTCTTTCCTCCATCATGAAAAAGAGTAGACCCTTTTGAAGACAAGATTGTGGTAGTGCTATATGAGCTACTGAGGTTCTTTATATCCGCGTTACAGTGGTATCTAATTGTATATTTAAGATAGGAGCGTTACTTACTAAAGTATCATACAATATCCTTCTATTAATCCTTTTACACATACAATAATATTATATATATTTTTTCACGCATTTTTTCTCTGTATCCAAGCCGTCAATTGACACTTGTCAGGATCTTGTGAGGAGGAGGATAAGTGGGAATAATTTATACAATTTATCGATTAACGTTTTTTGTAGACTCGCCTATAATGGTTATAATCATAATATGTTGTTCTATAAATCGTGTCAATCAAAAATCATAAATAGAGCTACTTAATCATTTTTGGACGATTAGCATGTTTGGATGCCTGAGCACCACGCAAAGACGAATAACGTGTTGGTGATTTTGGTGTAATCGACTAGTTTAGGTAATTGCGATTTACTAAATACCAATGAGATTTCATATTAAGCTCGGATACGAGTTAGAGAAATGTGAAGGGGACACTTATTAAGCTAAAATGATTTCGCATAGACAAAGGGTCAAAGGGCAGTGCCCCTTGCGGGCTCAAGGGGCAACTCCCCTTTGTTGGGGTCCTCTCCCAAGTGAGCAGACAAGGGTCGAAGGGAGGCCGCCCTTCGCTGGGGTCTTGGGGTAGCGCCCATGTTGGGATTTTAGAACTAAGTTAACCATTAACCTCTACGAGTACGCACCGGATAAGGATCTAGTAATCGCAATTAGGTTAAACACGTAATTAATAAACAATTAATTAATATAACAATTAATTAATAAAAGGGATAAAAGAAAACCTAACCTTTCGTGGCAATTGGACTTTAATAACAAACAAGAAACCAAACGAAACCCCAATATCTAAATTAGATATCTCTATGAGTATCACACACAAACACTTAAACCAAAGACGCTCGATAAAGAGCTAGTCGAGCGTATTACACAATCAACCCATTGATAATCACTTGAATAACTCAAACAAGAAAACCCCAAGAAACCATTCTCTTTTCTCGCCCGAGATCAAAACAACCAAGAACCTCATTGGCTTTTTTATCGAATATCGAACATAAGGTCCGATATCCACCGATGTGTTGTCCGAGAAAAGCCAACGACTAGGAACAAAACCACAACCTCTAAACTCACTTGGAATATTATATGATTGCAAGGTTTAGGGACATTAGCATGCATGTATAAATATTAACAACATATGCATGCATATACACGTTAGTATGCATGTATATTAATAACATATGCTTGCATATAAATGCACTCTTTCTCGATTAAGTCAAACATAGGAGGATATCAAGAAAAGTGTTGTGTATATTTAGGGTTATGTTTTTGTCGTACAATGCATGAGGTATAGGTTTTATTATATAGCAAACTAAACCGACCTTTATCTTGGATCTTTGACTTGGTCGACAAGCAAACAAGCCCATGCATTCCTTCATGCCCAATCGTTTGGAAGCTTCAAGGCCCATGGCAGCTTAACCAAATCAAACCGACTCACTTTGAGACTTATACAAGCCCATGGTTCGTCCAAAGTAATCGGGTCAAGCAACATGCATTAACGGGTATATTATTCAAGTATTTATATACGTTCGACACGTACTCTCGTGTTTATCGTGTGTGCCCCCATAGGCTCACACACTCCTAGTCGTTTCGAGTGTTTTAACTCCCACAAACCAACAACCCCAACCCAAACGGTATATTTGGTGCTCCAAATTGATTACCGGTGTTTTCTACATTTTTCCAACCATTGTGACTGTTGGCCAAATAGTTATAATTGTTGGTTTCCAACCAACTTTAACTGTTTTCTTAACTGTCTAAATAATCTTTTTATAAATAGATTCATTGGTCTCATTTTAACTTACGAAAATTCATAGTTTTTTTATTTTATTTATTTATTTATTTTTTTCTATAAACTAAGTGTTCTTCTTGAATTATCCCGATAAGAATTTCGTGATACTCAGACATTAATAAAATCAAAATACTTTATACGAAAAATGACCATACACGATTTGAGAAGATATTCAAGATTATCATCAAACTCTAATCTAAATTTATAACGTAACCAAGAGTAGTTAAAGTCTAATCTAACATCATTTAACATCATTTTAAGAATCTACAACACCAACTATGCTTCATATTCCAATATCGATATGTTAATAATAATGTTGAGCTTGTGTCTTACCGACTCATCAATGCGCTTAAGAATTGAAAGTCTAGTTTCGCAAATAGTACTAGGAACTTTGTGAAAGCTACAACTAAAGCATAGCCACGATGTTTTTATTTTGTGTAATATTGACCTCAATAACGACATTTTGAAACAAAATACAAACGTGTCATGTGTGTGAACAGTGTGATCATATTATCCGAAAAACAGAATAGCAAATAGTAGGCAATAATTGGAAATGTACCATCATGGGTCATGTGACGTCTCTGCAAACTCTTGGTAGGGGTTCAATTTTATGAAAAAGTGATCACAAACTTGACAATCTATTCGAAATTCACAAGGTTTGGCAAGGTACGTATCACTCGATAACTATTTTTTGCAGTTTAAACGTGCATGCTTCAACGGTCGGTGATGTTAGATATCAAGATTCAACCAAATATTGTACTTTTTAAAAATTCCACTTTTTGGTATCACTTTTTATGTAGATTGATGTTGAAGGGCCACATGCCATTTGCCAAGTGTATTGTGCGTCACTAAACTAGCAGTTTTGCGGCTATGTACATTACAATTTTCTTTTTGTTAAATAATCTTCATGTAAAATTGTTTCTATGTACAAGAGAAGAACGCAATACAGAGAGAAATGTGAGTTTTCGTATGTTCAAACGAGACCAAATGTGTCAGTTTATGTAATAAACATTTTTGATAGTTATGCCGGTTAAATTTGGTTAAAATCAGTTAAATCCTTAACTCGTATCTAAGCTTAACATAGAATTTCACTGGTCTTTAGTAAACCACAGTTACATAAAATAGTTGATAACAATAAAATCACCGACAATACTTGATAGCAGCAAGTTTTTAAACACGATTTGGTTAAAGGAAATTTTTAATGTAGCCTATTTAAAAAAAAGATTTAAAATAATTTGAGACAAAATATTTTTACATATGGGATCAATCTCTACCATCCATTTTTATTCGATCTAACGAATGAGATTAATTTCAACAATTTAAAAACTCACTTTCATCATTTTTTTCAAATATTAATATTTTTCAAACCGTTAATCGTTAGCGAAAAAAATATATTCATGACGAACATTTAATTATCTTTCTATAGATAAAGACTTTGATATACTTTCGACAACTTTTTTTCTCGTATTTTCACGCTTTTTTAAAGTTTTTCGTTTTTTACGTTCTTGAAATTTGCATTAAAAATCATATATAATAAAACACTAATTTGAATATCACATGTGATATTAGTGTAATATCATCTACCTCCGTCCGTAATAATTGTCCACTTTGACTTTTCAAAGTCTTTTTTATTAAACTTTGACCATAAATATTTTTATTTGTATAATATAATACTTGATGAAAAATATATGAATATATTGGGTTTTAAATGTATTTTCATTTGGTATAATTTTTATCAAATATTATTTAACACAAATAAAAATATTAATTGTCAAAGTTGAACAAGAAAGACTCAAAAAAGTGAAACTGGACAATTATTATGGGACGGAGTGAGTATATGATATGTAATATCACATGTGATATTAACAGTAATATCATATATGATAATATCACATATGATATTACATATCATATATGATTTAACACTAATATCACATATGATATTCAATTTAGTGTTTTATCATATATGATTTTTTCACGCAAATTTCAAGAATATAAAAACGAAAAAATATGAAAAACGTGAAAAAATGATTTTTTTTCTTTTTCGAAAGATATCAAAGTCTTGGGTCATGAAAGATAATTAAACGCTTTCGTCATGACGGTGTAAATATTTTTACAGGTGAGAATTTAAGACCCAATGGTTAAATTTGGGTCTAGTTGGGTAAAGTTCTTAATGAGATGAGTCTAAATGGGTTTAGTTTATTTTAATAGATGAGTCTAGTTGGGTATAGTTTATTTTAATTAATTAATATTGATGGATCTAATCGCCTAATAATATACCCACATGGGTCTAGTACAATATTTACATGGTTTAAGTTGATTGTTAATCAAAATTATAAAATTCACCACAAAGATAATTTTATCATTTTTGTCTGCTTTTATACGTTTGTCCGCTTTTTAACGGTTTTACGCTTTTGTCCGTTTTACACGTCATTCTGCTTTTTACGTTTTTGTCCGTTTTACACGTCTGCCTGCTTTTTACGTCACCGCTTTTTCAATGCTTCATCTGCTTTTTACGATTTTGTCCGCTCTACACGATTTCGCCTTTTTACGCTTTTATCCGTTTTGACAATTTTTACGCTTTTACGCGTTTTCGTCATATTTTAACCTTTTATCCGCTTTCCACGTTTCGTCCGGCTTTACGTTTCGTCGGCTTTACCACGTTTTGTCCGTTTTACGTTTTCGCTCGCTTTTTACGTTTTGTCTCTTTTTACGTTTCGCCGTTTTTCACGCTTCCGTCTACTTTTACGATTTTGTCCGTTTTACACATTTTCGTACTTTTTACGTTTCGTCCGCTTTTGATAATTTTACGCTTTTGCGTTTTGTCGATATTTTTACGTTTTGTTCGCTTTAACGTTTTGCCGGTTTTACGTTTTCGTCGGTTTTACGTTTTATTGTATTTTACGTTTTGTCCGTTTTGCGTTTTCGTCCGTTTTACGTTTTAAATGCGTATTGTTATGTTTTGACTATTTTACGCGTTTTACGTCCGTTTTGTACGTTTTCTCCGTTTTACTCGTTTTCGTCGGTTTTACGTTTTCGTATTTTAACTTATTTTTACGTTTTTGTCGTTTTGCGTTTCGTCGGGTTTTACGTTTATATTCGTTTTACGTTTTCGTCCGGTTTTACGTTTTTAATGTTTTGTCCGTTTTACACGTTTTCGTCCGTTTTTTACGTTTTGGTCCGTTTTACGTTTTCAAATACATTTTGTTACGGTTTTGCGTTTCCCCGTTTTCATCCGTTTTTACTTTTTCGTCCGTTTTACCGTTTTCATCCGTTTTACGTTTTGTCCGTTTTACATGTTTCGTCCGTTTTTTTATGTTTTATCCGTTTTACGTTTTAAATCGTTTTTTATGTTTTGTCCGTTTTTCACGTTTAGTCCATTTATTTTACATTGTTGTACTGTTTTTACATGGTTTCATCCATTGTTTACGTTTTCGTCCGTTTAATACGTTTTGTCGGTTTTAAGGTTTTCCTCCGTTTACGTTTTCGTCTATTTTTACGTTTTGAAAGCAACGTGAAAAACGGACAAGCATAAAACAACAACGCGTGTAAAAACGGATAAAGCATCTAAAAACGCTAAAGCGGACGGCGTAAAACGGACAAAACGAAAACGGACAACGTAAGGGCGACGAAACGTAAAAAACGGATAAAAGCGGCGGATACAAAAACGCAAAAGCGGATACAAATGTAAAAAGCGGGGCGGCGTGAAAAAAAAGCGAAAACGGCTTAAAACGGTCAAAACGTAATAAAGCGACGGCGTGCTGCGAACAAAACATAAAAGCGGACGGCGTGCGCTGCGGACAACGTGAAAACGGACGAAAACGTAAAACCGCGTAATGCGTTAAAAGCGGACAAAAGCGTAAAAACATCGCGGCGTGTAACGGACAAAAATGTAAAGCGGACTAAAAGTGAATGGCGGAAACGTCGCGGACCAAAAGGTGTGGCGAACAGCGTAATAAAGCGAGCAGCGTGTAAAGCGGACAAGCGGACGGCGATGTAAAACCGACAGCGTAAAAATGTCAAAAGCGGTCGGCGTAAAAAGCGCGGCGGTGTGCGGACAAAATGTAAAAGCGGGGCTTGAAAACGAGGCGGCGAAAACGGACCAAAAGGTGTGGCAAAAACGTAATAAAATAGACGGCGTAAAAGGCGGACGGCGTGTAAAACGGACAAAACGTAAAACGGACGTGTAAGCAAAACCGACGAAAACATAAAAAGGGGCTAAAACGTGTAAAGCGGACAAAACGTAAAAACCCCGACGGCGTGCAACGGATAATAACGTTAAAATGGACGAAATCGAAAAACTTAAAAGCGGACAAAAACATTAACGACAACGTGAAAAGCGGGTAAAACTTAAAAAGCGGACGAAACTTAAAAAGCGTAAACGTAAAAAATAGATATTGAATACCTTTTGTCTTTGTTTACAATAATTAATTATTGTGTTCGTGAAACAAAAAACTAGCAAAACCCAAAACCCGACCGACCCGACTCTTACCCATTGTCACCCTTGTATAATCCTTCCAAGTGGCCCAAGACCCGTACAGTATAGACCCATACCCATCTAAGACCCAAGATCAACCCAACCCAACCATTTTGCCACCTCTAATATTTTCACTTAACGATTAACGGTTTAAGAGATATTTAAATTATAAAAAATAAGTGAAATAATAAAATGTTTTTAATCTCAGCCATTAATTTTTTATAAATGGATAGTGGAGATGAATCCTTTAGTATGTGAAAAAATTTTGGTATGTAAAATAACTCTCCTTAAAAAAAAATCATTATTCAAGGAAATAAACCCCTAAAGTTTCTCACTACAAAATTTGGTTAATAATTACTTCAACGATCAACACGTATTTAATGATAATTGATAGCTCCCTATCATGAGTAAACTGAGGTCAACAACGGGTAAAAGGTTGGTGCACTATCCACTAAAAGACTAAAGTCGGTGATGAATCATATGAAATACGTAGTATAGTTTTTGATTCATTTAAATTTTAAAGTGTACATGGATGGAAATTAAGTGTTTTTTTTAGATTAAAAGGATTATTTTGTAGTTATGCATTGTTTCATTTTTTAGATGCGGTGTGTTATATATTTAGGGTGAGTTTGATATAAGTTTTGGAATCATAACGGGTATATGTTTTATTATAGGGTAGAATGATTATATGGGATGGATTTAAAACAACCTCTTATGAGTGGTATGGAGTATAAAAATTATTAATGAATGAATCAATAACTTGAAACACATATATGTCAACCAAACATGTACAATCATAATCATCGTTATTCTCTCATTCCCATACCTCCCAACCAAACGCACCCTTATAATGTAGATATAGATCATAGGGTTGTTGTCCCAAGGCTCTTATCTCATTATAAGTATAGATATTGAATGACATCATACCGGAATTCAATGTATAACAAGGTATCATGAGTGGTTTATTTCAAAACATAGTCGGCCATGAAACACTAGCTTTTATACTGTTATGTCAAATTCTAGTCGTTTTCATTTATCTTTCTCCATTCAAAAAACAATATTAAAATTTTTGGCCAAAATCTTACCGACTCTTGTTTTGGCAATAACTTTAACACTTTTGAGTTAACTAACGCCATTAGCGCCAATCTCTTCATTTTTAAGTATGCACAAAACTCTACCAAGATCACCTCCTTCGTCGCACTCGGGCGCATAGATAGAAGTTGGCTTCATAAAAAAATTGTCTCTAAACTTTGCTTTCGCTTTTGTTGTTTTGTTTTTGCTTTTGTTGTTGTTGCATGATAAAAATTAATCTCCGCTTGTTGTCAGATGTCTTTATACAAATTTGTTATTTGCTTTTGATACTACTTTTATTTGCTATTGCTGCCATTTGAAGAGTTGTTTCCTCTTGCTATTGGCTTTCTTCATCAACAAATTACATCTTTTATTGTCATAATGTTTCTTTTAGGTTAGTTTCCTTTAATGTTTCTGTACTATTCTAATCCAATCCGAGCTTTCGCCGCTTGAATTGCGGAAGAATATTAGATTGTTGAGTTGTTATTAGCGTGTATGAGAGCTTAAGGGTTTCATAATGTCGTTGCAAGTATAAATATTGAATGACTAATGTAATATATCTTACGAGGAATTTAATTTTCAACGATGGTTGTGTTTGGCGTAGGGCTTACATGGGCTATAAGGCCTTAAGATTATAAACTAAGCTTTGTTTGTCATGCGGCATTATGAAACTTTTATAAACCATAAGCTTCCATAAATCCAAACCAGGTTGAAACAGGGCTTATGGGGACTTATAGTTAGTCAAATTAATTAAATACTCTTCTAAATACTGATTGATAATCACACAAAAGTCGAAAATATATATGAATTTATTTAATGTATTTATACGCGATTTTACATTAATGTTTTCGATTCAAACTAATTCACAAAATAGCTATATAAAAATATAAGATACAACTTTCAAATTTATAATATTAGCTCGACAGCTCGAGCCACAACTCCAACTCGGCTCCAACACCAAAATATAACCCATTTTCCAAAACACACCTAATGTATAAAACAATCTTTTAGGGTGTGCTTGGTTCAAAATGAGAAATGAGAAAGGGAAAGGCAAAGGGAATGCAAAAAGATTGCAAAAGAATGGAATGGAGATTATATCTTTGATAGTACTTGGTTTAATGGTGGTGGCGGGTGCTGGTGGTGATGGTGGCTAGTGGTGGTGGTGATGGTGGTGGCTGCTGCTGCTGGTGGTGGTTGCTAGTGGTGGTGGCTGCTAATGGTGGTGGCTGGTGGTGGTGGTTGTGGTGGCTGGTGGTGGCTAGTGGTGGTGGTGGTAGTGGGTAATAATTACCATACCTCCCAATTTACTGGGTAATCCCATTACCAAATACTAAATAATGATTGCATTCTTTACCCTTAACAGAACATGTTTAATCATTCCTTTTCCATTCCTCACCCCCATTACCCCCAACCAAGCACCCCTTTAGTCTTCAGATTATATATCATATAATTATAAGTGAAAAATAAAAATGTTTGACACAAATGAACTCAACCTAAGATGTATATTTAAAAAGACTAAATTTACCTATTAACCAAAAGATCATGATCGTCTCTGAAATTTTAAAATTTTTTAGAGCTCTGAACGAAATTCATAATTAGGCATTTAAAGAAGAAATGTTATATATAAAGTGCACCGTTTATATGATGTAATGCAATTAGTTGTCTAACATTAACATATGATATATGATATAATCACCGTTTATATGTACACATGCATAAAATTTTTAACGAGATAAATTTGTGGCCTCTAAATTTTTTAAAGCCATGAGCTATCGCCCACCTTGCATACCCTAAATACGGCCCTACAAAAGATTAGAAACTATCATTACTAAAAACCATTATATTAATAAGCAAATGCATCTTTAATTCGATTTTGGACATGCTGAGTTCATACACCTTTTTTTTTAACTTAGTTCATACACCTTTAAACGTCTCGTCTACACTTAGAGCATACAGTGTCAAATATATGGTCGCGCGTCATTTGCAGTATATTGCCCTACCAAGGGTGGGTTAATGGGTATATACCGAAGGAAAAAAGCAGCAAGATATAAACGTAATAACATCGCCATAATCGTGCGGAAACAAGTGGTCAAGCGATACCGGAGGTTGACCGTGCAAGATAGTTTCCCACAAAAGAAATTAATTAATAAGAAAACTGTATTAAATAGATTAACGGGTCATGAATGCTAAACATCCTAAAACCATTTATTAAGCAAGAGATATAAATTAGGCATAGCTAGGACCAAGGAATATGCCCAAACAAATGCAACTTGTGTAGCAAAGAGTATTTTTTCGGAAATAATCAAGATCAAAAGGTGGCAGGGAAGGAATTTGACATATTATATAAAAAAGAAATATAATTGGCGTTGGCGCTTAGAAGAGTCTCCATACGTATTCAACGAATTTAAATGCACCAACCAAGTATGGTTGCTATATGCTTATAGATGACAATCAAGTTATTTTATACTTTAAATGCTATGCAAACAATTGTACATACGTATCTATGTCGTCAAGTGATATTTTCGTTTGAGGGAATCAAGACAACTCTAATATTGATTACTATTCATCTTAGATTTTCATTTTTAATCTTATACTTTTGCACTCTTTCAATTTTCAAATAATTATTTATATAAATTATGTCTATTGCTAAACAAGTTTTCAAATTTTTATAATTTACGTTATTATCACATAAATTTGTTTTAATCTCATCGCAACGTGCGGACAATTAATACATTGTTACTATCAATTACCAAGTAGCTTGAATAGTAAGTAATTCACAATTTAACCACTTTAACTTTCTTTAATTATTAATTTTATATTTAAATTTTTATGTATTTATAGTTTAGCCCCTTGAACTTGCTCTAATCTTTTACATTATATTAGGACTCATGTAAATATATTTTTTTTCTATAATATTAATTGCCACGAAAAGTTTGCTTTTTAGAATTTATCCTTTTCAACTTTGCATTTTTGGTGTGGTGTTTGAAAATATATCATTGTTATACCCAAGTTGCAAGTTCAATTAACAATTCTTATGTTTTATAATTCACTTCAAATTTACATTTCTGCTCCTTAAGTTTTACGTAATTGAAACTTTAACTACTTAAGTTATATGGACTAGTATTCTACCACATATATTAATTTAAGAGTTGCTTGGATTAACATATTTTGTTTGTTTATTGGCTTACTTGAAGATGAAAAACTTATATGTTCATTTTTTTTGGCTTATTATAAGTTTCCCAGCTTGAGCTTATATAAATAAGTTATAAACTCAGGTTGAAGATTCAAAGAGCTTTTTAAAATTCAAATAAAAGCTTAAGCTCACAAAATAAGCTATTTCAAGCACCTTAATCATGTCGCAACACTCGTGCCTTTAAAACCTTGTTAACATAAAAACTCAAAACACGTAAAACAATTTTATCAAGTACCTTTTTTCGTTTTCCACTCATTTTTGCTTTCATTTACCATCATAAAGGGTGCGTTTGATAAATCTAAAAGTAGTTGTTTCTTTTAATAAAGTATTTGGAAACTAAGTTGTAACGATTACTATAAAGTGAAAAGAAAAAGAAAAAAGTATTGTTTAGAAGAAATCTCAAATGGATGACACTTGTTGCCAAACAAAGTATTTTCCCTAAACGCTCTAAAATGCTCCAAACCGCACCGCCAAACACACCCATGACTCGTAATATTTATAGAAATCGAGTGTGTCCAAAGATTTAAGGCAAGAAAGTCCAAAGCGAGATCTTAAGATCACGATAAGTTGCAACTTGTATGTGTTGCCAATATATATTTTAAGACGTGTCAAAGAATCGTAACCCTCCAGCAAATGATTAGGTGATAAGAGGAATAATACCATATGATTGACGGCATTTGAAGTTTGGATAAGTAACTAATTGTGGACTAAAGATTACCTAATCATGTATCTTACATTTACGTGCTAATCATGTTTAAGATTAGACAAAAACTTAACAAGTATTCTTTCTCTCGATAATGACATGTGTAACAAGGATGATCTACTCTTATCACTACTTTTCTTGTATAGATTATGTAATAACTATCTGCAATTTACAAAAGTAAACTAAATCTGAAATGACAAAGACACGAGATATGCACAAAGGTTAGCTAGAATATTGGAATCGAACATCTAACCTTAACTTCGCAGGAAAAGTGTACATGTCTTTCGGTTTACGACAATTAATTAAGTTGATCGAGCAACATGAACTTTAAGAATCGATTCTTTCGGTTTAAAATACTTATATGAGCAACATGGAATTATAATATCTTTTACGAGCTTGCTTAGAATTTGTAGTTTAGAAAGGATCAAAGAATAAAATTTATATCAGGATTTGTGTATGGAATGGTATCTTTTTTTTAACGGTAATTGTGGCTACATGGCCCCTAGCCCAGAAGGCGTAGCAAGCTCACACAATCATCCCAGAAGGCAATGTTACCATTCTCTTTACGCATGTGGAAGGAAACCACTATCGCCCTAGACAAGACTCGAACTTGAGACATTTTCTAAGAGGGTAAAAGCTCCATACCGCTCGACCAGAGGCCCGTTGGAATGGTATCTTTTAAGTATACCAAAAAGAGAAAATCATAGTCGAGGTATTTGAATCATGTACCGATAAAGTTTTTTTATAAATTGATGTTGGCACACAAATTCTTCTCATGATTCATTCCTAGTTCTTCGCAAATTCGTTTCTTCAAATAAACGAATAAAAAACAAACTGACTGAAACACTTTTGGTTACATTGCTTTAAAATTAATACCAAAAAGCAAAAGATGCAAATTTTAGCATTCACTTTCCTAATTATAGGTATATACAGTTTTGGGGCAATTTCATACTCCATATCCCTCTTTGAAAATTGGTAATTTCATATTTATCTAAGGCATGTTTTATACACATCTATACTATTATATAAAGTGTTTGGGACTTTTTTAAAAGAAAGTTTTAAAAAAATAAGCCTACACACTTACTATAAAAGGAAAGCTTAAAATTCAATACACCACATTATTGATGCGCATAATTTTCGGATGTACAAGAAGAAGCGTAGTAAACCATTTTAATGCACATATTAAAAACAAAACACCACATTTACGCTTATTTAATATAGCCGGTTAATTTCTTGGTTAATAAATACTGATTAATCTGATTATTAAAACACCCTTACATAAAAAATACAAATTATCAAGCATATTGTACAATCAAATTAAGCGCAATTCTGCATTAGCGTCACTAATACAAATAATAAAGATATTATACAAATATTCAATCTCGAAGCGAGCAACGGGTCAAATGGGCTTGAGCCGAACGGACGGGCTAAGCGAAATTCTTGATATCTCGTAAATTTATTGTCAAAAGAACATAAAAAGAAGATGTCGATTCGTCTTCTTTGTGCTTAAAGGTCACATGAAAAGCATTTGTTCACTATAAAATAGTTATCGGGTACCCTCGAACGAGCAACGGGCCAAATGGGCTTGAGCCCGAACGGACACGGGCTAAACGAAATTCTTGATATCTGTAAATTTATTGTCAAAAAGAACATAAAAAAAGAAGATGTCAGTCGTCTTACTGTGCTTACAAGTTCACATGAAAAGCATTTGTTCGCTATAAAAATAGTTATCGGGTACCTTCCGTCGAATTGCGCGGGTACCCTTCTAGTCGTATATGATGCATTGAGCGGTTGTGATTTAAGTAAATAAGATAACTTCATTAAAAAAGAAGGAGTGTATGAAAATTCCGTTTTTCAAGCTTTGCACTCAAGCCATCTATCTTATAAAATGTCACAAGAACTATTTATGTAACTTTTCGTGAAACAAATAGTCCTTAGATTTAATTCAGGGGCTACTTGTGTAATCGCTAGTAACGAAAAGGTCATTTTTTGCACTTTTATAGGACTGTTTTATTGCAACGCAACTAAATCTAAAGTACTATTTTTGCCATTTTGTTTGAAGTTTACTATTCGATGAAAAGTAAACATTTATAAAATGTTTATATTTAGAACTAAAATTTACGAAGTAGTTTTGATGATTTTGCTATGTCAGGATATATAACAATAAGTGTTCTGACTAACCTTGAAATACATACGAGTAGAAAGTATACCTAACATTTGTAAACAAACATATATTGTAGTTAGCATAGAAACAAAAGAAACAAAATCACATTGTAAGCACAATTCAGTAAGGTATACACGACCAATACATTTTTTAAGTACCAAATCAAACGGCTTATTTCAAAATTAGTACCTGATAAATGGCTTATTCTGATTTATCAATCGAGAACGATGCCCATTCACCTTGCTCTTTGTCATAGCGCATCCCATAAACGATTTCACACTAATTGTTATTAACAATTTTACCCGCCAAATCCATGCAACATGACTTTTATCGCTTTTTTTACTAACTCTCATAACATTTGATAAATATGTCAATCTATTAGGTATGTGTGTTGGATATTGATAGATAAGCATATAAGTAAGTAATGCAAAAGATAAAGAGTAAAGGAACACAAAACCACGACACAAGTATTTATAATGGTTTGGCTTCAAGGACACCTTCCTTGCCCTACTCCACTCCCCGAGTACCCCACTCGAGAGTTTGTAACCACTACACAACACAAGCTCCTTAATGTGGCGGAGAAGCCTTCACAACGTCGCCTACTCTTTATCCGGTACAAGGCTAGACACCAAGTTCTTCCACGAGGTAGAACCAAACATATCACAACGTCGCCTACACTTTATCCGGTACAATGCTAGATACCGAGTTCCATTGCAAAGGAGGAACTACTACCCAACACAACATAACTACCCGTGGGAGACACACTCCTTGTTACAACACTAGAGAGGATATCAACATCCTCTAACCCAACCTACATAACTTGTACTTCGATGCACCATATCGAATTTACACCTTTGGCACCATTCACTAATGCCTTCAACACGACACTTCGGCACCTTTCACTAATGCCTTCAACACGACAATTCTATGGAGGGAGGAAAGAACTATCAACAATATGCACTTCAGTGGTCTTAATGATGACGAAGCTTAGCAACTCATGACCTTGAGCTTGCACGTCTTCAAGATGTGGTGATCTCGCCTTTAAGAGGAACCTAGAGAATCACACAAACATAAAACTACATAGAATGATCATTTGGATATGTGGTTAGTGATGTTAGAATACTGAGAGAAAGTATATCTAAGAGTGGTAGTGAGCAAGAGAGAAATGGCTCACTATTAATAGACAAAACATGTCTACTTACTGAGCTTTTAAAATACTTAATCTTATTTTGTAAAAGCAAGTTTGTAAATACTTTGGATTCTTCTTTGGGTGTTGACTTCATTTTTCCTTAGATAGAATGAGGTCATTGAGCGAATCCTAGCATAAAATTTTCTCAAAGGAAAATGTTAGAATGATCTATCACTATCAAACATTTAAAATATAAAAATTTCTAAAACATGAATTTTTGTTTTAAGACATTTCCTTCTTTGTAGTTTTCAAACATACACGGATCGTATCAAGTTTTTAAAGTACAATATACTTTAAGAAACTTGGTAACGAAGCTCTGATACCAATTGTGGAAAACTAGGGGGGTTGAATAGTTTTACCGATTAAAACTTCGTTTTAAAGTATTTAGATCGACTTATGTCAATCCATTTGGTTTGTGTATTGGATATTGATAGATAAGCATTGATGCGCGTATAACGCGTTCGGGGTCAAAGAAAACTTCCTTTTCTTCGAGCAAGTTTTTCAACACCCTAGGCAGTGAACCTAATCGTTGTAGTGTAGTATTGGGTAAGCCTCGGGTATTGATATCGTTCTATAATGGAATAGGAATGCTAGTGAGAGATGTACTACGCTAAGGTTTGAGGTTGAGGAAGATTTTTTTTTTTATCTTTTTATAATTTTTTAGAAAGCTAAGGGTAAAATCTCGGGGTTTGGATTTGGGGGTTTGGTACTTCTACCGATTACTTCTACTATGTTAGGAATTGGAAATTCCATAGTAAAGTGTCGGTCACCCCATCTATAGTCTAGCATATGTTAGCTCGTAGACATATCGTTATTTACTGTTTTATTAGTTAGTTATTAGCCTAGTTTAGCGTAGTGTATCACCGTGGAGGAAGGACGGGTCTTTACCCACTGTATGCCTGATCCACAGTCCGTCAGGAGGACGTTAAGGTTGTAAACTATAAATACACCTTCATCCAAGGAAGGGGTGTGGCTTGGCAATCTAACCTTTCACATTTTTGTTAACCAACTCTCTACCAAGAACACCATCTCTCTACTTTCTCTCTCTAAAATGGCTATCATGTATTTTGATCATCCAAGACCACCCGAATCATCAAACACAATAATATTACGATCCTACAAATGGTATCAGAGCCATGGTTATTGTGTTGTGTTGATTTGTTGTGGTTTTTTTGTATCTTATCAAATCTGTTTTGGTACTGTTTTTGGTTTGGGTTTCATGTTTTTTGTGGTTAACTGTTTTAAACAAGTATTTGGATTCATCTTTTTGGTCAATATTTCTCATGGTCCATCAAAGTCTACATAATCTGTCTTTTCTCAGTCCAAGTCATTTCTGTAACCTTGTTTGTACCAAACGTAATATCTGCTTATTTTAACAAGGTCAAATTGTAGTCAAAAGGGTCAAAAATGATATTCATATGCAGTTTTCTGGGCTTGTATGAAGATGGTCGGAAACTTTGGTCGGAAAAACTCATCGGAAAAGGTCATGTTCTTCCTAGAGACTTGTCCTCATTATCCAGATTCATTGTATGGTCAACAAGTCAATGGCGACTTGTCTATTTATTTCTGTAGCAACTTGGATAGTCGTCGACTTTTTTGAAAGTCAACAGCGAGTTATGTCAAAAGCTAAGTAGCGACTTGTTCAAAAAATGCTAGCGACTTGTTGTTTAACAGGGTAGCGACTTGGTTAAAAGATATGCTAGCGACTTGTTATTTAATAGGTTAGCGACTTACGTCAAGAAAAATGAAGTAGCGAGTTGTGCATCGAAAATAATTAGCGACTTGACATGATAAAGACAGAAATGAAGAAGAAGATTGACAACTGACCACGAAAACATCAATAATATATACCATTTCAAGCCCAACACGACCTCAGTATCCAAAATGAAAAAGAAATGATACAAGAACTTCTAAGTCCGTATGCTAAAACATCAATAACGAATCAAATAATATCACAAAAAATTCAACTTCATCATACAATCCGTATCTATCCTAATCCCTTTCATCACTCCTAAACTCTCATTCAACAAGACTCGTATGAAAATTGAAACAAGAAAGCAATCTCAGATTTTGTTCCATTCTTTATAATTTCTTAGAAGATTTTGTTTGTGGAACATATAATCATCATCAATCACTCTCCACTATCTAGCTTCTTTGCTAATTTCCGAATAACAAAGAAAGAGTTATAACAATTTTGTTACACTCATTTCTTTAATTCGTGAATGACCAAATTAAAACAAATGAATTAACATCTCGTATACCTACCCGTGACCCCATTTTATGGATCTTGAAAACATCCTTGTGAAGTATTCAACCTGAAGTGCTAATCATTGAAAAAGGGGTGTTCATGTGTTGGGATAATTATTCGTATTCATTGTTAATCCGATTTGTGAGAGGATCTAATTTGGTGATGTGAGAGAGGCGTTACAGATGAAGTGGAGGCGTATTTTTTTGTGAGATTAGGTTTGGTGATAATGTGAGATAAATTAGGGTATGACATGTTTTATAACCGACTTTATTAATTGTGGATGGATCTGGTTATGCTTATTGTTGGATCGGGTATTCTTTTGCTAACTGGATCAGTTGAATGAATCATGGGCCTTGTTATATGTTAATAGGATCTGGTAACATTATGAACTCACTAATGTGGTAAAAAACATTCAACTCACAAACGTGTGTGGTCTATCATAAATGGAGGTGGGCCTCGTTAAGATAACGAATCTCGTGATGTATTAAATCAAATAAACGTGATGTATCTTTGATGTTAAATCACGTGATTTATTATGAGTTGGATTGGATTCGTGGAACATGGGCCTCAAAAGTTTTCACGTATGAATGGACCAGACTTGGAATTGTTATCACACGTTTGATATTTGGAACTGATATTACTCGTTTGTGACTTTGTACCCGAGTTTGAGATATTAATTGATATATTGGATGATGGACTGATGAGCTTCTCATGATTTGGATTTTAAGAGACTTGGATATAATGAGATTTGTTGAAGAGATTTGATGATGACATTTGGTATGATGCTGAGATTCATTGTGTTAGGTACTTTGGCGTATACATCTTCACGGAGAATATTATGCCACGGCTTGATTTGATAATTGAACTATGTTGACTACGGGGTTTTTTTGTACGATATTTCTTATTTGGATGTGAAGTGAGATTTTTTCGGGCGCGTTTGCTTATTTCGTCTTCTTTTTTTCTACCCTTCTGCGAAGATGACTTGTTTGAGCAGTTTATTGAGTGTGATGAAGACTTGGCTATTTAGTTATGGTTGTAATTCTTCTCGCTAACCCGCAACGTAACTATCACTTCGTGTCTCACTTGATTGAGGATATCGTCAAGAGGTTTTGTACATTGGGTACACCGTTTCTTTTCACGAGGATGAGTACAAGGTTAAGTAACAAACTGGGAATTCTACTTCATGATCAAGTTTGGTATTTGGGTCTATTTCTCCTTGTGGTCACTACAATAGCCGACATAATGCGTGATTGATATGTTTACCAAAGTGTTTATTGGATGGTTGATGATTTTGTTGATGTTGGATAATGAACATTGATGAACCACCGCATGTTCCCCTAAAATGAGATATTCACGAAACCAATTTTGTCATAATATGTAACACCCCAATTTCGTGATATGCAATGAATTCAAAGCGGGTGTTACTTTATGGCACAATGATCATAACAATAGAAAGCGAACTCTAATGGAGTCGTTTAAAAGCTTTATCATTCGATTTATATAAATATCGAGTTTACAAAAATGAGGTCCCAAATGGTTCCAAGTTTACAAAATACATTAAATTGGTTTTCGAATGATAATAAAATTTATAGCCTTCTTGAGTATCCGTGCTCCTCCGTGCCAGCCTCGTACAATATGGACCTGAAATACATGCTTAAAACTGTCAACACAAAGGTTGAGTGAAATTCATAGAGTTTGTTTGATGGTTGAACACATTATGTTTGTAGTGTGAGTTATAAATTCACACCAATGGTTTGATAACCAAAACAGTTATTATTAGACTAAGCATCATGCAATCAAGGCGTTAACGTGTTCCAAAATTAATTGGAGAAAATGTCAGATGCGTGCCTATCGTGTAAAATTGCCATTTTACCAATGTTACTCAAATATAATGCGCTTGTTTGCCTTTAACGGGGCTAACACAAAGCGGGATTAAATCAATCCCAATAGATCTATTCACAATATTCGCGCCCACTCTCACATAGTGATTAATGATTCATGATTAAGGGACTTAAGTTTGGCAAATGCGGTAACTTAGTGCTAATAACAACCAGATTAGTATATAGTTTGAAAGCAATGTGTTCGGTTTAAAATAAAGCATGTATCTCCCCCAAGGGTTTGTAAAACAATTAAGTAATAGAAAGTGGGGCTATGAACTCACCTCAGAGTAAATGATATCACTGGTCTCAAATGTGTAGAATATGACTAGTTCACTAGTTTGTTACTTTTATGACAATATGTAAATTAAAACATGTGATTGAGTATATGTACATCATGAATCAACATAGTAACTATATATATAGCATGAAATAGTTAAGATTATGAATAATAAAGATGAGATGATGGTGGTGATAAGTTGCTTACAACTTTTGGCTTTCAATAAAGAAAGGAGTAACAAGTAAGGATAGGACTTTGATTGATCACTTAAGACTTCGGATTGAGCTAGATTTCTACACCTTGGCACCCTTGCAATCTTGAAGAGTTGGTGATGAAGTACTAAGTGACTTGAGTGGATTTAAACTCAAGAAGATCACTTAAACTTGCTAGAGATTTGATGAAGTAGCTTGATCTTTGGAACTTCTTTGCATAAACTTGGAGTTTAAAGATCAAATGATGGAAGATATGGTGGATTTAAGCTATGAACGACCCAAAACAGCTTGTGAAGATATTTAGGATGAATTTCACTTGCTATTTATAGGAGGGTAGGTTTGGTTAACCATATATTGGGTTAAATATTAACCATGGTTAAGTTAGGATACATGTAATGATCTAAAGGAAGCATGGTTAGGATTATGCCACCAAAATAATGACTCCCCCCCCCCCTAGAGGCTGTCACAATTGGTGACAAGGCTTAAATGATAAGTCTTGATCTTATCTTGAGTTTAGAGTAAGTTTTGGTTAGTTAAATGCTAACCGTAAGTCGTTAAGCCATAAAGCGTAAAACCGGGTATCGTAAAATCTGAAACTTGCAGGAATGATGAGACTCATCATTATACTCCATCTAAAAATATAAAATGGGTGATAAGTCTCATTGGGTGCAAAAGCCGCTTAAAGCCGGAAATCTGGTCAAAAACGCGAATTGCAGCTTATCGGAAAGAACGAAATTTCGTGGAAATGACCGTGAATTTATTTAGAGTAGACTAAATTTAGTTTAAAGTGATATGAGATGTAAAATGTGGTTTTCGTCATACGCGGGATAACTTTACGATTATTCGTGAAGTCCAAAAGTTCTGTGATTTAAGCAAAAATGTAGAACGTTACAAGGTTAATATCTATATGGTCAAAGGAGGAGGAAATATGTTTGACTTTTCCAAAAATGTAAAAGTGTCAAAACATATTAGAAACACAAGTGCATGAATCGTTAAGTCACGGATGTAAGTAGAATTGTTTAAAGCGTAAGTTTAATTTCGATTCGGTAGAGGTTTATTTGGTAACATAAAATAAATCTTAAAATTCTCAAATTAATCATGAGTGATCTAAAATTTATCGATGCGAGGAAAATTGTCAGGGTTGATTTTCGTTATGCGCGTGATGTTTAAACGGTGTTCCGACCAAAATGAAACTTTATAACGATGTTTTCTTAATAACTTTTGCGAATATGATCTAACGTTTGTCGAACTCTCAGGATATTACTAAAATAATTTATCTTACGAGAATGTGAAATAAAAATTTTACGGGATGAATAGTGAAAGTGAATAGTAAAAGTGAATAGTAATTTCTCGAGATGAATAGTAAAAATTTGAGAATGGATAGAAATCCTAAAAATGCGAATTATTACTGATCTCACCATTTTAATGGAATTCCGTCCGAATTCAATGTGTGTTATATGATGTTGAAGTGTCTAGAAAAATGAGGGTGTATGTGCCGAATTCTAATCTTTGCGTTCTTAAGTTTCTGGTCATAGAATGTATTATGTACCGTGTGGCTTAAGTTGATAATCTAAAGGGTTTTGTTAAAATCTTATAGAGTCCAATATACCTAAAGTTTGGCTTTTCCCGATTCTCAAAACGAATCATATCTTATTGTATCGAGGCTATCAATAAAACCTTAATTTCTAACATGGAGTTTTTGGTGATAGTGTACGGCATGGAGTCCAATATACCTAAAGTTTCCTTTGTTGTTTCGTGGGTGATCTCTGAACACCTTAGTTCAGCAAATGGTTAACTAACATTTTTATCGATATAGTGCCTCAAATGGAATAGTTTTTGTTTGTCATTAGGGTGTTGTTAATCAAATGTGTAAGATATTGTTGATGTGAAATGGTTTGTTATGATGTGAAAACTGTCGTTGTAGGGAAAGTCTTGCTAGTGGCAAGTGGTTATCCAAACCATTTCCAAAGTTGATCATGTCTTAGGTGGTTTCGGAATGAGGGTTATATCGTATAGTGTTTATGTCTACTAGTGTTTGAAAGAAACGTGGTACAGTGAAGTTTTACATACTGAATTTCAATGGTGTTCAGATAATGATGTGATATGTTGACGATTAGAAGAGTGTAGCGTGTGTTTACCATTATTCTTAGGTAGAGATGTCAAGTTTGTTTTAAAATCAAAAGTGAATTTTAAAGGAATATGGCGGAATGATATCATTGAAATCTAATCAGGCTAGTACTTCTAAGGAATGACGAGAAGATTTGATGACTATCCCAAGATAGTAGTTCGGATTATCTCATGTATGAAAATTTCAAGAATGAAATTAGGTAGTATAATTAAATATTAAGATCTCGCTTAGTGGTAAAACACTATCGTGTCTCTAGATCTTTTTAATGAATTCTGGTGGTTTATCGAGTTTAAGTAGGAAATCAACCTGAATATAACACTTGTATAACTATTTTCAGTATTTGAAAAATGTAAGTCGAACATAGTTAGTCAGACTCTGTTCCACTATCCCTAGGCTAAATATAGGTGACTAGACTATATTTAGCCGAGGTTCGATAAATTTTTCAAATACCTAAATTAGGTACACTCGTGATATGTCCATAGCTTTTGAGAAATTTTCCACTAAGCAAAGGCGATATCAAACCATCCAGTTGCAAGTCCTGGCCATAAAAGACTTGTAACCTATGTTTTCACATTCCATTGCATAGAAGGTAGTATGGGTAGATACTTGTGGAAAGGAAATCTTAAGTAAATTCTAAAATAGTCTATACTTGGCTAGAATCGCGAACCTTTAACAATGAAGGTTTCAGAAGAGAATTTTGATGAATGTAGAGAACGTTGCTGAACTTCAACTTTTGTAGATGATGAGTCAGTTTATCTTTTAGAAATCCCATTTCTTGTATTTCCATTAGGGAAATTGATAGATTGTGACGAGCTTCATGTAAAGAATATCATATAAGGTTTATAAGATAATTTTGTAGAGACTATTGTATAACTTACAATATCGAGGAGTAGTTGAGACCATTGTGCAACTCGCAATGTAGAAATAGTTGAGACCATTGTGTATGATGAGTGTGTAAATACTCATCATTTTGTACAAAATAAGCGCAAATTCATCGAAAACACTCGAAACACATCAAAATGATCAAAATATCACAAATCAGTGTTTTATGTGTTTTAAATTCAAAATATCAAAATCGGATGAAAATATATCAAATTTGCAAAATTGCGTTTGATCCCCAGTATCAAAAGTTGTCAAAAAGCAGTCCTGAGCGCATAATTTCAAAAGTAAAGTCACCAAAGGTCCTTTTAAAATCAAAAGTTATCAAATTTAGTCCTTTGGTGAAAAATATTAAAAGTTTGAGAAAATTGCAAAAATGGTCCTTGAGTTTAAAAATTGGCGAAATTGGTCCTGGAAAATGTGAAAATGGCAACATTGGTCCTTGTACTTTTGAAGATTGTCACTTTAAGTCCTTGGAACATCTTTTGAATTGGCGACCTAAGTCCTTGAAGTTTCAGATCTTACAACTTTAGTCCTTGGAATTTTAAACTCTTTAAAACCATTTTGGACCCTTGCACTATCCTTGGCCCCTGTCAAAATCCATTTGTGAACCCCCCTATTATTAAACACTTGCCTGGTCAAATCTCTGGTCAATCTTCTCACCCGCCAAAGTCCACCATATTACCTGCTTTCCCTGAAACTAGCTTACACCCCATCCCCCCTCCTCAATCCCACTCTCCCATGTCCCCTCCACTTTAGCATACCTCCAAACTTCATTTAAAGCTTCCTAACCCCTCACTCAATCTCCAATGGGCGACAAGGTTTTGGCGCCAAAATCTATTTAAGCGGTGGAGATTATTTTCAAGCCATCCAATGGCTAGAATTGATGGGAAAGATTCGAGAGGAGAGATATAGAGATTGGGATATAAAAAGAAGCATTTGGAAGCAAGTAGGGGAGTCTTGTAGTTTTTTCAATTTTCACTCATGTCGTTTTTATATTTAATCTTTCAATTCAGTGTATAACTTGTAATGTTTTGTCAAATTGTATCAACTTTGAATGTTTAAAGGTATTGAAACTCATTCCAAGTAAAAATTTCAGTGTATGCTTACATTTAATCTCATTTGTCCACTGTTGAAATTTTTCATTTCCAAACCATACTCAAAAGCTTCATAACACTTGTTTATCAGTTCCATTGAGCTTAAATAAGCTTAACATAGCTTTGTACAAGCTCTCATTCAAGTTCTCATTCATTTTGACATTTGGTCAACAAAAGTCAAACAGGGTCAAAATTGGTCATGGAAATGGTGAATGGGTGATTCAGATGTGGAGTTGGGTTGATATTAAGCTAGGATAGGGGTGTGGTTAGGCTAGTGGTACTTGGTTCATTCTTCAAGCCATAGTGGCTAATGGACCATTTGTAAGTGTTTTTCAAATTTCATAGCATAATCTACTCTTGTGGTTTATAATGAGTTTTATCTTGTGCAATTAGTAGTAATTAGGTTAGTAGAAGTTAGTTTGATCATTAATACATAGTAGCTAAGTGTTTGGTTCAAGTTAATTGGCAAATCAGTTAATAAGGGTTGTTTGGATTTCTTGATCTTTACTGTCTCGTAGGTCTACTCGATGGTTAAAATCTGTTGGATTATGTTTAATAAGTATATTTAAGCTCAATTGAATCAACATCTTGGGTGCTGTAAGCACTATAAGTCAAAATTGCTTTTGAATCCATTTCACTGTATTGTTGGGGTTTTAGGTATTGCAACTCATTAATTTGTGTTTGGAAATCATCAATATCACTTGCATTAGGCTTATAACATCATTTAACACCTATCTCGGTCTTAAAATTAGATCCAAACTTCATAAAAGTCAAGCGGTATCTGGTTTCAAAAGTCAAAAATGTCAAAACATGGATTTGAAAGCGGAACTTAAGAAGATTGAATAGATCTTATTAAAACTTTTCAAGGTGAATTTTTGTCTATAAGTAGTTTACTTGGTTGTCTTTAAGACCTCATATCCACTTTTAGCTTAAGCCTCTGTTTGAGCTTGTGCATAAGCTCAAAGCAGCCTCGATTCCCCGCTTCTTGTCTCGGATCATCTTGAGATTTTCTCGATTATTGCATCGAGTTGCACAGAGCTCAAAAGAGCTCACCATGGTCTGAATTTTGGTGCATCTGGTCTCAACCAGGTCTAGTCAAGTTCCAATTGGTAGTTTTCCTTTTAGCTTATTTCAAGCTTGTGCATCGACTTAAAGTTAGTCCGAACTGTTTTGGCTTTTATAAACTCAAACATCAAATCTGATCTAGCTTGTGAATCAGTGGTATTAGCTTGTTGAAACTCATTGCATTTTAGTTAAATTAGCTTATCATAGCTTGTGTTTCAGTTTGGTAGCTTTTGGTGAGCTTTTGGCTTATTAAGTGCTTATTTCAATAAGCACTTCCATATGATTGCATATTTCTCCACATAAGCACCTATTTTCCATTTTCTTATATTCCTAATATTATTTTAGACTTTTCCTGAAATTTTCAGATTTTTCCAAGTTGTTTTGCTATTTTTCTTAATTTAAATTAGTTTTAAGTATTTTAATTAGCTTTTAATACAAAAATTAAGAAAAAGTTCAAAAAAATAATTTTTCAATTTTATTAAGTTTAGATAAATATAAAAAGTAAAAAAAGTAATTTTCCATATTTTTCCTAGTTTATTTTGTCATTTTTAGCAATTTATTTAGTTTTTAATAGTTTAAAATTCCTAGAAAATAGAAAAATAATCATAAAAATACAAAAATAGTTTTGAAAAGTCTATTTTGATATTTTAGACTTTTCCATTTCATAATTTAATTTTCTAGCTTTGTTTCCTAATTTCTTGTATTTTAGGTAATTATTAAATAGTTAAAAATAGTTTTAATTAATTAATTAATTAAATAGTTATAAAAATAATTTTCTTTTCTAAAAATTTTCTTTTATCATTAGGTTTGTAAAATATCATTTTCATATTTTTAGGGTTAATATTTCTTTAGTTTCACTTTTTTTTTTTGTGCGTCGCGTAGATTTTTATTTAAGCGTTTATAAAACATAAAACAAAAACATCATTGTAATTATAGTGATAGCGTTTATTTAATAGATTTTATCTTTTAATTTTCTTTAATTTGCATTTAAGGCGTTTTTAATTTGTTGGCTTTTCCTTAGTTATAATAATCACAATTCCTTTTTCGTTCAAATTTCTCGATCACTAAGCGTTGATTGATCCATTGCATAGCTCATTGGGACATAACGACCGGGAAACACTATACTCCTCGGATCTTCATTGCATTGGTTTTGAGAAGTTTTAAGTGCATTAGTCGCCATTCACAGTGGCGGACTTGCGTGATTAGAGTTATTGTTTGGAACGGATCAAATTTTGGCGCCCTTGCTTGAGTGTCTTATTTATCTTCGTGTAGCAGATTAGTTGTTTGAATCCTCACTCTTTGTTTATATCATCCATCTCTGTATATATATATATCCATATTTTCTTCTAAAAATCCAAAAACCCAAAACAACCAAAAGCGTATAAAACACAAAAATATTTTCTTTTGTTTCTATATATGTATCAAAAATAAAAATACAAAAAGATTAAATCGTTTTCTTTAATAATAACAACTTAAAAGATTACCACGAAAACCAAGGCGTTGCACTACCTAGCGGGGTGCGACCATAATAAGTTCGAACTAAAGATTTAAAACTTGCCTTTGTGTCCTTGTGATTGGTGTACCTTTTTCAAAAAGCCATTCATCTTGGATTATTGGTTAAGTTCCTTTGTTGTTTTGCCTCGATTTTGTGTTAATTGATTTTGTTGTGATATCGGCGTTTGAACCGGAAAACCCATAAAGATTCTTCTCACCACCATTTTTACAAAGCGTCTTCATAATTCTCATTCTCATCGAAAGATTTTCATAATTCCATTTCTCTCCTTAACTCACGGGTTTCCTTAGAGTTAACTCTTGTATATCTTTTCGCTCTTCTAGATCTGTGAGCCCATTTCGTGAGCTTGTCAAGATTCCAGAAGGCGTGTTCGTGACTTCTGCTCCATCGATCGGATCGAGATCGGATTGTTCATACTACTTCCGCTATCATGGCGGATGAAATTCCTATGTGTGAGCTTCTCCGGGCACCCATCGGCGGGTATGGAGATGCTATCGTTATACCGACCATCGTGGTGAAAATTTTGAACTCAAGACCGGGTTCTTGAACCTTGTAACTTCAAATCAGTTCTACGGTTTTGGCGGGATGATCCTCATGCTCATATAAGATGGTTTAACAAGATTGCATCTACCATCAAGTATAAGAATGTCCTACGATCTTTGTTAAGCTTCTTACATTCCCATTTTCTCTTGAGGGCAAGCCGGTTTGGCTTGAAAAACAACCCCTCGATCTATTGAGACATGGGAAGATCGGTGAAGAAATTTGTGAATGAATTCTATCCACCTTCCAAGACCACGAGTCTTAAAATGAAATCATCAAGTTCACTCGAAGTTTGATGAATCCTTGATGAATCGTGGGATCGTTTCAAGGAATTGCTTCGCAAATGTCCTCACCACGGTTTCTCGAGTTGATGCAACTCGACACTTTCTACAATGGGTGAGTCAATCGATCAAGATTCTCTCAATTCCTCCGCGGGAGGAAATTTCCTAAGCAAAGCATCAAAGAAGCTTTAGCGATAATCGAAAACAAGTCTAAAGTCCGCCTTTGCTGCGAAGCAAGCGGTTGTTTCCCAAGTCGGTGTTGGTCCTTCTTCTTCTTCATCGCCCGTGAGTCGGTCTAGCACCGATGCTAAGATTGATAAACTCACGGAAGCTATTCAAGCTTTGGTTCTTTCCAACCGGAAGAAAGTCTCTTTTCACAAACTTCACCTCTGCTGAAGTTAAGAAAGTGGAAATCTGTGTTACATGTGGTGGCCCCATGCTTATTATAGCTGTATGGCCGCGATGGTAACCCTTTTGAAGCCAATCTTTGTGGGCGGGATGTCTAATCAAGGAGGCAATCAATATCGTGCTCCTATGGACCCGAACCACCGTCTAACCACTACTCTGGACCTCCGGTTTCAATCAAAACCAAAACCGTAATCGAGAATCAAAGCAGACCAAACCAAGGTTTTCAAAACCAAGGTCATTTCAATCAAAACAACGGTTTTCAAAATCGAATCAAAATTTCCAACATCAAGGAAATTTCAATAGAAACCAGTCGGAAATTTCAACCGGGGTATTTTCATGCAAACAATCAAGGGAATTTTGAATCAAGGCCCTAATCCTAACAATAGAGGCCGAATTTCCTGTGCAAACTCAAGCCATTGTTCCAAGCTGGACCATCATCGATGAGTTGTTGAAACAATTCATGAAATCGAGAGAAATGAATCGGTTGTTGGTCGACCAAATTTCGACATCAAGAAGTCTTTAAATGATCGACCCTCGGGCTCGGTACTCTACCTAGCAACACGATCGCTAATCAGAGGCGATGCAAAGCGATCACAACCCGAAGTGGTGCTTCATATCTTTGGACCCGCTATTCCTACTACCTCTTCTTCTTCTCTCCCAAAGGTAGTGGAAAGTGAACCTCCGACACAATGGACCTATGACTCCAATGCCTCCTCCTCCTGTGGCATTTAGTCAAGTTACCAAGGAAACAACGGACAAGGTGCATTATTCAAGCCCCGAGGTACGCACCGTCCCACCGGTAGTCCAACCTCAGTGGTCCGAAACCCAAGTCGAATCAAGGGTTGTTTTGAACCTCCTATAGCTCTGTTGAGAATAAATCCAAAACTTCTATTCCTTATCCCTCACGTTTACATGAGCAAAAGCTCATGAAAGCTAGTCATCGGATGGAAAAATTCTTTGATTTTCCAAGAACTTCACTTTGACATAAGCGCGGATGCCATCATGTTAATGCCAAAGTTTGCATCTACTCGAAACATATCTTTGAGCAACAAAGAAAAGCTATTTGAAATGGCTAAGACTCCTTTGAATGAGAATTGCTCATTTGTCTTGTTAAAAAGCTTCGAGAAGCTTGGAGATCCGGAAAATTTCTTCTTCCTTGTGTTTTCACGGGATGATTGAATGCTTTGCTCTTGCCGATCTTGGTGCAAGCATCAATCGATGCCGTATTCGATATGGAAGAAACTGTCTCTTAGGAACTTATTCCTACGCATGACTCTTGAGCTTGCGGATCGTTCTATCTCGCGTCCTCTTGGCATCGCCGAGGATGTATTTGTGAAAGTAGGAAAGTTCCATTTCCGGTGACTTTGTGGTTGTTGATTTCGATGCCGATCATCGGGTTCCTCTCATTGTTGGGCGAGTTCACGAGGCGGGCCGTGCTCTTATCGATGTATTTGAGCAAGAAATCACTCTACGTGTGGGTAATGAAGGTGTTACCTTTAACCTCGATCAAACTTGAGGTACTCCTCAAGTATGACCTTGAATCAATTAATCGAGTCGATTTAATTGATATTGCTTGAGGAGTACTCTCGAGAGTTTCTTGGTTATCTTCATAATTACGTGGTGGGAATTCCAATTCCACCACATCTTCTCGACCTATCATTGCCGACTCTTCCCCTCTCACTCCGTTTGAGGAGGTGACTTCCTTTGGAAGAGATCGATGAATTCTTAGCTCTTGATGAATCAATTCCGCTGGAATTGATGGTGTTTATGATTCGGAGGATATTCTTTATCTTGAGCAATTGCTTAATGAAGATCCATTACCTTCACTCCTCAGAAAGAAATCACGATTGAGGAAATCAAATCGGTACAAACATCTCTTGAAGCATTTCCGAGGTTGAACTTAAGGACCTACCTCCTCATCTCGAGTATGCATTCTTGGAGGTGATGATAAATTACCGTCATAATTGCTAAAGACTTAGCGAGGAGGGAAAAGCGCTCTCATAAAGGTCTTGAAGTCACACAAGCAAGCAATTGCTTGGAAACTCTCCGATATTAAGGGTATCAACCACGAGTTTTGTACTCACAAAATCTTAATGGAGGATGACTTCAAGCCGGCGATCAACATCGAGAGAAGGTGAATCCTAAGATTCATGAGGTTATCAAACAAGAGGTTCTCAAACTTCTTGATGCGGTTTGATTTACCCGATCTCGATAGTCCTTGGGTTAGCCCAATTCATTGCGTTCCAAAAAGGGTGGCATTCTTGTTGTCACGAATGAAGAAAGCGAGTTGATTCCGACTCGATTGGTTACGGGATGGCGTGTGTGCATTGACTATCGAAAGTTAAGCGAAGCCACCCGTAAAGACCATTTTCCTCTACCCTTCATGGACGGATGCTTGAGAGATTAGCGGGGAGCAGTACTATTGTTTCCTTGATGGTTTCTCGGGTTACTTCGAGATCCCCATTGATCCATTGGATCAAGAAACCACATTCACACTGCCCATACGGGACGTTTGCCTCTGAGGCGTATGCCTTTTGGCTTATGCAATGCTCACAGCACGTTCAACGATGTATGATGGCAATTTTCCACGACATGATCGGAAACTATGGAGGTGTTTATGGATGACTTCTCGGTCATTGGGGACTCATTTCAGACTTGTCTCTCCATCTAGACAAAATGCTTAAAGGTGTGAAGACACCAATCTATGTCTAAGCGGGAGAAGAGCCACTTTATGGTCAAAGAAGGCATAGTCCTTGGCCATAAGATTTCTAAGAATGGGATTGAGGTAGATAGAGCAAAGTTGATGTCATTGCTAAACTACCTCATCCGACTACCGTCAAAGGTATTAGGAGTTTTCTAGGTCATGTCGGGTTTTATCGTAGATTCATTCAAGATTTCTCTAAAATCGCTCGACCTATGACCCATCTTCTCGAAAAAGATGCTCCTTTTATCTTCTCTCACGAGTGCATCGAGCTTTTGAAACACTTAAGAAAAAGCACGGAAGCACCCATTCTAGTTGCCCATTGGGATTTACCCTTTGAGCTCATGTGCGATGCAAGTGATTTTGCAATCGGTGCGGTCTTGGGGCAGCATAAAACCAAACATTTCGGCCGATCCACTACGCGAGCAAAACTATGGTGAAGCTCGGACCCATTACACCACTACGGAAAAAGAATTATTAGGCGTGGTGTATGCGTTTGAGAAGTTTCGACCATACCTTATCTTGACCAAATGCGTGGTGTATACGGATCACTCGGCACTCAAATATCTCTTTGCAAAACAAGATGCAAAGCGAGATTGCTCCGTTGGGTTCTCCTCTACAAAATTTGATATCATCATTCGTGATAAAAAGGAGGCGAGAACACAGGCTGCGATCATCTCTCGATTAGAGAACCCTCACCAAAATGTGTTCGAGAAAAAGGAAATAAATGAAACATTTCCTCTCGAAACACTCAATGTGGTTTCTTTTCGTGGAGACTCTTCTACCCATGGTTTCTTGACTTTGCAAATTACCATGCGGGTAACTTTGTGGTGAAAGGATGTCGTCCCAACAGAAAAATAAATTCTTTAAAGATGTGAAACATTATTTACAGGGCGACCCTACTTGTTTAAAATTTGTGCGGATCAAGTCATCCGGCGATGTGTGTATGGTCGGGAAGCGTTGACATTCTCAAGGCTTGCCATTACGGACCTCTTGGGGACATCATAGCCCCAACTACACCGCCAAGAAGGTGTTTGATTCGGGATTCTATTGGCCCGCAATCTACAAGGATGCCCATGAATTCGTCAAAACACAGTGGCGCTTGTCAGCGTCACGGGAATATCTCAAAGGAATGAAATGCCTCAAAGCGCCATTCAAGTGTGTGAGATTTTTGACATATGGGGCATTGACTTTATGGGGCCATTTCCTTCTTCTCACGGAAACAAAGTACATACTCGTGGCCGTTGACTACTTGTCAAAATGGGTTGAAGCTAAGGCTTTACCCACCAGCGATGCCGAGTTGTGGTGAAATTCTTGAAATCCTTATTTGCTAGGTTTGGAACTCCACGAGCCATAATCGGTGATCGTAGTGCGCATTTCTGCAATGACCAATTTGCAAGAGTCATGCAAAAGTATGGTGTAACTCACCGTACCTCTCTGCGTACCACCCCAAACAAGTGGGCAAGTGGAAGTTTCTAACAGGGATTAAAGAATCTTGGAGAGGGCGGTTGGTGAAAACCGTGCCTCTTGGTCGGATAAGTTAGATGGCGCACTCTGGGCCTTCCGTGCGACTTACAAAACACCCATCGGGTGCACTCCATCTAAGCTGGTGTGCGGAAGGCATGTCATCTTCGGTTGAGCTCGAGCACAAGGCATCTTGGGCCTTGAAGCATGCTAACTTTGATATTCGAGACGGCGGGTGATCATCGGAAAGTTCAAATGAATGAATTAAATGAACTCCGTGATCAAGCTTACGAGAACTCTTTGATCTATAAACAAAAGACAAAGAAGATTCATGACTCGAAAATCAAGAACCGCGTTTTCAACGTTGGTGATCGAGTCCTTCTTTTCAATTCAAGATTGAAGATTTTCTCGGAAAGCTCAAGTCCGTTAGTGCGGTCCATTTACTATCGCTAAGGTTTATCCTTATGGTACCATTGAGTTATCTCAACCCGATGGTCCTAATTTCAAAGTGAATGGTCATCGGTGAAGCATTACTTTGGAGGACATTCCATCCATGGTTGTCCGGACTTACAAACTTTCCCATGAACCAATGAATGCGGGGATCGAGTCAAGCTAGCGACTCGGTAATCAAAAACGATAGCATGCCATATGGGTTTCACCCGTATTTACGTCTTCTTACCTCTTTCTACCACCCTAGTGTGGGGGTTGCCCATGTTTTGTATATAAGTTTAAAAAAAAAAAAAAAAAAAAAAAAAATCTTTCTAAATAATGGCCGTAGTATTTCCCTTTTCGTTCTTTGTTTCGGCATAACCGCGGTACTTTGAATATTGAGGGCAATATTCATTTCTAAGTGTGGGGAATTCTCACGAATTTTTATCATATAATTATACCTAATTCCCGTTTTGGCCAAAATTTTTTTGGAGTAAGTGTTCTACACTTTCTCATTTGGTTATCGATCCGCCTTATACGTAAGACAAAAGGATTAGCTAATCGAGAAGCAAGCGGCTCTTGGTAAAGATTTCTCAAATCCGTTTATATGGCTTGCAATTTGCCCAAAATTGTATGGTTCTCACTCACCATATCCTAAAAGTGAAGAGTTGGCTAGCATAAGATTATGGCTTGTGGTAAAGGCGATGGAAAAACCATAATTGGTATCGACTCACCAAAGATAATATTGATAATTTATCTAAGAGTTGGCTAGTCCGGAAAGTGCGACACGGTAAAGACAAAATCAAATCCGTTGAAAGGCGGTGGTTTGCTCAAAATCACATGGTTATCGGTGTACCATGGTTCTTACTTGAGCTGAAACATTTGGCTACTCGAGTAATGGCTTTTGGTAAAGAGATTAAAATCCATTATGTTTTCTCAAATCATTGCTAGGGACTAGCAATATCTCGATGTGGGGATTGATGAGTGTGTAAATACTCATCATTTTTATCAAAATAAGCTGCAAAATCATCGAAAACACTCGAAACACATCAAAATGATCAAAATATCACAAATCGGTGTTTTATGTGTTTTAAATTCAAAAATATCAAAATCGGATGAAAAACATATCAAATTTGCAAAAATTGCGGTTTGAGTCCCCAGTTTCAAAAGTTGTCAAAAATAGTCCTGAGCGCATAATTTCAAAAGTAAAGTCACCAAGGTCCTTTTAAAATCAAAAGTTGTCAAATTTAGTCCTTTGGTGAAAAATATTAAAAGTTTGAAAATTACAAAAATGGTCCTTGAGTTTCAAAATTGGCGAAATGGTCCCTGGAAAATTGAAAATGGCAACATTGGTCCTTGTACTTTTGAAGATTGTCACTTTAAGTCCTTGGAACATCTTTTTGAATTGGCGGTTAAGTCCTTGAAGTTTGGATTTACAACTTTAGTCCTTGGATTTTAAACCTTTAAAACCATTTTGGACCCTCACTATCCTTGGACCCTGTCAAAATCCATTTGTGAACCCCTATTATTAAACACTTGCTGGTCAAATCTCTGGTCAATCTTCTCACCATGAAAAAGTCATCACCATATTACATGCTTTCCTGAAACTAGCTTCCCCATCCCCTCCTCGATCCCACTCTCCCATGTCCCTCCACTTTAGCATACCTCCAAACTTCATTTAATGCCTCCCCAACCTCTCACTCAACCTCAATGGCGAGAAAAGGTTTTGGCGCCAAAAATCTATTTAAGCGGTGGAGATTATTTTCAAGCCATCCAATGGCTAGAAATTGATGGGAAAGATTCGGAGAGAGAGATAGAGATTGGATTATAAAAGAAGCATTTGGAAGCAAGAAGGGAGTCTAGTAGTTTTTCAATTTTTCACTTAATGTCGTTTTTATATTAAATCTTTCAATTCGAGTGTTAACTTGTAATGTTTTGTTAAATTGTATCAACTTTAAGTGTTTAAGTGTATTGAAACTCATTCAAGTAAAAATTTCAGGTTTATGTTTACATTTAATCTTCATTTGTCCTTTGTTGAAATTTTCCATTTCAAATCATACTCAAAAGCTTCATAACACTTGTTTCTCGGTTCCATTAAGCTTAAATAAGCTTAGCATAGCTTTTACAAGCTTAAATTCAAGTTTCATTCATTTTGACATTTGGTCAACAAAAGTCAAACGGGGTCAAAAAATGAATCATGGAAATGGTGAATGGGTGATGCGTCATGGAGTTGGGTTGATTTAGGAGCTTGGGTTGATTGGTTAGGTTAGTGGTTCTTGGTTCTTGGATTCAAGCCATAGTGGCTATTGGACAATTTGTAAGTGTTTTCAAGTTTCTTAGCATAATCTACTCTTGTGGTTATAATATTGCAAATCTTGTTCAATTAGTAGTAATTAGGTTAGTAGAACTTAGTTTGATCATTAATACATAGTAGATAAGTGTTTGGTTCAAGTTTAATTGGCAAATCAGGTTAATAAGGGTGTTTGGTTTTTTGATCTTCATCTCGAGAGGTGTGTTTCGATGGTTAAAATTTTGTTGGTTCATGTTTGTTAAGTATATTTAAGCTCAATTGAGTCAACATCTTGGGTGTTTAGTACACTATAAGTCAAAATTGCTTTTGAATCCATCTCCAACGTTTAGCTATTGGGTTTTAGGTATTGCAACTCATTAATTTGTGTTTAAAATCATTAATAAAGCTTGCATTAGAGCTTCATAACATCATTTAACATCAATCTCGGTCTTAAAATTAGATCCAAACTTCATAAAAGTCAACTGGTATTTGGTTTTCAAAAGTCAAAATGTCAAAACATAATTTTGAAAACTAAGAGAATTTTCATTGATTCATTTTAAGTCAATTTAGGTGAAACTTTTGCTTTAGAAACTTTTTTGGTGGTCTAAAGCATTTTACTAATTTGTCAATTTTTAAGACCTCATAAGCTCACTTTTAGGCTTAAAATGCCTGCCCTGAACTCGGTTGAGCTTGAGCATTTTCTCGATTTTTGTGCCTTGCTGAGCTCATAAGAGCTTCTCATGGTCTAATTTTTGGTACATCATCTCACCCAGGTCTTTTCAAGTTTATTGCATAGTTTTCATTTTGAGCTTATTTTTAAGCTTGTGCTTGTGTCCAAGTGTGCATCTGCTGTTTTAGTTCTAGCTCAATATCATCAAATTGGTAGTTTTCAGTGGTTTAGCTTGTTGTTTTCAGTTGCATTGTAGTTATTTTAGCTTATCATAGCTTGTGTTAGTTTGGTAGCTTTTGGTGAGCTTTTGGCTTATTAAGTGCTTATTTCATAAGCACTTCCATCATCGATTGCATATTTCTCCACATAAGCACCTATTTTCCATTTTCTTATATTCCTAATATTATTTTAGACTTTTCCTGAAATTTTCAGATTTTTCCAAGTTGTTTTGCTATTTTCTTAATTTAAATTAGTTTTAAGCATTTTTAATTAGCATTTAATACAAAAATTAAGAAAAGGTTCAAAAAATAATTTTCAATTTTCTTAAGTTTAGATAAATATAAAAAGTAAAAAAGTAATTTTCCATATTTTCATAGTTTATTTTGTAATTTTTAGCAATTTAATTAGTTTTTAATAGTTTAAAATTCCTAGAAAATAGAAAAATAATCATAAAAATACAAAAATAGTTTTGAAAAGTCTATTTTGATATTTTAGACTTTTCCATTTCATAATTTTATTTTTCTAGCTTAATTTCCTAATTTCTTGTATTTTAGGTAATTATTAAATAGTTAAAAATAGTTTTTAATTAATAGTAATTAATTAGTTATAAAAATAATTTTCTTTTCTAAAATTTTCTTTTATCATTAGGTTTGTAAAATATCATTTTCATATTTTTAGGGTTAATATTTCTTTAGTTTCACTTTTTATTTTTATGCGTCGCGTAGATTTTAATTTAAGCGTTTTATAAAAACATAAAAACAAAAACATCATTTAATTATAGTGATAGCGTTTATTTAATAGATTTTATCTTTTAATTTTCTTTAATTTGCATTTAAGGCGTTTTTAATTTGTTGGCTTTTCCGTAGTTATAATAATCTCGAATCCTTTTTCATTCAAATTCCTCGATCACTAGCGTTTGATTAATCCATTGCATAGCTCATTTGGGACATAACGACCGGAAACACTATACTCCTCGGATCTTCATTGCATTAGTGTTTGAGCGGTTTTAAGTCATTTAGACTGCCATTCACAAGTGGCGAGCTTGTGTGATTAACTTTTTGGAACCAATCAAATTTTAAGCGCCATTGCTTGAGTCTGTGCTATTTATCTTCGTGTAGCGATTAGTTGTTTGAATCCTCACTCTTTGTTTATATCATCCATCTCGTATATATATATCCATATTTTCTTCTAAAAATCCAAAAACCAAAAACAAGCAAAAGCGTATAAAACACAAAAATATTTTTCTTTTGTTTCTATATATGTATCAAAATAAAAATACAAAAGATTCGTCGTTTTCTTTAATAATAACAACTTAAAAGATTACCACGAAAACCAAGGCGATTGCACTACCTAGCGGGGGTGCGACCATAATAAGTTCGAACTAAAGATTTAAAACTTGCCTTTGTGTCCTTGTGATTGGTGTACCTTTTCAAAGAAGCCATTCATCTTGGATTATTGGTTAAGTTCTTTGTTGTTTTGCCTCGATTTTGTGTTAATTGATTTTGTTGTGATATCGACGTTTGAACCGGAAAACCCATAAAGATTCTTCTCACCACATTTTACAAAGCGTCTTCATAATTCTCATTCTCATCGAAAGATTTTCATAATTCCATTTCTCTCCTTAACTCGAGTTTCCTTAGAGTTAACTCTTGTATATCTTTTCGCTCTTCTAGATCTGTGAGCCCATTTCGTGAGCTTGTCAAGATTCCAGAAGGCGTGTTCGTGAACTTCTGCTCCATCGATCGGATCGAGATCGGACTATTCATACTACTTCCGTTATCATGGCGGATGAAATTCCTATGTGTGAGCTTCTCCGGGCACCCATCGGCGGGTATGGAGATGCTATCGTTATACCGACCATCGTGGTGAAAATTTTGAACTCAAGACGGGTTCTTGAATCTTGTAACTTCAAATCAGTTCTACGGTTTTGGCGGGATGATCCTCATGCTCATATAAGATGGTTTAACAAGATTGCATCTACCATCAAGTATAAGAATGTCCCTTATCTTTGTTAAGCTTCTTACATTCCCATTTTCTCTTGAGGGCAAGCCGGTTTGGCTTGAAAAACAACCCCTCGGTCTATTGAGACATGGGAAGATCGGTGAAGAAATTTGTGAATGAATTCTATCCACCTTCCAAGACCACGAGTCTTAAAATGAAATCATCAAGTTCACTCGAAGTTTGATGAATCCTTGATGAATCGTGGGATCGTTTCAAGGAATTGCTTATAAATGTCCTCACCACGGTTTCTCGAGTTGATGCAACTCGACACTTTCTACAATGGGTGAGTCAATCGATCAAGATTCTCTCAATTCCTCCGGGAGGAAATTTCCTAAGCAAAGCGTCAAAGAAGCTTTAGCGATAATCGAAAACAAGTCTAAAGTCCGCCTTTGCGAAGCAAGCGGTTGTTTCCCAGTCGGTGTTGGTCCTTCTTCTTCTTCATCGCCCGTGAGTCGGTCTAGCACCGATGCTAAGATTGATAAACTCACGGAAGCTATTCAAGCTTTGGTTCTTTCCAACGGAAGAAAGTCTCTTTTCACAAACTTCACCTCTGCTGAAGTTAAGAAAGTGGAAGTCTGTGTTACATGTGGTGGCCCCATGCTTATTATAATGTATGGCCACCGATGGTAACCCTTTGAAGCCAATCTTGTGGGCGGGATGTCTAATCAAGGAGGCAATCAATATCGTGCTCCTATAGACCGAACCACCGTCTAACCACTACTCTGGACCTCCGGTTTCAATCAAAACCAAAACCGTAATCGAGAATCAAAAGCAGACCAAACCAAGGTTTTCAAAACCAAGGTCATTTCAATCAAAACAACGGTTTTCAAAATCAGAATCAAAATTTCCAACATCAAGGAAATTTCAATAGAAACCAGTCGGAAATTTCAACCGAGGTATTTTCATGGCAATAACAATCAAGGGAATTTTGAATCAAGGCCTAATCCTAACAATAGAGGCGAATTTTCTGTGCAAACTCAAGCCATTGTTCCAGTGGACCATCATCGATGAGTTGTTGAAACAATTCATGAAATCGAGAGAAATGAATCGGTTGTTGGTTAGCAAGTTTCGACATCAAAGTCTTTAAATGATCGACCCTCGGGCTCGGTACTCTACCTAGCAACACGATCGCTAATCAGAGGCGATGCAAAGCGATCACAACCAGTGGTGCTTCATATCTTTGGACCGCTATTCCTACTACCTCTTCTTCTTCTCTCCCAAAGGTAGTGGAAAGTGAACCTCAGGCACACAATGGACCTATGACTCCAATGCCTCCTCCTCACGTGGCATTTAGTCAAGTTACCAAGGAAACAACGGACAAGGTGCATTATTCGAGCCCCGAGGTACCGCACCGTCCATCCGCCGGTAGTCCAACCTCAGTGGTCCGAACCCAAGTCGAATCAAGGGTTGTTTTGAACCTCCATAGCTCTGTTGAGAATCAATCCAAAACTTCTATTCCTTATCCTCACGTTTACATGAGCAAAAGCTCATGAGAAAGCTAGTCATCGGATGGAAAAATTCTTTCGATTTTCCAAGAACTTCACTTTGACATAAGCCGCGGATGCCATCATGTTAATGCCAAAGTTTGCATCTACTACGAAACATATCTTTGAGCAACAAAGAAAAGCTGTTTGAAATGGCTAAGACTCCTTTGAATGAGAATTGCTCGTTGTCTTGTTAAAAAGCTTCAGAAGCTTGGAGATCCGGAAAATTTCTTCTTCCTTGTGTTTCACGGGATGATTGAATGCTTTGCTCTTGCCGATCTTGGTGCAAGCATCAATCGATGCCGTATTCGATATGGAAGAAACTGTCTCTTAGGAACTTATTCCTACGCATGACTCTTGAGCTTGCGGATCGTTCTATCTCGCGTCCTCTTGGCATCGCCGAGGATGTATTAAGTGAAAGTAGGAAAGTTCCATTTTCGGTGACTTTGTGGTTGTTGATTTCGATGCCGATCATCGGGTTCCTCTCATTGTTGGTCGAGGATTCACGAGAGCGGGCGTGCTCTTATCGATGTATTTGAGCAAGAAATCACTCTACGTGTGGGTAATGAAGGCATTACTTTTAACCTCGATCAAACTTGAGGTACTCCTCAAGTATGATCTTGAATCAATTAATCGAGTCGATTTAATTGATATTGCTTGAGGAGTACTCTCGAGAGTTTCTTGGTTATCTTCATAATTACGTGGTGGGAATTCCAATTCCACCACATCTTCTCGACCTATCATTGCCGACTCTTCCCCTCTCACTCCGTTTTGAGGTGACTTCCTACGGAAGAGATCGATGAATTCTTGGCTCTTGATGAATCAATTCGCTTTGGAATTGATGGTGTTTATGATTCGGAGGATATTCTTTATCTTGAGCAATTGCTTAATGAAGATCCATTACCTTCACTCCTCAGAAAGAGATCACGATTGAGGAAATCAAATCGGTACAAACATCTCTGAAGCATTTCGAGGTTGAACTTAAGGACCTACCTCCTCATCTTGAGTATGCATTCTTGGAGGTGATGATAAATTACCGTCATAATTGCTAAAGACTTAGCGAGGAGGAAAGCTGCTCTCATAAAGGTCTTGAAGTCACACAAGCAAGCAATTGCTTGGAAACTCTCCGATATTAAGGGTATCAACCACGAGTTTTGTACTCACAAAATCTTAATGGAGGATGACTTCAACCAGCGATCAAGTCGAGAAGGGTGAATCCTAAGATTCATGAGGTTATCAAACAAGAGGTTCTCAAACTTCTTGATGCGGTTTGATTTACCCGATCTCGATAGTCCTTGGGTTAGCCCAATTCATTGCGTTCAAAAAGGGTGGCATTCTTGTTGTCACGAATGAAGAAAGCGAGTTGATTCCAACTCGATTGGTTACGGGATGGCGTGTGTGCATTGACTATCGAAAGTTAAGCGAAGCCACCCGTAAAGACCATTTTCCTCTACCCTTCATGGACGGATGCTTGAGAGATTAGCGAGGAGCAGTACTATTGTTTCCTTGATGGTTTCTCGGGTTACTGAGATCCCCATTGATCCATTGGATCAAGAAAGACCACATTCACGCCCATACGGGACGTTTGCCTCTGGGCGTATGCCTTTTGGCTTATGCAATGCTCACAGCACGTTCACGATGTATGATGGCAATTTTCCACGACATGATCGGAAACTATGGAGGTGTTTATGGATGACTTCTCGGTCATTGGGGACTCATTTCGGACTTGTCTCTCCCATCTAGACAAAATGCTTAAAGGTGTGAAGACACCAATCTATGTCTAAGCGGGAGAAGAGCCACTTTATGGTCAAAGAAGGCATAGTCCTTGGCCATAAGATTTCTAAGAATGGGATTGAGGTAGATAGAGCAAAGTTGATGTCATTGCTAAACTACCTCATCCGACTACCGTCAAAGGTATTAGGAGTTTTCTAGGTCATGCGGGTTTTATCGTAGATTCATTCAAGATTTCTCTAAAATCGCTCGACCTATGACCCATCTTCTCGAAAAGATGCTCCTTTTATCTTCTCTCTGAGTGCATCAAAGCTTTTGAAACACTTAAGAAAAAGCACGGAAGCACCCATTCTAGTTGCCCCGGTGGGATTTACCCTTTGAGCTCATGTGCGATGCAAGTGATTTTGCAATCGGTGCGGTCTTGGGGCAGCATAAAACCAAACATTTCCGGCCAATCCACTCGCGAGCAAAACTATGGTGAAGCTCGGACCCATTACACCACTACGGAAAAAGAATTATTAGTTGTGGTGTATGCGTTTTGAAGTTTAAACCATACCTTATCTTGACCAAATGCGTGGTGTATACGGATCACTCGGCACTCAAATATCTCTTTGCAAAACAAGATGCAAAGCGAGATTGCTCCGTTGGGTTCTCCTCCTACAAGAATTTGATATCATCATTCGTGATAAAAAGGAGGCGAGAACACAGGTGGCGATCATCTCTCCGATTAGAGAACCCTCACCAAAATGTGTTCGAGAAAAGGAAATAAATGAAACATTTCCTCTCGAAACACTCAATGTGGTTTCTTTCGTGGAGACTCTTCTACCCATGGTTTCTTGACTTTGCAAATTACCATGCGGGTAACTTTGTAGTGAAAGGGATGTCGTCCCAGCGGAAAAATAAATTCTTTAAAGATGTGAAACATTATTTACGGGACGACCCTACTTGTTTAAAATCATGCGGATCAAGTCATCCGGCGATGTGTGTATGGTCGGGAAGCCGTTGACATTCTCAAGGCTTGCCATTACGGACCTCTTGGGGACATCATAGCCCCAACTACACCGCCAAGAAGGTGTTTGATTCGGATTCTATTGGCCCAATCTACAAGGATGCCCATGAATTCGTCAAAACTGTGGCGCTTGTCAGCGTCACGGAATATCTCAAAGGAATGAAATGCCTCAAAGCGCCATTCAAGTGTGTGAGATTTTTGACATCTGGGGCATTGACTTTATGGGGCCATTTCCTTCTTCTCGTGGTAATAAGTACATACTCGTGGCGTTGACTACTTGTCAAAATGGGTTGAAGCTAAGGCTTTACCCACCAGCGATGCCGAGTTGTGGTGAAATTCTTGAAATCCTTATTTGCTAGGTTTGGAACTCCACGAGCCATAATCGGTGATCGTAGTACGCATTTCTGCAATGACCAATTTGCAAGAGTCATGCAAAAGTATGGTGTAACTCACCGTACCTCTCTGCGTACCACCCCGAACAAGTGGGCAAGTGGAAGTTTCTAACAGGGGATTAAAGAATCTTGAGAGGGCGGTTGGTGAAAACCGTGCCTCTTGGTCGGATAAGTTAGATGGCGCACTCTGGGCCTTCCGTGCGACTTACAAAACACCCATCGGGTGCACTCCATACAAGCTGGTGGTGTGCGGAAGGCATGTCATCTTCCGGTTGAGCTCGAGCACAAGGCATCTTGGGCCTTGAAGCATGCTAACTTTGATATTCAGACGGTGGTGATCATCGGAAAGTTCAAATGAATGAATTAAATGAACTCCGTGATCAAGCTTACGAGAACTCTTTGATCTATAAACAAAAGACAAAGAAGATTCATGACTCAAAATCAAGAACCGCGTTTTCAGCGTTGGTGATCGAGTCCTTCTTTTCAATTCAAGATTGAAGATTTTCTCGGGAAAGCTCAAGTCCGTTAGTGCGGTCCATTTACTATCGCTAAGGTTTATCCTTATGGTACCATTGAGTTATCTCAACCCGATGGTCCTAATTTTAAAGTGAATGGTCATCGGTGAAGCATTACTTTGGAGAGGACATTCCATCCATGGTTGTCCGGACTTACAAACTTTCCCCATGAACCAATGAATGCGGGGATCGAGTCAAGCTAGCGACTCGGTAATCAAAACGATAGCATGAATATGGGTTTTCACCCGTATGTGTTCCATACCTCTTTCTACCACCCTAGTGTGGGGGTTGCCCACATGTTGTAAAAAAAAAAAAAAAAAAAAAAAAATCTTCTTTCTAAATAATGGCGTAGTATTTCCCTTTTCGTTCTTTGTTTGGCATAACCGCGGTACTTTGAATATTGAGGGCAATATTCATTTCTAAGTGTGGGGAATTCTCACGAAAATTTCATATAATTATACCTAATTCCCGTTTTGGCCAAAATTTTTTTTGGAGTAAGTGTTCTACACTTTCTCATTTAGTTATCGATCCGCCATATACGTAAGACTAAAGGATTAGCTAATCCGAGAGCAAGCGGCTCTTGGTAAAGATTTCTCAAATCCGTTTATATGGCTTGCAATTTGCCCAAAATTGTATGGTTCTCAACTCACCATATCCTAAAAAGTGAAGAGTTGGCTAGCCCCAAGATTATGGCTTGTGGTAAAGCGATGGAAAAACCATAATTGGTATTCACTCACCAAAGATAATATTGATAATTTATCTAAGAGTTGGCTAGTCCGGAAAGTGCGACACGGTAAAGACAAAATCAAATCCGTTGAAAGGCGGTGGTTTGCTCAAAATCACATGGTTATCGGTGTACCATGGTTCTTACTTGAGCTGAAACATTTGGCTACTCGAGTAATGGCTTTTGGTAAAGAGATTAAAATCCATTATGTTTTCTCAAATCATTGCTAGGGACTAGCAATATCTCGATGTGGGGATTGATGAGTGTGTAAATACTCATCATTTTATCAAAATAAGCGCAAATTCATCGAAAACACTCGAAACACATCAAAATGATCAAAATATCACAAATCGGTGTTTTATGTGTTTTAAATTCAAAATATCAAAATCGGATGAAAAATATATCAAATTTGCAAAATTGCGTTTGATCCCCAGTTTCAAAAGTTGTCAAAAATAGTCCTGAGCGCATAATTTCAAAAGTAAAGTCACCAAAGGTCCTTTTAAAATCAAAAGTTATCAAATTTAGTCCTTTGGTGAAAAATATTAAAAGTTTGAGAAAATTGCAAAATGGTCCTCGAGTTTCAAAATTGGCAAAATGGTCCTGGAAAATGTGAAAATGGCAACATTGGTCCTTGTACTTTTGAAGATTGTCACTTTAAGTCCTTGGAACATCTTTTCAGAATTGGCAGCCTAAGTCCTTGAAGTTTCAGATCTTACAACTTTAGTCCTTGGAATTTTAAACTCTTTAAAACCATTTTGGACCCTTGCACTATCCTTGGCCCCTGTCAAAATCCATTTGTGAACCCCCCTATTATTAAACACTTGCCTGGTCAAATCTCTGGTCAATCTTCTCGCTTCTCCGCCAAAGTCCACCATATTACACCTTTCCCTCAAACTAGCTTACACCCCATCCCCTCCTCGATCCCACTCTCCCATGTCCCTCCACTCAGCATACCTCAAACTTCATTTAATGCTTCCCTAACCCCTCACTCAATCTCCAATGGCGACAAGGTTTGGCGCCAAAATCTATTTAAGCGGTGGAGATTATTTTCAAGCCATCCAATGGCTAGAAATTGATGGGAAAGATTCGGAGAGAGAGATATAGAGATTGGGATATAAAAAGAAGCATTTGGAAGCAAGAAGGAGTCTTGTAGTTTTTTCAATTTTCACTCATGTCGTTTTATATTTAATCTTTCAATTGATTGTATAACTTGTAATGTTTTGTCAAATTGTATCAACTTTGAATGTTTAAGTGTATTGAAACTCATTTCAAGTAAAATTTGGTTTATCTTACATTTAATCTCATTTGTCCCTTGTTGAAATTTTTCATTTCCAAACCATACTCAAAAGCTTCATAACACTTGTTTATCAGTTCCATTGAGCTTAAATAAGCTTAACATAGCTTTGTACAAGCTCTCATTCAAGTTCTCATTCATTTTGACATTTGGTCAACAAAAGTCAAACAGGGTCAAAATTGGTCATGGAAATGGTGAATGGGTGATTCAGATGTGGAGTTGGGTTGATATTAAGCTAGGATAGGGGTGTGGTTAGGCTAGTGGTACTTGGTTCACAGTTGCAAGCCATAGTGGCTAATGGACCATTTGTAAGTGTTTTTCAAATTTCATAGCATAATCTACTCTTGTGGTTTATAATGAGTTTTATCTGTGCAATTAGTAGTAATTAGGTTAGTAGAAGTTAGTTTGATCATTAATACATAGTAGCTAAGTGTTTGGTTCAAGTTAATTGGCAAATCAGGTTAATAAGGGTTGTTTGGATTGCTTGATCTTTAACATCTCGGAGGTCTACTCGTGAGTTAAAATCATTGGATTATGTTTAATAAGTATATTTAAGCTCAATTGAATCAACATCTTGGTGCGTAAGCACTATAAGTCAAAATTGCTTTTGAATCCATTTCAGCAGGTTTCCTGTTGGGGTTTTAGGTATTGCAACTCATTAATTTGTGTTTGGAAATCATCAATATCACTTGCATTAGGCTTATAACATCATTTAACACCTATCTCAGTCTTAAAATTAGATCCAAACTTCATAAAAGTCAACTGGTATCGGTTTTCAAAAAGTCAAAATGTCAAAACATGGATTTAAGCGAACTTGCGAGTTGAATAGATCTTATTAAAACTTTTTAAAGGTCGAATTTTTGTCTATAAGTAGTTTACTTGGTTGTCTTTAAGACCTCATATCCACTTTTAGCTTAAGCCCTCTGGTTGAGCTTGTGCATAAGCTCAAAGCAGGCCTCAGTTGCCTGCCACATCGTCTCGGATCATCTTGAGATTTTCTCGGTTATTGCATCGATTGCAGAGGCTCAAAAGAGCTCACCATGGTCGAATTTTGGTGCGATGGTCTCAACCAGGTCTAGTTCAATTTCAATTGGTAGTTTTCCTTTTAGCTTATATTGAGCTTGTGCATCGTGTAAAGTTAGTAGTACCAAAGCTGTTTTGGCTTTTATAAACTCAAACATCAAATCGATCTAGCTTGTGAATCAGTGGTATTAGCTTGTTGAAACTCATTGAATTTTAGTTAAATTAGCTTATTGCACTTGTGTTTCGGTTTGGTAGCTTTTGGTGAGCTTTTGGCTTATTAAGTGCTTATTTCATTAAGCACTTCCATATCGATTCCATTTCTCCACATAAGCACCTATTTTTCCATTTTCTTATATTCCTAATTATATTTTAGACTTTTCCTGAAATTTTCAGATTTTCCAAGTTGTTTTGCTATTTTCTTAATTTAAATTAGTTTTAAGTATTTTTAATTAGCTTTTAATACAAAAATTAAGAAAAGTTCAAAAAAATAATTTTCAATTTTCTTAAGTTTAGATAAATATAAAAAGTAAAAAGTAATTTTCCATATTTTCCTAGTTTATTTTGTCATTTTAGCAATTTATTTAGTTTTAATAGTTTAAAATTCCTAGAAAATAGAAAAATAATCAGAAAAATACAAAATAGTTTTGAAAAGTCTATTTTGATATTTTAGACTTTTCCAAGTCATAATTTTATTTTCTAGCTTTGTTTCCTAATTTCTTGTATTTTAGGTTAATTATTAAATAGTTAAAAATTAGTTTTTAATTAATAGTAATTAATTAAATAGTTATAAAAATAGTTTTCTTTTTCTAAAAAGTTTCTTTTATCATTAGGTTTATAAAAATATCATTTTCATATTTTTAGGGTTAAAATTTCTTTAGTTTCACTTTTTAATTTGTACGTCGCGTAGATTTTTATTTCAGTTTTATAAAAACATAAAAACAAAAACATCATTGTAATTATAGTGATAGCGTTTATTTAATAGATTTTATCTTTTTAACTTTCTTTAATTTGCATTTAAGGCGTTTTTAATTTGTTGGTTTTTCCTTAGTTATAATAATCACAATTCCCTTTTTCGTTCAAATTTCTCGATCACTATACGTTGATTGATCCATTGCATAGCTCGCTGGGACATAACGACCCGGGGAAACACTATACTCTCCTGGATTTCATTGCATTGGTTTTGAGCGGTTTAAGTCATTACGATCTGTCATTCACAAGTGGCGAGACTTGCGTGATTAGACTTGTTGTTTGGAACCAATCGGTGTAACTCACAATGTATAGGAAAAATAGAGACCATTGTGCAACTCACAATGTCTAAGAAATGATGGAAAGATCATTGTGTAACCCACAATGTCTTGAGAAATGATGAAGAGACCATTGTGTAACCCGCGATGTCTTGAGAAATGATAAAGAGACCATTGTGTAACCCGCGATGTCTTGAGAAATAAATGAGACCACCGTAGGATTTCTGAGTGTCTCGAGAATGTAATAGAGACCAATGTAGGATTTACGAGGTCTCGAGAATGTAATAGAGACCCTTTGTAGGATTTACGATGTCTCGAGAATGTAATAGAGACCACCGTATCTCACGGTGTCTTGAAAAATGAATGAGACCATTGTATCTCACAATGTCTGGGAAATAGGAAAGACCATTGTAGTCAGTTACAATGTCTTGGATAAAGTTTCGTAATCCTAAAATGCATGAGTAGATACATGATTGAGAGATTGGGAAAATATGATTGTGCCGTAATGCCTTAGAATAGGCATACATAGATATGTTTAGTCTATCGTTTAGCTAAAATGATTGAAAATATGTCGAGTGTATATGTCAATATACTAGTATGTTTTTGTAGCTTAAAATGTTTAAAAGTGTTAGGTCACCATATATGTAACACAAGCATCAATATGTAGAAATAGAGAAGAGATAGAGATCGGTTGAACACTAAACCAAACACACGAATATAAATGAAGAAAGGTTTATGCTTAGGTGAAATAGAAAAGTGAACAACCAACCCTCAAGTGAGGGTTATTACATAGTATTTATAGGAGAGGGAGCTAGGGCAACATTCCTAGTCCCTTCCTTTCTCTTATGGACTTGGGCCTGGGCTTATGGGCCTTCTACATAGCCTAAGCAATTACTAACATAAAGGCCATATTAAGCTAACTAGTACATGTGAATTACTAACACTTGAATTAAGGTTTAGGGTGATTCCAACAATCTCCCCTCAAGTGCTAGTGATGAATGAAAGAGTGATAAACGTTGTAGGTCTTGATGTAATAGAAGCTTTGGCGTCTTGACATTCTTCTTTCTTGTGAGAAGAAGTATCTTGATTTGAACAATCTCCCGGTGTAGAAATTGTTTCTTTTAAAGTATTACCTTTGGCGTCTTCATTTTCTTTGTTCTTTAGTTCTTTGTTCTTTGAAAGTGATAGTATGTTGTGTAATCTGCATCAGTGCCTTGTTGCTCGGTGTCTCCACGTCTTTCTCTAACATGCTCACACGCTCTTTAACGTTGGATTCTGATTGATGAAGTTATTTAAGTCTTTAAACTTTGTAGATTCTTTGTTGACGAAGAATCATATTGACTTTGTGTTGCCTTTGATTATGAGAGAACTTTCATAAGTGATGTTGTTGGTATGAGCATGTGGAGAATGCATGATCGGTCCGTTCGAGCTTCCATAAAGTAAACATAGGAAGGTTAGTAATAATCGGTTCCGGCACACAAGTTTGAACTTGAAAGTGTTATGACATAGTGTGAAAACACAACTCTAATTTCACAAAGACCGTTCTGAACCGAGTCCCACAAGTGAGATAACGCGATGTGCGAAGTACACCTACGGTTCGAGATGAGTCGCCGAGGTACATCAAGCATCACTCCTGTTGTAGACCGTTTGAGACCACTAAGCGAAATCCACGGGGAGTTACTGAAGCGACTGCTTTGTCGAGGCTGTTTGATGTTGACCACAGCGAAGTTTCCATTCAATCACCGAGGATCACGAGATGTGAACCTCTCATAAATGTTCTCGTGATTCCTAGGATCGTGTAGGACTCGATAATGCACCATTGTTGTTCTTATTGTTGAACAACAAGTGATGAAATGTCAAGTGTACCTAAGATATCTTTTGATGAATCTCGTAGCTCTAGACTCAATAGTGCGTTTAGTTTTCTGGCGGAGACTAGGGAGAGGGTCTCTTCTTCAATACCACAATCTCTAAGAAGCCGATATTTCGTAGGGTTCCACTGTGAGAATGAAACAAGCACATTGGGAGAAACTTGAGTAGTTAAGAAGGTTTAGTGCATGCGTCACTAGGTCCATGACGACTTTTAATCTTCAATACGCGTCATCAAGTGACAACCAATAGCATATGAATTGAACCGATTATACGCCCTAAGTTGAATAATCTAGAGGGCTATTTCTTTTCACCCTTTTCTTTGCTTTTCTTTTTAATTCTTCAACTCCTTCTTTCTCCGATTCTCATTTTCTCCTTTTTATAATCATTCCTAAGGACTTCTATGTAATAACTATTTGTGATGTCCTTGGGTAGATGCCTCAGGCTCTGGCGGATCATAGGACGGTTATTCCTAACCTTAATCACCTTATAACTCCATTGCCATAAAACCATTTTCATGAAAATCTCTCGAAGTGTTTGTGAATGAAAACATGTTTGAACACTTCAAGAGTTTTAGATTTTCATAAATACTCCCCTCGGCATGTGCTTAAGAGTTTTGATGAATCGCACAATGAGAGAAGAGCGCCCGACTTTTGAATTGATCGACTCAAGATAGACAATTCCACGAGGGACACGGTTCGTTGCATAGTTAAAGAGATACATTGTCGACTTTTAGGTGACAACTAGCTCTAATAACTACCTTGAAGATGTGGACAACCCGAGAGGTTGTCAAACCCGTCATAGTTCATGTCTATCAAGAGCTTCTCGAATAGGTACAATTTACTTGGATAAGTCTTGGAAGACAAATCCTTTCAATGTAAGACCTATTCGGATCCCGTCGATTCATGGGTTGAAGTCTTTTCACACGAGGATTCAATAGCGGTTTCACAACATATTTCTTATCACATAAATTTCTCCCTCAAAATGGCATATAAATGTTATTTTTGAAGAAATATTGAGAATAAATATGACCATTTTGAGTTTTGTGGAAGATTACACAAAGAACAATTTGTGAACAAAGTTTTAAGTCAAATACTCCCCTCAACAAGTAATACTAACTTTTGAGGTTTTGAAAACGTAATGGAAGTACTTGTTCTTTTGAGCAAAACCTTGAAAAATAAAAGGTTTGATAGGTTTTACTCAAAAGTAAGAAGCTTCGCTCCTTTTATAGGATTGTGGCTTTGAAGCGTACCACGGGTCCTTTCTTACAAGAACGGGTTGTACATTGTTATGTGCACAAGCCATAGTCAAAATAAAACGCACATCCAAATTAATATGAAATAAAAGCGGTTTAAGGGTACCGGAAGTCGATAATATCACGGGAATGCGAGCAGGCGTTGATAGCGGTGAGAGTAATCTGGGGCGACCACCTACAAAGCTCTCTAGTGTTCTAAACTGGTCCCTTATGCATAACCTCTCATCAATCATGGTGATGATCCTCTTCATATCCCGTCATCACGAGAGTTCCATCGCTTTGGTGTCCCAATGTCTTCATGTATATCCTTCAACCTATAAGCAAGCCATCCCTAACCTTCTTCAATGTATGATCCCCAAACTTGTGAAGTTCTCTACACGCCATCAAGCGGTTTCGTTGTAGCTCGCTCGATAAATTACTCCGAATGGTTTCTTGTGAGGTGTATTGTGGAAGTCGGTTGATGTCGGGAAGTTCTAGCCGAGGTCAGGTGAAGTTGACACGGTCTCGACACGACTCAATGACAAGTTGTAGATTTGCTACACGTTCTGTATCACTATGCTTGATGAATATGAGCAAGGACTTGATGTATTCGTGTTGAATTTCAATCGAGAATTGTCTCATGCGTCCTTGTACTTTGGCAAGATCTGGATCTTCAATGTCGTTGAGAGACAAGTTACGAAAGTCGATTCACGAATTCATAGTCTCTTCGTCTTGTCTTTTGACCATAATTTTCTTGAGAAAGTGTAGTCCCATTTAGGCGAAAGAGCTACATGCTTAACAACAACGATTGCTTTAATCTTGAACACTTCATGTTGAGACTTGAACTGGCGTTTACGTAGTAGATTACGTCGGCGTTCCGCCAATGGTGAATCCATACATTGCATCACGGTCATATAATTCCACATTGTTGGAAAACATGTGGGTAGCCTTTTCCTCGATGGCTATGCGGTTAGAGTATATGGTGCCAGGGAGCGGAAGTGTCGATGATGTAGCGATTTCCTTGAATCATCACTGCAGTGTAGAAGAAATTCCAAGTCGTTGTTGAAGAAGTAGCGAAATGGAATCTTAGGTGATCTGGTTCACAATCGTTGGTAGAGGTTTAGACCGATCGGTGTAGTAAGGAGCATTGTCTTTCTGGAGAAGTCGATGTTTGCCTCGGGGTTGAGCCAATCAATGTTGTTGGACATGGCTCGTGCTATGTTTTCAAGATGGTATTCAACCTCGATGGCACTTTCGAAATTTGTCTTTAGCGGTTGAAGGCTTCATTCTTGATTCGTTTCAACTCGATTTCGTCATCTTCTTCACTCGAATTTTTCTTGCAATAACTTTGCATGCTCCAATGTACTACCGTCTACGGATCTTGACCTTCGGATGGATAGGAGTAGAATTAACAAGTGTAGAAAACCGATTTGTATTCATCGGTGTCATCTTCATCTAGCCATGGTACGACATTAGCCTTAGGCGACTTCTTCTTTTCTTACGTGGCTTAGATGATGATCTTTGGTTTCTTTGCTTTGTCGGAGAGGTGGGTTGTTGTTGGGGCTCAAGGACTTCCTCATCGTCACCACCCGTATACTCAAAGTGATCACCGGTTTTACGAGTGGGGTGGAAACTTCGGAATCACGAGGTTTTCGAGAGAAGAGCGAGGAGGAGATCGTGGTTGAGCCGAGTCCTTTGGGGTGGAGGTTGCATGGAGGATGAATCTCCGGACTTCTTGGGCGTTTAGGCTCGTCATGCTTATCCTTATCCTTATCTTCTTCGTCTCTTGGGCGTTTAGGCCTTTGAGCTTCTTCCCGTAGTCGATTTGAGTTGATATTCAGTGATGCTTCAAACAATTTTCCTTCGAAGAAAAGTAAATGTTGCAGGCGTTTAGACATTTGAGCTACCGACTGTTAACCAATTCAACATTTGAGAATATTATGGGATCAACTGGGTTGATGTTGACATGCATTGGTGTTGATCTCATAGTTTGCTTGGCCAAGTGTAATAGATTCGGATAGAGTTGTTTGGTAAACATCTCCTTTGTAACTCGAGGCGATGTCAAGAAGGTACTTGTGAGTGTAACCTTTGATCATCTCGTTCATTTCCCTCGAGGATCACGTTCCATGAACTTACGGATGTACTCCTTGCATCTTTCATTTTGTCATTCTCTTCATGAAGGTATGTGCACAGTCGTGAGAAAATTGACTTTTGTAAAGCATGTCTTTCTTTCGACTGTTTGATGACTTTAACGATTCGTGTCTTAGCTTGAGAGATCCAAGAGGCGGTTGGCTTCTTCAGCGATTTGGATGTGGATCGGTTGACCTTACGGATGGTGGTGGTGAAGAGTGAGAAGATGAGTCGATGATGATGAGGCGTGAGGAGGCTCGGGGTCCTTAGGTGGTTGAAATTTCCTCCTTAGAGCGTGCGGGACCGTCTAGAAGAAAATGATCATAGACGGTTTCTTCTTCATTTCGACTTAGCCGTTTCATCGACCTTTAGTATCATCGCCAGGAGTTTTCTCGGTCTTTTCCGTTTACGGTTCCTCAATATCAAAGTTGATGGAATCTTCAATGCCGTTGTTGTTGTTCGTGAGTGATGGTAGTACCGGTTCCTTATCGGGTCGATTAACGCATCGAGGCTGGTGTGGCAGTACCGCCACTTGAACCTCGAGGCCACGAGTTTGATCTTTACGAATTCTTGACAAAGTGTTTCGTTTGAGTTCCTTCAACTTCTTTTGATATTCACTTTCTTTGTCAACTGGTTCTTCGCCGAAATCTCCTTATCATGCTCAATCATGGGGTTTCCCTTTACCTTTGTCATTGGTGGACCGGGAGGTTTAGCTCGATGAAGTAATATCGATTCTTGATTTGAGTAGAAAACCTCTTCGTCGATTAGTATCTTGAGCTTTACGTCCACTAGCTTTCTTGGCGGTTCGAGCTTAGGTGCAGAATAGGAACAACTTCCTTAGAAGAATTTTCCTTTTGAGTGGAGGTTTCCTCTTGGGAACTTTATTGACTCTCGGTGCTTGCGACCGCTCGCACTCCTAAATGCGGTTTTTCCGGTAGGTGTACGGAAGGCTTGTCATCGAGAAAACCAACTTTGTTTTCTTCAACTGCTACCATATACCTTTTGTATGTGTAGAGCTTTTGATTTCATCAAGCGAAGGTGATCCGCAACACATCACCCTGTTTCTTCGTTGTTGATTCCTTAAATCGGCGGTTAGAGTAGGTTTAGACAACATGTCGTGATTGTTGGGGTCATTGAGTCTCTTGGGGATATCGAGATTGAGTCAAAGTGCTCTTTGGATCAATGATTTTGTATATCGATATAAGGAATCTTTGAGCCAATCTTTTGAGGAATGAAATCATGTCTTCCCATATCGAGCTTCAATTTCGATGTGCTTCATGTTGATCAAAGCCCAAAAATCTCGATTCCATGAGCTTGGGATGCTCATAGCCACCGCCACTGACCAGGAAGCGATTTGGTGATGATGATGTAGAGTTCTCAAGGTTGAGGAATATTCTTAAGATCCACGTATGAATGCTTAGTGATTACTCATGTAGCTTCATCATAACCAATGTCGATCATGAATTGGAGAACAGTCTCTTGATTGGTGCAACAAGCGTATTCGGTTGGCTCGATGTCGGGAATGAGGAGAAACGGTCCTTAAGTCTGCGGGTGTGATGGTGACTTGTTTGTGGTTGAGAGTCATTTGTCACAAAGATTACGTCCTTTGATCTTTTGCATTGTATTCAGGCGATGAATGTAGATCTCCGGAATAGTAGCGAGTTGGAGAGCATGTTCGATAAGGATGATTCTTTGAATATCCTGACAATCAAGCAAGAAGACTACGGCGGTGAGAGTTTCAAAGTCAACTCGAAGGTTGTTCTTTCCAATCTTCATCGGATAGCCATTGGGAAGATATCGGCAATCTTGAGAACATTTGGTGCATCCACATTCATTTGAGCGTCCATGTCGTGATCGAAGATATTTAGCCAAAAGAACCAACATATCGAAAGACATTATGTTAGTCAACGGATGGTTTTATTGTCTACTTATTGAATGTGATGAGTCAATGATTATTCTGAGTCCAAAGTCACTTGTTTGTCCAACAGTCCAATGAAGTCTTGATAAGTTTCGTGAGTTAATTAACTTTATGTTTTAAAGTACATGTTATCACTTATTTCTCACAACATATTAAGCGTTTAAGTTTATTAGTGACATTATTGGTTTCGTGGCGTTATGATTTATTTATTTACAAGTTTGCAGCGTAACAATTCATAATAAAGGTTAAACAAGGCTTAGGCGTAGAAATGGCAAGCTTATGCATAAGCAGGAGAGGTATCTGCGAAACGCAAGCTTATGCGTGGGATCGACGACTCACGCGTGAAGAATTATTACAGCGTGAAAAGGGGACCTTATGCGTAGAGCTTACAGCGTGGCGCATATAAAACCTTACGCGTAAGGCTTACCGTGAAGTAGACCTTATCGCGTGAGGTCCTTTGTTTATGTATATCCTTCACGGGATACGCCAGAGTCCCTCATGTAGAACCCTACGCATAGCGATTCGCGTAAGATTACTCTACGCGATAACCTTCTCGGCGTAAGGTGATCCTTATGCTTAGATTGCTAATAACCTTGATTACGAATTTCACGCGTAATAAACCTAAAATAAGTTAATCATAGCACCAATTATTAACACATACATTCAATATTTATCGGATCAAACATGAAAACTCATTAAGCGATTATGCGTAAAATCCTTATCGTAAACCTAAACCCTAAGGTTTAATTTCTAAGAGTAAGAGATTTAGCCATAGGAATTGCACCAAAATGATTACGGTAAGTCTAAGAAGCTTATTAAGTTGTCTTATCCAAGTTTAACATCAAATATGTCATGAATAAAAACACCCAAACCGTATGAACATAAACCCTAGTTTCCAATTTATGAATAATTAGTGTTTACGGGTAGTTTGAGGTCTAAGTATGATCAATTCAACTTGAAAGCAACCTCATACAACAATCTTTATCACTAAAAGCGTTCACATATGAAAACCCCAAACTAACGCATGAACCCTAATTCACAATATTAAGCAATTCGTATTTACGGGCGGTATTGATGATAAAATGGACTCATAGTGATTAAATGAGCGTTTGACATAATCATTTTAACCAAAACACTCAAACACGATTATGTGTTCATACGCTTATCGTAGAACACTAAAATCACAAAATCTCAAGTTTTAACCGTTGGTTGTGAAAGATTCAAAACCATTGTTTAAAAACTTGTTATAAACACATAATCACTTACAAATTGATGATCAAGTAACCGGATTTGAAGAATGATTTATATCGTAGGATGAGTTTGGTGAGTATAATAAATGTGAAGAGTAAATGTTAGGTGGGTGTTTTATTAGAAAATACTTTAAACTTTTGACACTAGGTCCCTCCACCTCACCGATTACATCCAATGCCTTTAACTTCCATTTTGGTTACCAAATGAAGAATATTTGGAAATAACTTGAATGACACTCCCCTCGACTTAAGAAATAATGAAAGTTTATAAATTTTAGTCCGAGGAGTGTCGAAACCGAAATGTGACCACCGTTTTAAAGAAACAACCGAGATAAGATAACATGCAAGTACAAGGTTTTATGGGCTGAAAATATTTGCTTTCTCCCCTCAACACTTGATCGTAAAAATACTGAATTTTGAAAGATTTGAGTGTTGACGGAAGATTGTACTTGCCATGTTGAAAGAAATAAAGATAGAAGAATATTTTGTTGTTTTATCAGTTTTTTATTTTTGTATTTTATTTTGAAAGATATTTACAAAAGAGGTTTTGGTGTTTGGTGGTTTTAAGAATGTTTTAAGAGTTCATCCAGTTCCTCTTGAGTCAAACACCACATACCAACGGTGGACCAACTCATTAAACCTAGCGAGGAGCTAAGGCTTTGGTGAGAAGATCGCCAATTGGTATTCTTACCACAAAGTATAATTCAACAAAGACTGTTCCACGTGGTCCTTGATGAAGTGATAGCTAAGATCGATGTGCTTTGATTTCGAGTGTTGAACATAGTTGCGGGTTGATGTTGGTATACATTGTGCGATTTTGAGGATTCAAATGGTTTGTTGATGATTCCGCGACATCAAAGCAGTTTCATTGGCAAACGGGTTAAAGAATGCATTTGGACCAAAATCTGCGGTGGGGTACTTCATTAAGAACATCGGTATTTGGTTCGGCGTCGTTGGAGCAGATTTGTTCAAGCTGTTGTTGTAGAGTCTCTTGGTGGTGCTTCTTGACATTAGTTGTTGTAGCGAGTGTATCGGTATAATAGTATGACCGGAGTTGAGCGGTGAGCAATGGATACACCCGTGCACGTTCATCAATGTCATCACTAAGCGGTAGAGCAAATAGCTTCCATTTGTTGACGATTAAGCTTTGGGGCTTAGTTCGGTGATGATGGGGTTTGAGGAAGTTTAAGCGGTTGTGGCCGGGTTCCAAGTTGTTATGCTCGAAGCCATTTACGTAAGTTCATCAAAATTAGCATGAATCGTTTCCATAACTTTCGCTTTGTGCGAGCGATTCTAGATCCAGGAAACCCTTTGAATTCTCACGGTATCAATAAATACTCCAATGTCGACTTTGGCTTTGAGCTTTCCAAAGTCTTCACGATCATTATTTGGGTAGCAAGAGATCCAAATACATAAAAGTGTTTGAGATTCGGTTTTCATTGTGGATAAGCTCGAAAGGTGTTTTGTTGTGGCGTTTGTAATCATTGAGCGGTTTGAGTGTAGCATGCGGTTGATCGACTTACGCCCACAAGTGTCTGGAAGTTTAGCATTAATTAACATTGTTCTTGCAGCTTCCACTAACGTTCGGTTTCGTCTTTCAACAACTCCGTTTTGTTACGGTGTCCGTGCAATAGATGTTTGATGCTCTATTCCTACTTTCTCATAAAATTCTCAAGAGTTTGGTTCTAAATTCGGTTCCTTTGTGCATTACGATTTGGCGGACGGTGTTCGAGCTGAATTTGAATTTTAAGAGAAAGGTGATGATCATTTGTGGAGCTTGGTCTTTGCTTGAAGAAAGTAGACCCAAGTCCATCGTGAATATTCATAAACAATTACTAAAATGTAGCGTTTGCCATTGATCGTTTGCACGTGCATCGGGCCACACAATCCATGTGAAGAAGATGAAGCACATCTTGAGTCAGTGTTCCACCTTTGAAGGAAAATGAGCATGAGTGCTTTTTCCTTGTTCAAGTCGAGCAAAGGTGATCTTTAGAATCTTTGGAATCGTGGGATACCTTCAACAAGTTTGTGTCGAGCAAGGTTGGTGATGGTTTGAAAGTTTAAATGTGAGAGACGGTGCCATAGCGAGGATTTTGTTGATGTTGCCTTTGAAAGTAGACAAATGGAGATGAAGCAACCATGTCTTGCATTGAGATTGTGTATAGACTAGAATTACGAGAGCGGACATTAGATCGTTTCCTTGTAGATCACGAATGAAACAAGTTTTCTCCAGAAAAGAAACTTCCAAATCTCCATCACGTAATTGACCGATTGAAAAGAGATTGTGACCGAGGCCTTCCACATAATAAACCACGCTAATTTCAATATTACCATTGATATAATCTCCGTAGCCCATGATAGTCGCAAGTGATCATTCCTAATCGTGATTGCCAATGAACTTTGCAATAAAGTTTGATAACGTTTAAGATTGCATGTCGTGTGTCGGGAACATCCGCTACCAACAATCCAAGGATGATCATATCACTGCATTACACACGGGCGACACGGATGGAATAGAGGTAGATGTGGAACCCGATGAGTTAGAGGGTTCTCGGTGATATAGTAGAAATACACACATCAATGATTTTAGGCATCCATTTAAATCCTAGTGTATTATGTATCCATTTCGCCATCTCCAATTAGTCTTAGCTTTAGTCTTAGTGAATGCACAAGGTGGTACTACATTCTTTGAGGTGATCTTTGGAACTACGAGGACATCAATGCGTTTCTTAGAATCTAAGGATGGCGGTCTACCAAGCCTGAGACTTAGATGCATTAGTGAGCCTAGAGGTATTCGATTCTTAGGATTCCGTAAGCGAGACAAGATAGCTCTAGCAACACCTTTGTCATGACAATCGAAAGCATACTTTTACGACAAATAACACAAGAAGCATCGGATGAATATCAAAAGTACTTAAAGGTTTAGCATTCGTTACAACACTTTTTCCATTACATTTATCGGACCCAATATCTAAAGTACGTGCAGCGTGGAGTCTTATTCAAAGTCCTATGGTATTCTTACTTCAAACATTCCTTATTATTCTTTCTTAGGTGCAACTTCCTATTCTTCCTTGTATTCTTTGCTAAATTTTGTGAAGTGCGGACGTTTGGAAAAGATGCAACTAGTCTGTTGGAGTAGAGGAAGCACATTAGTAACTTGTGTTTTGTCGGTAGGCAAACGGGTTCACGTTTGCTAAGTGTTACAGTGCAATTTTCTTAATGATGCTAGGCTAAACTTGTTCATACTTTCCTAACATTTCCTTAACTTAGTGATAGTGTGCACCAAGTCTTGATTTTGAGCGAAGATTTCAAACAAAATTCATGACTTCTTTAGTGTGTGCAAGATAATGATCAAGTTCGTTTGATGCTTCATCACGAGTCATTTGAGTAAATCAAATATGACACCATATTCTGTTTAACTTTTGAAAGTTCTTGTTCATATTTTGAGATTTGACATTTCAAAGACACGTTTTGATCATCCAGTTGCTCAATTTTAGGATCAAATGGTTTTGATTTCAATGGTGGATTTTGTTTTGCAAAGCAAGTTCACGATTTTGACAATCTTTTTGACACCATTGAAGATGACATTTTGAATTTGAAAGTTCGTTTAACGATCGTTCATTTCGACTTTTAAAGACTTGATCGAAGCACATTATCGGTATTCTCAACAATTACAACAGAATCAACGATGTCGATGAGATATAATCGGATGCATATGGTAAAGAATGCAATAACACAACATTATAGACATCAAGACAGATAACATCTTCCAAGAGTCGATCAACATCTTTTGTAACATTTTCTTTTATGTTTGGTGTTAGAAATAGATGTTTTTTCTCGAAAACTACTTTCATCAATCCAAGTTCCTTATGAAAGTCCGCTCCCAATACAATGCACAATTTTCAAATTTTTAACATTGGGTAAAATTCTTTTCGAAAAATGTCTCTTTGTTCTCGCGCTTGAGGCGATTGAAAATGTTCAACTTTTATTTCGTAATGAAATTCAATCTCATGTTCTAAAAGTTTGAGGTCAGCCATGAAAAGGTCAAAATATCTTAGAATTTGACGAGTTTTAGGTTTTGAATTTACTTCACTGATGGAAGGTAAAGGACCATAAATTTGTGCATAATTTGGTTTGGGATTAACATTAGAAGACTCAGTCGTTTTTGTGATAATCCGTGGTGTGTTAGAAGAATCCTTTGGTGGGACGAAAGTGACCGCTTGTAAATAAGTAAAGGTTTGTTGTAAACAACTTTTTCTAATTTTGATCGACTCTAGTCTTACAGCATCTAATTTCTCTTGATTATGATATTCAACAACACTCATAAGAATCATCAATTTTATATTACACCTTTGAAACTTCAAGATTTGGTTTAAATGCTTTGGTTGAAAGCTTAGGTTTATGTCGCTAAGATTCGGTCCATATCCATTTGGATTGCGTTTTAAAGTAAACTTTTGAATAGTTGTGTGACTCACCATGTTTGTAAACAACATTTGAAACTCTTTAAGTTTGTTTTGCAAGCGATAATTTCTTCAAGATGGTCATCTATTCGCTTCGTTGAATGCTTTTTGTATTGACTGTTTTGACAATTTAACAACTCGACCTTAGCTTTTTGATTTCCAAGGTGAGGCGTTAATTTGTTTTTTATGTTCATGTTTGAGTTGTTCTATTTCGATAACAAAGCATTCTTGAGCGGCTAGATCACGCATTTGTCGTTCTAAATATTGTTCGTTTTGATGATATTTTGCAAAGGCGGCTTTAAAACCTTTTCACGGTTTCTTGAGTTTTGAAAAATTGAGTTGCATTTTAAGCATTCAAGATCCTTGGTTAATGATGCATTTTACTTTTTAATTCTTTGATTTAAATGACGGCATTTTCCATTCGGGATTGTTGGTCTTTAAGTATGAGATCAACATCTGGACTAGGCAAAGGTTCGCCGTGTTCAGCGTGAGACACAACATGATCATTATCACGGATCCTCAAGTATAACCACGGAGTCAATTTGAGTATCAAGGGAAACGGAAGGTCATCTTGATCATTAAATGTAACTACGGGTCTAGTTGAAAATAGTCGAATGAGATGTGGACGACTCATTTGAACATCTTTGAGCCTCTTGAGATCTGATGTTGGTGGAGATATTAGATCGTAGATAAGTATGGTTTGTTCGGCACTGAGACAAGCCATCGAGTGTCATACACTGGGCTGTATCACTCATGTGTAGAGCTTGCATTTGTGCCATCAACATCACCTTTGCATTAGCTGCAAGTCTTCCATGTCATCATCGAGTCTACATCGCCATAAAGCTCTGTTCCTTGTTGTTAAGAGTTCCACCACTTCATCCTTGAGCCAAGAGCAAAGCCTCTTTGAAATAAACCGCCTCTTGTCCTCGGCTTAGGACATGCATTAGCCGATGACCCTTTTCATTGCGGTTATAACAACGAAGACCATTAACCCCATTCGAGCATTCCCATGTTCAACCACTTGAGCTCTCTGTTGTGGAGCACCACAGTTATTCCTTCCAATAGCATTAAACCCTTGACCACCTCCCATCGACGACCATAACCACGGTTACGAACTTCAACCGTCCATTGTTCAACACTTGATTCCTTGTGTTGGATGAGGGCGAATCGATTGTTGGATTTGTTTGTATACCGACCGAAGGCTTTAGCAATCATAACAAATCCTTGTTGCAATTCATCGAAGCGGCGAGTCCTCATCGACTTCACCGTAAAGGGCTTGAGCATTGTTGTTGTTGTATGGAACCAATTGAGTTTGTTGAGGTTGTTGTTGTGTTGATCATATGGTGTGATGGTTGCGTTGGTTGAGGGTTTAGTTCTTGAAATGTTTGAGGAGGAAGATTGGTTTGGACCCACAAGGCAAGTTGTTGATTATCGTGAATTGTTTGTGAAGTCGGAGTCCACGGATAGTCCTTTCTTTGTCAACTTCTTTTGGTGAGGCTTCAAATAGTCGTACAACAATCCGTATGTAGCATGATGAAGATTCTTAGCTTGCGGAGAAAAATGACATACTTCTCCCATTCCGGACCAAGACTACTTAGGAACTTAGTGTTTGACAATTGAGGCATGATGATGTTGTGTTTGTCCAAATCATTAATGATGTCGAAAAGCGATGATGATATGACTCTAATGTCTCTCCTGGATCAATCATGAAATGTTCATAAGCCAAGTAGATTTTGGATTCCATGTCTTCCTGATTGAGTACTATGCCTTCCATTAGAAGATGAATATGTTCCCACATTGCTTTAGCTGTCTTTTGAGCATCAACACTTCGAAGGATCGGATTGGGTAGTCCCAAAAGGATGTATTGCATTGCTAGTTCATCGGCTTCAAAGTGTAGAAGTTCATCACAGTAAGGTCGGAGATAGTTGCAATGTTGGAGACAACATCTCTTGGTGGATTGGCATCCGGATCTGGTGTGATACTTGAGGCATCCGAAATGGACCTTCCATAATGACCTTCTTTAAAACTTTCCATGTGGCTTCTTTATATCACAAAACCTAAAGAACCTTATCACCCATTGATCATAATTTAGGGAGTGAGCATTGGAGGTCTATCAAGTGAGCCGACTTCATGAATTGATTGTTGGCTACTTAAGGCTTCACACATCTTGCCAAACCATGTTGGTTCCTTCATAGTATTCTGGATGGATGTTGATTGTAGAAGTTTGTGTAAGGTTGTACTTGAAGACTAGGTGGTGGTTGAACCATTTGTGGTGGTGGAATTGCTCCAAGTTGTGGAGTATGTTGTTGATTAAATTGTTGTTGATAAATTTGTTGTTGATGATTAAATTGTTGATGTTGTGGACTTAGTTGTTGTTGTTGTTGTTGTTGATGATAAGTGTAGGAAAATAGTTAGAGTATGGTGGTTGTGACATGTTGAAAACTTGTGTTGTTAAATGGATCTTTGTAGTCGAATGAACCGTTGTTGATGAAGAGTCCTTAGGCGTAGAAATCACGGAAAAGCCAAGTACCACTTATGCGTAAAACACCAAAGTTACGAGTATGACAATAGTTCTGGCGTGGGATTAGCTTCTGCGTAAGTAAGGAGAAAACACGAAAGTTATCGTGAAACAAGAAGTTAGGCGTGAAAACTTAGGCGTAGGATTAACTTATGCGTAAGACAAAGCTTAGGCGTAAGATAAATCTTATCGTAAAAATTCTGGCGTAAGCTTATGCTTATGCGTAATTTTAGGGTTTTGCCCAAATGATCTTTACACTATCACAGATGCAAAAGATATCCAAAGTCGAAGTGTTTTCGGGCTTATCCAAGCAAGAAAATCACTAAGTAAGCCCTGGCCGAAGATCAAACCAAGGAATAGTTACAGCGTAAGTTTGGGTTTTACTTACGTAGAAACAAGCCAAAATGATTTACGCCAAGTGATGTTTCCAAACCGATTTTTGTGATGAGATAGCTTCAATATCCCCAAAATAACACAAAAGTGTGAAACTTGATGATCCAAAGCTTAAAACGATTGTCACGTAGAACTAGTACCACGTCTAAAACCAAGCTCAAAAACAAAGATCTACGCGTAAAGTTTGAAACTTTTTGCCAAAAACAGATATTTTAACACCTTAAAACATTGAAAGTACAAGAATCTTGGATTGAAATGTGTAAAAAATCTGTTTTTAAGCGTGAGAAAGATGGAACCTGTTTTACGCGTATGACCAAAACAAAAAACTTCAAAAACAAATATGTTCACCCAACTATTTGGCGAATGATACCACTGTTAGGTCACCATATATGTAACACAAGCATCAATATGTAGAAATAGAGAAGAGATAGAGATCGGTTGAACACTAAACCAAACACGCGAATATAAATGAATAAAGGTTTATGCTTAGGTGAAATAGAAAAGTGAACAACCAACCCTCAAGTGAGGGTTATTACATAGTATTTATAGGAGAGGGAGCTAGGGCAACATTCCTATTCCCTTCCTTTCTCTTATGGACTTGGGCCTAGGCTTATGGGCCTTCTACATAAGCCTAAGCTTAATTACTAACATAAAGGCCATATTAAGCTAACTATTACATGTGAATTACTAACACTTGAATTAAGGTTTAGGAGTGATTCCAAAAAAAGGTCACATAATCGTCTGGAGGATGGAAGGCACGGAGAACGGAAGGCTATAAAATGTTTTGTTTGAAAAAGTAGTTATAGTTTAAGTCTCGATTAGACCCGCTTTCTATAAGCGTGGCTCGATACCAATCTGTAACACCCCAATTTCGTGATACGCAGTGAATTCAAACTGGTGTTACTTCATGACCTACAGTCATAACAATAGAAAACGAACTCTAATGGAGTCGTTTTAAAAGCTTTATCATTCGATTTATATAAATATCGAGTTTACAAAAATGAGGTCCCAAATGGTTCCAAGTTTACAAAATACACTAAATTGGTTTTCGAATGATAATAAAATTTATAGCCTTCTTGAGTATCCGTGCTCCTCCGTGCCAGCCTCGTACAATATGGACCTGAAATACATGCTTAAAATTGTCAACACAAAGGTTGAGTGAAATTCATAGAGTTTGTTTGATGGTTGAACACATTATGTTTGTAGTGTGAGTTATAAATTCACACCAATGGTTTGAAAACCAAAACAGTTATTATTAGACTAAGCATCATGCAATCAAGGCGTTAACGTGTTCCAAAATTAATTGGAGAAAATGTCGGTACGTGCCCTATCAGGGAAAATTGCCATTTTTACCAATTTTACTCAAATATAGTGCGTTTGTTTGCCTTTAACGGGGCCAACACAAACGGGATTCGTCAATCCCAATAGATCTATTCACAATATTCGCGCCCACTCTCACATAGTGATTAATGATTCATGATTAAGGGACTTACGTTTGGAAAATGCGGTAACTTAGTGCTAATAACAATCAGATAAGTATATAGTTTGAAAGCAATGTGTTCGGTTTAAAATAAAGCATGTATCTCTCCCAAAGGTTTGTAAAACAATTAAGTAATAGAAAGTGGGGCTATGAACTCACCTCAGAGTAAATGATATCAAATGTATAATGAGAATGATGGATATGCCGTGAGAACTTCTACGAGCAACCTAAAATAGAATGCTGCGACTTAGGTTTGGAATAATGTTTAGGAAAACATAAACCATCCTATATACGTCTCTATGTTGATCATGATGTAGTACATGGTTTTCATGTATGACTTTTATAGAAATGGTCTAGTTGTGAAAACATGTTTAGTTTATATATATCGTACTACCGTTCGGGCCATCACAATTCAGAGGTCATGTAATAAAAGTTCGAGGAGCTAGGACAATTTAAATCGTAAATTCAGCAACTCGTCGATACGTTTTACTCAAATAAAACCCCTCACATGAAGCTCCCTAGTTTTGTAGCACTTTAATAGATAAGACATATGTTTTGTTTATATTTCATAAGTGTCAAAAATGTCCATATGGTTTGCAAACATAAGTTACATGTTTGTTTGGTTATGATTAGGAAATCATAATGGTTATCACAAGTATCGTTATAATTTATGTCACAAGTGTTTAAAGAAAAGTTTACAAGTTTCTAAATTATAAAGTTGGTTATTACAAGTATAGTTTCATGGTTTATCGAGGGAGTAGATCCAAATTGTATTGTATACGTTTAGGTTTGTCAAGGCTAAAGCCTTTGGTTTACGGTCTCGGCTTAGGAAGCCTTGAGGCTTTAGCCATGGCCTTGCCGTGGCTTTGGTCTTGACCATCATGGTCTTGAGACTCAGCCTTGACCTTAGCCGTAGCCGTGGTCTTGGATTATGGCCATTAGGCGTCTTGGTTTGCTTTTAGTTGTGACAAAAGTATAGTTGTAAGACTATATAAAGGGGCAGTTTCTGTTTTTGAAAGATAATGGCCTATTTATGCGTTTTCAAGGTCCGAGCTTCTTTACTGTTTTAACTTTTTGATGATTCGGACCAGAAGTACCACTTTTAAACAAGCGGAACCATAAGCAGCTTCAATATGGCGGTTTTGGCGTTTAGGTTTCGCTTAACTTCTTTGCCTATAACTTTTGACTCGTTTGTCCGTTTTGGGTGATTCAAGTTGCTATGTTTACCTTTTATCTTGTATACCATATGTTCTTGATTTTAATGGTCTCAAATGTGTAGAATATGACTAGTTCACTAGTTTGTTACTTTTATGAAAATATGTAAATTAAAACATGTGATTGAGTATATGTAAATCATGAATCAACATAGTAACTATATATATAGCATGAAATAGTTAAGATTATGAATAATAAAGATGAGATGATGGTGGTGATAAGTTGCTTACAACTTTTGGCTTTCAATAAAGAAAGGAGTAACAAGTAAGGATAGGACTTTGATTGATCACTTAAGACTTCGGATTGAGCTAGATTTCTACACCTTGGCACCCTTGCAATCTTTAAGAGTTGGTGATGAAGTACTAAGTGATTTGAGTGGATTTAAACTCAAGAAGATCACTTAAACTTGCTAGAGATTTGATGAAGTAGCTTGATCTTTGGAACTTCTTTAAATAAACTTGGAGTTTAAAGATCAAATGATGGAAGATATGGTGGATTTAAGCTATGAACGACCCAAAACAGCTTGTGAAGGTATTTAGGATGAATTTCACTTGCTATTTATAGGAGGGTAAGTTTGGTTAACCATATATTGGGTTAAATATTAACCATGGTTAAGTTAGGACACATGTAATGATCTAAAGGATACATGGTTAGGATTATGCCACCAAAATGATGACTCCCCCCCCCTAGAGGCTGTCACAATTGGTGACAAGGCTTAAATGATAAGTCTTGATCTTATCTTGAGTTTAGAGTAAGTTTTGGTTCCGTTAAATGCCAACCGTAAGTCGTTAAGCGATAAAACGTAAAACCAGGTACCGTAAAAATACGAAACTTGCAGGAATGATGAGACTCATCATTATACTCCATCTAAAAATATAAAATGGGTGATAAGTCTCATTGGGTGCAAAAGCGCTTAAAGTCGGAAATACGGTCAAAAAAGCGTAATCGTAGTTTATCGGAAAAGAGCGAAATTTCGAGAAACGACCATGAATTTATTTATAGTAGACTAAAATTAGTCTAAAAGTGATATGAGATGTAAAATGTGGTTTTCACATATCTGGCGATTTAAGCAAAAATGTAGAGCGTACAAGGTTAATTTCTTTATGGTCAAAGGAGGAGGAAATATGTTTGACTTTTCCAAAAATGTAAAAGTGTCAAAACATATTAGAAACACAAGTCTGAGGAATCGTTAAGTCCGGATGTAAGTAGAATTGTTTAAAGCGTAAGTTTAGTTTCGATTCGTATGAGGTTTATTTGGTAACATAAAATAAATCTTAAAAATTCTCAAATTAATCATGAGTGATCTAAAAATTTGTCTGATGCGAGGAAAATTGTCAGGGTTGATTTTCATTATGCGCGTGATGTTTAAACGGTGTTCAGACCAAAATGAAACTTTATAACGATGTTTTCTTAATAACCTTTGCGAATATGATCTAACGTTTGTCGAACTCTCAGGATATTACTAAAATAATTTATCTTACGAGAATGTGAAATAAAAATTTTATGGGGATGAATAGTGAAAGTGAATAGTAATTTCTCGAGATGAATAGTAAAAATTTGAGAATGGATAGAAATCCTAAAAATGCGAATTGTTATATAATACCATAGTTTTAAAAGCGCCTAGTGGCGCCTCTACTCAAGGCTCAAGCTCGAGGTTTTTCGGATCGAGGCTCACGACATGCATGAATCCCATAAAAAGCGCAGCGCCTTGGGGCTCTTTTTCTCGGAGATGTAACAGGTTTGGGGCTTTTTCTAAATATTAAGATAAGATACATGGGCCTTATAAGTTATATGCATGAGCCTATTACTAAACCTTATTTGGAAAAGAACTAAAACACATAATCAAGTGGGTAACTATAGATTCTGATCATTTGTCAAATATGTAATCTATCTCACGTCATAAGTTTATATCTTGAACTGATTTTTATTGATTTTTTATTTTATTGATTTGTATATAAGTTTATTTTATCTTCAAGCATCACATCATAGGGTGAGTATTTGTATGATTTGTAATATTGAACTGATTTTATGTTTATTTTATTGATTATTATTTACAAGTTACTTTGTTTCATTAAGTATTTTCTTTATGACATATTATCATGAAAATGTGGCATTATGTTTTGAATATTAATATGTTGCTTGCTTGATATTTTGGGTTAAATTGTGAGCTTTGTTAGATGTAAGTGTGCAAGTGTAGGACACAAGCATATTTAGTCTGATATGGATTTTACTCTAATATATATGTAGTTCATCGAGCTAAAGAGTTGATCCGTTTGAGAAGTGACAACTGATCCATTTTAATCTTTATAATGGTTATATATGTCATGTATTAAATATTTAATGTTATTTTGTGTTATTTAAGCTACATAAATGGTCACATACATTATAAAAAAACTTAATGTATTTAGTGCGCCTCGTATTCGTGAATCTCGCGCCTTGGTATGCGCCTCGCCTCGAGGCTCTTTGGTCCCCTTCGCGCCTTAGTGCGCCTTGAGCCTTTCAAAACATTGTATAATACATTCAAGCTGACATTGTTTACGGTTTTGTCTTGATTTTGTAAAATCTCGCGAAAGAAACTATTTCTGTTTAAATCATAGACTTGTAAAATCCCGTAACAATGGAAACATCCCGAGAAAAGTAAAGTGCATTTCGGATCTATCTTACGGTTTATTCTTGGTTTTGTAAAATCCCGCGAAAGAACCTATTTCTCGGTTTAAACCATAGAATTGTAAAATCCCGTATTAATGGAACCATCTTGGAGAAAGGAAAGTATATTTCGGGATCTTATTTGATGCTGGTGCTACGTTTTCTGTTTCAAAGAAGGGTTAAACGGGTGTACTTCATGAATTGGATGTGTGTTTTGATATTTGTCATGGCAGTTTGGTTATTACAAGGTTTTATGGGGTTATGTGCATTTAACCATGGTCGGGATGAAACCATTATCAAAGTTCGTTTAAATGTCAAAGAAGGCTAGATTTGAGCTTTTAATCAGAAGATGTGACAACGGAGTTAATTCACTATTATTTATTTGAGGTTGAAGTGAATTATCACCGGAAAATGTACTTAGTATCTGAAGGTATCGGGGATGGTTGGATGAAGATTCTTCAAGATCATTGTTCGAGCTTATTAAAAAAAAACGAAGACTTGGAAATCTAGTTATTGTTGGGTGACTTTTACCTTTTCTTTTTACCACTTGGGGGAATTGGGCTATTATCACCTCAAAATAACTATCACTTTAAGGAGTTACATTGTAGTGCTGAGTGTCACATTCAATTGTGGATTTTCAAGAGGTAATGTACGTCTTATACTTGATGGTTGGTTGGTTGAAGAGTATAGAGTACATTGAGAGTACTTAGATATGCTAATGGAAATCGGCACCGCTCTTTGTTACATATGTGCAAGTTTAAGTCACGAGTTTGGGGTAGTTTACTTCAGGGTCAAATTCATTATATCGGGTTTCTCCATCACCGTCACCACAAAAGCCTCTTGAATGATAATGGGGTTGATTACATGTTTTGCCAAGAGATTGAAAAGAGAGATTATGACGTTTGAACACAACAATTCAAGCCTCGTTCTCTAAAGAAAAGAAAGGTGTGCGTGTCGGTCGCTTTATCTTACGAAGAAGAGAAATCTTCTTATTATGACCATTCTCATCAACATGCTTCATACATTTTCCATGCGCTTCACCATCAAGTGAACCGGACTCTTGTTGATTGTTTTCGATTCCACTTTCTCAACTATAATGACGATGGCGACATCCTGTGCTAATTTTGGGGGAGAAGTGTGAATAGACTACATTTGGATGATGTTCACTTGTTTAATCAAGAATGGCATCTCCGTATGCAATTCTTGAGGGGAGAAGAAGTGTGATAATTCGCATGGTTGATTGACTTATGAGAATATATGGTCATACGGCTCCTAACTCATATAAGAACCGAGCTTCTTCTTATCGGATCATCTTTACATGGAGTTTCTTCTAAGAGCCATTGGTTGACATCTTCACTCGGATTGATGAGTTTATCGACAAAGTGCTTCCGGTTAATGCTTCACGTATACATCAACATGATGATTACGAACAATCTCTGTTCTTGTTTGATGTGATTGGTAGTTTGGTGTTACCATCTTGTGTGTTTGTTGCGGCCCGATTGTTGATTTCCTTGATGAACATCTTCTGTTCTTGTTTGATTGGGAGGATTTTAGTTAAGGGATTTGCAAGATGTAAGTTAATTGGGATGCTTTTAGTGGGATACTTTTTGGTGTGAGTTGAAGATGTTAACACTCTATTCCCATTCGGACAATCTTGAAGAAGGTCGAGTTCTGATCTGTTCTACATTTCACGCTATATGTTAGAAGACCAAAGACAGTTGCATTTAATGATTTAAAGAATTCTTCTTAATCTGGGCATTTATCAAAAGATTGTCGGTTTAGGGAGAGCACTAATTGGGGAGGGTGAAATGTCGATTTAATCCTCAATTAGACTTGCTCACATTCTTGACAAGTTGATTCCACAAGATTACAAGTGTTCTTCTTAAAAGATTTCATGTATACGAGCTTACAAGATTGTTGATTACAAGTATCAAAACCGGCAAGGGGAAGGAGACAGTATCAAACGCTAGTAAACTTGATGAACTCAATACTTCTAAGTAATTCAAGATATCCCGGAAGACAAATGTTATTACAGAGAAACTCAAGGTTTGACTCATGGCGAGTAAACTTGATGAACTTAATTCTTCTAAGTGATTGAAGATATCCGGAAAACAAATGTCATGACCGCAGAAACTCGAGGTTTTACTCATCAAGTTTAGTGTTCTTATTCCAACTATGTGGGGAAGAGATGGAAGAGTTAGTTTCGAAGATGAAAGAGGTACACAAGTGTGTGATGATTTTGATGTTTTCACAATCATTAGAGAGAGAGATTGTACATTGGGGATGCTCATTGTTTTACTTGAGGGCTTAATCGGTGATTCGGATATATAATCACTTATTCCGTGTTGACATCCAGAGATTGTCACCCGAGAGATAATCGGTGATTCACCGCTTCTTCAATGTTATCGGTTATTCTCTCTTTGGGCATTTGGGTACTTCGGGTTCTTGTGCTTCATGCACTTTCTTTAGGGGAAACGAAGATACATCGGGTTATTCTTTGGCTATTAGACTTAATCTGCTACTTGATGGTATAAGTTTCTTTGTCTTCGGTATGTGTATTCGGGTTCGTGAGCTCTAGTCTAAGAGACCGACCGCATCAATTCAACTACTCGGGGAAGTGGTCTCTTGACACCTTTTGAATGGATTCGTCCGACTTTTGTGGTTATGAAATTTGAGAAGAATTTTAAAGAGTGGGATGATACGTTGTCGTTCTTGTTGATGATATAACCCCGAACGGAGACTTACAATGATCCTTCTTATATGGAGCGACAAGATCGATGATATGGTGTGCGTTCTTGTGCATCCGGCTACGGCAAGCTTGAAAGAAAGCTTAGAATCGCTCAATAAGAAGATTTACGGTTTTGGGAAGCTACCAAAGTCTCACTTTCAAGTGGCTCAATTCTCTCTTCGATTCAAGAGTCTTGGAAGCTTTGGTGGTGAATGTTTAAGAGATGATGACTTCTTTCTTCTACGACGTGCTGCTCGATATCCTTATCTCGGTACTCGTATCATCATCTTCTTAAATTATATCATCTATTCTATCTTTGTATATATTTTTCAGAAAAACAAAATACAAAATTATAAAACCAGTAAAAGAAAATAGAAAAATATAAAACCAACTAAAATCCATAAAAATTTGAAAAATCAGAAAATACCAAAAATATTGTTTTCTAAATACATGTCTTCTGGTATCGATAACATCTGCAGTCTTAGAAATGTCATTCAATAATGGCACGGGACCATAGATGAAGTTCGAGCAGAAGGTGTAAATATTCTTTTCCAAATCATGTCTCTAAAAATGGCTTGCAGTTATTTCAGACTGTAACCCGTGCTTAAAGCTATGGTTTGCTATTATTTTAGATAGCAACCCGCTCTTAAAGAAAGGAAAGTGCTGCGCTTAACCAATTTTCATAATATTTCGTGCACTTATCCTAAAAACAAAATGAGGAAAGTATGTCAAGGATCATTGTTTCTACTCAAATATTTTTCCGTCTAAAATTCTTCGTAAAAATATTTGTTTTAACAAAATGGTGATAAATGAGTTGCTTTTAAAATCAATCGGTTCGTAGTTTTGGAAAATTGAAAACTCAATCAATGACTTCGCGCTTTTAAACTTTTCAAGAAAATAAGTCATTGATTGAGGGGAGAATGTTTTCAAATCAGTATCATCTAACGAGATTATCTAATTATCCTAAATACTTAAATATTAAACATGTTAACCCACGTTGAAGGACTAGGTGCCTAGGATATGATTGTTAGGATTAGATGATTAGAGTTTGATAAACACATTATTCCCATACATTTGAATGATCCGATTGATATGTTGGTTTGACTTTTATTAGTCGATTCTTTGTTTGGGTGATGTCGATCACCATATATCTCAGATGTGTGTTCACTAACGTATGCAGGTATATTGGTATATAAGAATGTTCCCGATCCGGATCTCACATAATATGATGATTGGATGCCGAAAGGAAAGGGTAACTATATCTTGGGTTGACAAATGAAGAACGGAGCTTAATTGGACTTCTACGGAGTGTTGGCATGGAAAAATGCAACGTAAGAGGTCTCACTGCATCAAGAGATGGTTTTCTTCTAAGTGATTGAAGAAACGGAGCTTAATTTGACCTCAGTTGGCATTAAAATGCAACATAAGAAGTCTCACTGCATCAGCAGACGGTTTTTCTTCCAAGCCCTAAAGCTACAACATAAGCTTCTCAACCACCTAACGTATCTTTGTGCAGGATACCATTTTTAAACAATTTTGAAATATTTGATTAAAATTGTTTTGAAAATGGAAAAATATTGTTTTTGAAAATAAATTGGACTAAATTTTCAAAAAAGTCCGTTTGTAAATAAATTGGACTTCATTTTATCAATAATATAAGTCACTCAATCATCGACTACGGTCATCGATTGAGGGGGAGAGTGATTTATTTCTTCATAAAAGTCCGTTTGTACATTAAAATGTGGTGATCTAAAGATTTAATGTTATATCATGGTATGATTTTCTTTAAAACTCAAAGATCTGTCAAAATGAAACTTTTTCTGTTCTTGTTTGATTGTGAAATTGTTTTATTTTACTTAAAAGTCTCTTAAAACAATCATACCTAACACTAACAATCTTTAATGTCTAAATTTGGTCCTTATCTGTCCTTTTTCAAAATCAAATATTGCCACGTCTTTCCCTAAACTTTTCTAAATGATTTAAATCAGATGGGATCACAAATCTCAAATGGTTTGATATTTTGATCGGGGGAGAGATAGTGTTTTAAATCTCAAATCTGTTTTAATGGAATTGGTTTTAGTCCTTCAAAGGCACTCCTGCCTCCATGTGCCAAACGATTTCAATATATGATGCACATGTTTGAGGAGGAGGATTTATCCAAAACAAGATGAGTATTTAAACCAGCCACAAGTTCTCCCATGTTTTCTAAACCTAATTAAATCACTTGAGATCCAAAATCTCAAAGGGTTTGATATTTTTGATCGGGGGAGAGTTTGTGATTTAATATGAAATTTGATAAAAGGTGATCATTTGATTCAATGTGCAGGCTCTCTCTAATATGTGCTAAACACTTTCATATATTGATGCACATATTGAGGGGGAGCGAATGGTTTCTATTGGCAATAGTGAAATGTGCTTCAAATGAACTCTTTCCTCTATGTGAAAAAATAATTTCAAATATCCTATGCACATATTGAGGGGGAGAATTTACCAAGAAAATCAAAAGGCTTTTTCTAATGAAATTGTGATCAAAGAAAATATTTCAAAGTCCTTTTGCCTCCATGCGCTTAACAATTTCTAAATCATATGCACATGGTGAGGGGGAGGTTTTCTAAATGATCAAAACTATTAAGGTACAAAATGCTTTGATCTCGTATCACAAGTACCTTGATTGTTTTTCCAAATGATTTTTCAATTGGTTTCAAAGAAGAATGAACTGTACCAAAAGACCGACCATTTTACTTTATGTATGGAGTTATAAGGATGGTGAGGTTAGGTATTAGTTCCACGATCCGCCAAAACCGGAGGGATCTACCGAGGACAATCCACTAGATAGTGTAGAGTCCTTGGGTATGATGAAAAAGGAGAAAAGTGAGATATGGGAAGAGTGTGGGTGAGACGAGAGCTAGTCTTGGAATAAACCCAACAAGGTTCTAGTTATGAAGTCTCGGTAAGCTTGAAGGGGTTGAAGAATGAAAAGAAATGAATGAGAAAAGGGTGAAAAGAAATAGCCCTCCATCAATTCAACCTTACTAATACATATGCTCTTTGGTGGTTACTAAGGTAACACTGGTATTGAAGACAAGACGTCATGAACCCGGACGCACTGCACTAAACTTCCCAAGCTACTCAAGTTCCTCTTAAAGGGCTTGTTTCATTCTTACGGAATCTACATAATCTATCGACTTTCTCTTAGAGATTGTTGATATTGAAGAAGGAGACCTCTCCTAGTCTCCCAGATAGGAACCAAATGTGCACAATTGAGTCTAGAGCCAAGAGATCATCCACAATATCTCATTAGGACACTATTCTTGAAGACTTGTTGTTTCACACAATGTGGAAAGTAAGAATATATTGAGAGTCCTACGCATTATCCTTGTGGTATTGCCAGAACATCCGAGTGATGTGTAAAAATATTCACAATGAAGTTGGAAATCCTTCTAGAGCCAACATCAAACAAGCTCTTGGTGGGTGACATGTGAAATCTTGCAAAAGATCAAGCTTTGTACAACTGGATAGAAACGATGGGGCGATTCAATCTTGAATCAACCTTGGTCCAGGATTGGAATTGATGAATACTTTTGGAAAAACCGTTTGATGTGCAAACCTTCTTTTCTCTAGCACGTCGAATGTGTACTTATGTTTTCAAACTCAAAAAGTATCTCTGATTGAAAAAAAATGCTTTTGGAAAAACCGTTCGATGTGCAAATTTCTTCTTTATCTAGCACATCGAATGTGTATTCTTTAAATACAAAAGGTGGAAAACTAGAAGGGGGGGGTTGAATAGTTTTACCAATTAAAACTTCCTTTTAAACTATTTAGATTAACTTATGTCAATCTATTTGGGTGTGTGTGTTGGATGTTGATAAACAAGCATATAAAGATAAGTAATGAAAGGATAAGGGTAAGAAGCACAAAACCACAACACGAGTATTTATAGTGGTTCGCTACAAGGACACCTTCCTTGCCTACTCCACTCCTCGAGTCACCTACTCGAGAGTTCGTAAACACTACACCAATCTCCTTATGGCGGAGAAGCCTTCACAACGTCGCTTAACCTTTTTCCGGTACAAAGCTAAATACCGAGTTCTTTCACACCAAGGCGAACCACACCTAACACAACGTCGCCTACCCTTTATACGGTGCTAGGCTAACCACCGAGTTCTTTCACACCTTAGGAGAACTACTCCTATCACAACGTCGCCTACCCTTTATTAGGTACTAGGCTAAGTACCTAGTTCCATTGCAATGGAGGAACTACTACCACACTACACCAACGACTAATCCCAAAGGAGATCTACTCCTTTACAACATCATCAAGGACATCAATATCCTTGGATCTAATGCTAGTCTATCTAGTACATCGAAACACACCATATCGAATGTACATCTAAGGCACCTTTCACTAATGCCTTTGACTAGATCTACAAGACACCTTTCACTAATGTCTTGTGTCTTTACTTCGAAGCACCTTTCACTAATGCTTCAAGTCTTGACTTCTAAGCACCTTTCACTAATGCTTCTTGTCTTGACTTCTAAGCACCTACCACAAGTGCTTATCCTATAGACGATAGATACCCTTCACTAATATCTTCGTCTTGACACTTGAGACATCTTTCACTAATGTCTTCAACACTACACTTCTTTGAAGAAAGAAAGAGATCATCAACAAGAGGACTTCAATAGCCTTGATGATGAGGAAGCATGGCAACTCATGGACTTGAGCTTGCTCGACTTCAAAGGTGGTGATCTTGCCTTTAAGAGGAACCTAGAAGATCACACAAAACAAAACTACAAACATAGATCTCTTGGATCTAAGGTTAGTGAGATTTAACTCGGGAGAAAGTGTATTGGAAAGGGTGAGGTATAATGAAGAAATGGCTCACTATTTATAGAGGAAAAATCCTCTCGCTTTCCCGGATCCCACGGATCCCTTCCACAAGGGATCCGTCTAGCGTTAAGCTAGGGATCCGTGGAACGCTCCTCTTTGCCCATGGGTATTTTGGTTATGGGTCATGGGTTGAACCATGGATCTTTGGCTAGATACAATGTATCTTTGAGTGCAATGCACTTAGTCACTTGGGTATGGGTTGATCCATGGGTCTTATGGATATTATCCATGTATGATATAAGCATGATGTCATGCAATGGGTTATGGGTCAAGATCCATGGGTTATGGGCTTTGAGTTGTACCCAACTACATTCAATGTATTTGCCCAATGGGTTGTGATACTTAAGTTTCTACCCATTTATAATACCCAATATACTACATACTAGTTATGTGTATATTTTACCCAAATATGTAAACACTAGTTGTTGTACATATGTATTACTAAATCATAAAATCACTTATACTTGTTTTAGTGTTTTATGTGAAAATGTGAATATGTTAGAAACTATTAGTTCAAACCATTTACGTATTTTATTTGTTTCGTTAACATGATTTTACGTTTGTTATCGACAAAACATTAGAAGATCGTAAAATATAAATAAACGTTTTATCGGCTTATTTGTATTAACAATCTCCCCTTTTGTTGATGACAAAACATAAAATTATTTTAAGGAAAAGCTAAAATTGTAAAAGTTTGAATTTGTAGTTTTACTTTTTCTCCCCTTTGTCGAAACAAAAGTGTTAGAAGGAAAGCAACACATCGCTTTTAAGAAAAAAAATGTGAAAGAAATAAAAGTAAAAGAAATAGAGAGCAAGTTAACGGGAAAGGATCTCGTCGTTACTCCCCTCGACGAGTCCATCCCTAAGTAAGCGCCAAGAAAACTAATTCTAATCTAGTTCATTTGCAAATAACTTTGCAAAAGATTACGTCTATGTGACGGTGTGCTCCCCTAGATGATTGCAATTTTGCAACGGAAGTCATGAAATATAAATCTAAGGTTGCAAGTAATTTTGCAACGTATTGTTTTGACACCAAGCTCCCTAGCTTTAGGGTGTCAAATTCTTCATGTGTTAATTGAATAACCGCAAAACAAGGGTTAGAAAACAAGTATAATTCACAATTTCGCAAATGTGATTTAAGTTAGTAGAAAGAAAACTTTCTGTCTTCACGGATCCCACGGTTCCCTCCTAGTAGGGATCCGCTAGGCAATTATGAGGATCCGTCGGTCGATGACTAAAATCAAGCAAAGGTGATATAACAAGTAATGTTATCACATAAATGAGATATGAATACATATGCTCGGAAAATTAACAAGTAGCATGTAATTCCATTTAATAAAACAAGAGTTATGATATACATGACTCTAAAAATAAGAAAATAGACAATACATGACTAGGAATTTCTAGACTATCTAACGCTTGATGCTAGGACACCACTAAAATCTTCTAGCTCAAGTTTTGTTTAGGTTTGATCTCGTTGAAACGCTCGAGGAGATGATAGAACATGAAACGTTGGTCTTCTCGCACTTCATGTATCAAACTTTCAACATGTTGACAATGATAGCAATCTTTGTCATGGCTAGGTAGTGGTGGTGGAGGAAATGAAATGGCTTGATGCGAAGGATCAAGTGAAGCGGTCATGAGCTTCAAACGATGGAGGATTGGTGGAGGTGCATTTGAGAATGCCTCGACCAAGAATGATGGTGGTGGTAAAGAAGTGTCAACTTCCATATGGTCGGGTGGTTGACTTTGATGATTTCTCATAATCCAAATAGGATTATATGATGGAGATGGCGAAAAGGAAGCGGAGCAAGTGTTGACTCAACACCTTGATTTTGAACCATTATTCCTCCTAATGAGGAGAATGTTGTCGGCGGAAGCGGATGAGACGGCCTAGGAGGCAAGTCCTCTAAATTGTAGAGGTGTGGTGATGATAGTGGGGATGTAAATGAAATAGCTCTAGGAACCAATGGTGATGGTTTAGTGGAGATGATATTGTTTGGCCTAGGAGGTATGGTGGTGTTTGGCATTGGTAGTTTTGTGGGTACTATCCTTTTGGGAATTGGTTTGATTGGATGATGAAGAATTCTATCATTTGTTGGCTTGACGGGAGATGATTCGGTTGAGGAGATTTCGTGTATAACACGAGCCTTTTTCATGGGTGGTTCTTTGGTGGATAAGTTACTACTTGGGGTTTTCCTCATGATGAGATGATTTCAAGAGGTTGCAAGAGCTGAAAGTTAAGATGAGAGTGATGACTATGGAGGTCCTAACAAGGTGGTTTATAAACTAAGAGATTTGGCAAGTGCATTTAAGCTTTAAGCCACTAGGATTCATTGGAATGTGATGATTAACATGCACAAGAGTCAACTTCGTGAGGTTGCACTGATCTAGGAACTCATTTAAGATGAGATGGAGTGTTTGAGTTAGGAAGATGAGTTGAAATGATTGTTTTAGCAAGATTTGACCTATACTATCATCCGGATCCCACGGTTCCTCCTCGGAGGGATCCGTCTAGGCTAATCCTAGGGATCCGCTCTCAAAGACTATGAAAGAGTGGAAATGATGTTTCTAAGATCTAAGACCTATATCATCTTGAGTGTTTCAGTCTTCCTAAGTGTCTTAAATGAAGAGGTGCTTAGTTACTTGAAGGTGGTGAGTGTTGTAGCTAATGATTGTCTTTTATGGAAGGATTTGGAATTTTCATGAGTACCAATGAATGAGCAAGGATGACACTAAAGATGAGAGTGTCAATTGAAGCTAAATGATCCTAGAGATCAGGTTGTGGCTTAGGATTGTGTTTAAGAAAATATCCTAAAGGTTTTGAGATGGAAAAACTAGGATTTGATCAACTTTGATCAATTTTGTGGTGCATATGATTTATGGTCAATCTTAGTCATAATCGAAGGATTTCTAAGACTAGATGTGAGGGATCAAGTAAAAAAGAATGAAGTGTGAGTTTTGAGAGCGGAAGAGTGATGGATTAAAGCAAAATGATAGATCTATGAACATCTTAGAGTGTGATCTATGTGAGTTGGAATGAGTTGGAAAGATCAACCTATCTTGATAAGGACTTAATCGCCTTAAGACAACGTGTTTAGCTTAGTGTGAGGTGTTCTAAGGATATGTTTGAAATATAATGCTTGCAATTGCATTTTCTGCTTTCGGATCCCACGGTTCCCTAAGTTTAGGATCCGTCTAGTACAAACTTTGGGATCCGCCCATTTGCTAAAGAACCTTTACTAAAGGTATGCAATGATCTTGACAATGCATTATATCCCAAGGTTAGTTAAAAGGAGTTCTAATACCAAGATATCAAATGTAAGATGTTTTATTTCATGAAGGAAATAGGATTACATTGATAAAGCACGAATAGAAAAGGATTGGTCCTATTTGATTATCGCTAAGTTCCTTGATTGTTTTCGCTAGATGGATCATCAAATGGTTGATGAGTGTTGGCGGATTCGTGAATGAAGAACGCCTTCATGAGGGAAATGTTCAATGGTTCCATCATCTTGTTCACAAGCACGCATAACGGACTTTGAAATTGAGGATGAAAGTGCATGACATTATGATAGAGGCGTCAAGAACATTCCATATGGAATGAGTTTGTTCTTGAGCTTTGAAGATTTACAATTCGCCTTGCAAAGAAATAGGCGAGATTGTATGGTTGTTGTGTTAGCAAACAAGACAACATGTGAGCACAACAAGCGGGAAGAATATCTCGATTTCCCTAAGACTCCAAACATTTTCACGTAGAATGAGAGCAAGAGGCTTGTACTCTTCTCGGATATCCCGTGTATGGATAATGTTTGGATTGGAGTAATATGGTCGAGGTTTGCATATTATGCGATTTAAATCTTCCGAGAGGGTATGTGTGAACAATATGGACTATTTTCTTCACGAAAGTTGAAGAGAGAATCAAGAGACCAATCTTCGTGAAGGCACATTGTCCATGATTTGGAATCCGGAGGATGTGAGCAAAATGCCCAAGGGTTAGAGTGAACTTTTGGTTTTGATATAAAACCAAAGAGATAGAGAGCGATCCTCGTTACGAACGAGTTCGACTTGACTAAGAATTCCAATACAAACCTTGGACATATTTTTCGTTAATTTCGAGAAGACATTCCAATCCTATGGTTCGGAAGGAGGTATTGATACCTTCTTCGAATTGTAGAGAGGTGTTCACAATACGTCCTTCATGGAAGTGACGGGTTTCGAGATTATTGAACCCACGGACGTGATTGCCAGTGTGTTGGGCTCAAGAGAGATGTTAGAGTGTAGACGCTAGTGAGTGAAAAATCAAACTCGTATTCATGCGTCATAGTTGAACCTATAGAGGTGATGGGTTAATAAGAGGTGATGTTTATGGTCAACCTATAATAATCTAACGTTTTACTAGATTTTTATTAACAATGGTTTTAGCATTTAACTAACTCATGGTTTTGAAATTCTAGTGGATTATTACTTTTAGAAAGATAGTGGTTTTAGTCTTGCATGAAAACTGTTTTCCAAGAGGACGGATCCCACGGTTCCTTTACAAAAGGGATCCGCTAGTATATCTTTCGGGATCCGTGGATCCAGTAGTAATGTAAATGATTTGAAAAACATAGGTTTTACGCTTTTATACCACGAAATATGTTTTATCCTACATTTTCTTTTAGCATGCATACATGACTTCTAATGTATCACGAAGAATATAAAACATATAAATCAAAAGAAATGATAAACACATTATAACAATAATAACCTAGATAAACTAGATTATTAATAATATTGCATTTCAATACTAAGGATGATACAAAGGATTGGGTATATGACTCCAATATAGATTAACAACACAAAGTAAATGTCTCCGTATGTGAACTTCATCATAGGGAACACAAGTGCGATGAGTGTTAGGCGATGAGCACGAGTGCGATGTAAACCATGTTGATGACGGATCTTCTTGGTTTCGGTTGAGGAGGAAGATGAAGTTTTTGAGTGAGAGGAAATTTTTGAAATTGGAAGATTTGAAAAAGTGAGGGTTTGATAGATAGATCGACGATGGGAGTATTTATGGGGTAGGAGGAATTTTTGAAATTCGTGTTTTGTTTTATTATTGGATTAAAAGAAACAAAATATAAGTTTTATAACCACGACTTTAGACGAGAAATAAAACACGTATGTGAGAAAAAGGCTTCCTAATGAAGCTTCATGTAAAACATGTATAAGAACAAAAGATAATCATATAAATACCTAAATAGGTATACTTAATTATCAAGCAAAGTAAAAAAAATCATACCTCTAGCGCACTTAGGAATGTTTTTACAAATGACACAACAAATGTCACTTAGACGATTCCCGCTCCTTTGTGTTTAAGATACCTTCTTAAGGAAGGTATTCTTGTTACCAAGCGACTCCTAAAGCTTGGTGGGTATGAGCTTTGACTAATCAACATGACAAAGGAGTTTAGTGGAATTAAATGAAAAAATAAATAAGAAAAATGTTGTTATCAAATCAACATCCAAACATATAGTTTTAAAAGACATGGTGTTTGTTTTATGAAAACCTTCTTTGTAGTTTTCAATTAACCATGGATCGTATCAAGTTTTAAAGTACAATATACTTCAAGAAACTTGGTAACGAAGCTCGATGCCAATTGTGGAAAACTAGAAGGGGGGTTGAATAGTTTTACCAATTAAAACTTCCTTTTAAACTATTTAGATTAACTTATGTCAATCTATTTGGGTGTGTGTGTTGGATATTGATAAACAAGCATATAAAGATAAGTAATGAAAGGATAAGGGTAAGAAGCACAAAACCACAACATGAGTATTTATAGTGGTTCGCCACAAGGACACCTTCCTCGCCTACTCCACTCCTCGAGTCACCTACTCGAGAGTTCAGAACACTACACCAATCTCCTTATGGCGGAGAAGCCTTCACAACGCCGCTTAACCTTTTTCCGGTACAAAGCTAAATACCGAGTTCTTTCACACCAAGGCGAACCACACCTAACACAACGTCGCCTACCCTTTATACGGTGCTAGGCTAACCACCGAGTTCTTACACACCTTAGGAGAACTACTCCTATCACATCGTCGCCTACCCTTTATTAGGTACTAGGCTAAGTACCTAGTTCCATTGCAATGGAGGAACTACTACCACACTACACCAACGACTAATCCCAAAGGAGATCTACTCCTTTACAACATCATCAAGGACATCAATATCCTTGGATCTAATGCTAGTCTATCTAGTACATCGAAACACACCATATCGAATGTACATCTAAGGCACCTTTCACTAATGCCTTTGACTAGATCTACAAGACACCTTTCACTAATGTCTTGTGTCTTTACTTCGAAGCACCTTTCACTAATGCTTCAAGTCTTGACTTCTAAGCACCTTTCACTAATGCTTCTTGTCTTGACTTCTAAGCACCTACCACAAGTGCTTATCTTATAGACGATAGATACCCTTCACTAATATCTTCGTCTTGACACTTGAGACATCTTTCACTAATGTCTTCAACACTACACTTCTTTGAAGAAAGAAAGAGATCATCAACAAGAGGACTTCAATAGCCTTGATGATGAGGAAGCATGGCAACTCATGGACTTGAGCTTGCTCGACTTCAAAGGTGTGATCTTGCCTTTAAGAGGAACCTAGAAGATAACACAAAACAAAACTACAAACATAGATCTCTTGGATCTAAGGTTAGTGAGATTTAACTGTGGGAGAAAGTGTATTGGAAAGGGTGAGGTATAATGAAGAAATGGCTCACTATTTATAGAGGAAAAATCCCTCTGCTTTCCTCGATCCCACGGATCCTTCCACAAGGGATCCGTCTAGCGTTAAGCTAGGGATCCGTGGAACGCCTCTTTGCCCATGGGTATTTTGGTTATGGGTCATGGGTTATGGGTTGAACCATGGATCTTTGGCTAGATACAATGTATCTTTGAGTGCAATGCACTTAGTCACTGGGTATGGGTTGATCCATGGGTCTTATGGATATTATCCATGTATGATATAAGCATGATGTCATGCAATGGGTTATGGGTCAAGATCCATGGGTTATGGGCTTTGAGTTGTACCCAACTACATTCAATGTATTTGCCCAATGGGTTGTGATACTTAAGTTTCTACCCATTTATAATACCCAATATACTACATACTAGTTATGTGTATATTTTACCCAAATATGTAAACACTAGTTGTTGTACATATGTATTACTAAATCATAAAATCACTTATACTTGTTTTAGTGTTTTATGTGAAAATGTGAATATGTTAGAAACTATTAGTTCAAACCATTTACGTATTTTATTTGTTTCGTTAACATGATTTTACGTTTGTTATCGACAAAACATTAGAAGATCGTAAAATATAAATAAACGCTTTTACGGCTTATTTGTATTAACACATGAACCATTAAAGCCCGCTACTGCTGGAAAGATGTCATGATTCAAAAGTGTGAGCATGTTGGTCCAAAAGTCACAACTTTACATGAAGGCAACACTACAAAGGTGATTCGAGAGATTTACGTGGTCGATGATCTCAAAGAAAGCTCAAGATCATCAAAGATGGATCGGCTCAAAGACCTCCACCGAAAGTACAAAATAATCGGACAATGAAGAGTCACTACAAATTCACAAAGAATGTGGACATTGAAGAATTGAAGTCTACGAGCTCGTAAAAGAAGACAACTAGAATGCTAGGATTCAAATGTAAAACATAGGGTGACCTCCTTGGGAGATTGTTAGAATTGGAAATTCCATAGTAAAGTGTCGGTCACCCCATATACGCCTAGCATATGTTAGCTCGTAGACATATCGTTATTTACTATTTTATTAGTTAGTTATTAGCCTAGTTTAGCGTAGTGTATCACCGTGGAGGAAGGATGGGTCTTTACCCACTGTATGCCTGATCCACAGTCCGTCAGGAGGACGTTAAGGTTGTAAACTATAAATACCCCTTCATCCAAGGAAGGGGTGTGGCTTGGCAATCTAACCTTTCACATTTTTGTTAACCAACTCTCTACCAAGAACACCATCTCTCTATTTTCTCTCTCTAAAATGGCTATCATGTATTTTGATCATCCAAGACCACCCGAATCATCAAACACAATAATATTACGATCCTACATATTATCTAATTGTCTAAACTAAGGGGTAGTCTATGTCTATTGATGTGTGCTCGTATGATGATTAAAAATGTGTCTACCTAGATACTATTACTCGCTGGTTATCTTTTATTGGTGGTTGAATTGTAACATCCTTATTCTTAACGCGTTGTGTCTTCTAAGGTCGTAGGGTATGCTTTTATCCCTAACTCTTTGAGAATACCTTAAGTTTATTGCCTACGAAATCTCTAGGATTCATAAACTAACTCTAAGGTTATCTTTGGATGTTTAGTCTACAATTCCGCTAAGTGAGTATAAACTAAGGTTCACAAAAATTACTCAAGCATTAAAAACACAAGGATAGCCTAGTGCAATCCTAAGCCAATTACAATTAAGATAAGAGACAACCAATCAATATTTAATAACTAGGTTTCATAGATCTAAGCAAACACACAAGTAATTTAGCCGGACATGTTAAACATGTAAGCATACACAAAATCAATCAAACATGGGATAGACATAATGATAAATTGAATATATGGATTAAGATATAATCAACAAACCATTACAAGATGTTTTGGAGTGATTGAAACCTTCAAAGTTGCCGGAAAACACCTATCTAACCTCTCGAATCGGAGTTAGGATTAGAGCCTACAAAAGTGAAGTTATAATGTTCTATTTATCGCAGATTTTCGTCGTAAAAGGGTGAATGCAACACTCTATAGAGTGACACACGAAGAATTTTTCACCAAAATGTAGATTTTCTGCTCGGTCATGCTGGGCTTTTGAATCACTTAAACTGAGTTTGTATGCAAAAGTTATGGCCAAAACAAGATCGCCTACTTCAAGCATGTTGTGATAGTCTTGATCACTTGTGACGGCGTCGGTTGAGATGTGTGACGTCAATCTTTAGTAGCGACGTCGCCCGAGTCTTTGATCTTGGGCGCCTGAGTAGATTTTGTGAGTGACGCCTTTCCTCTTCAAAGCTGGCCGTCGGTGTAAAATTGCAAAATCCTACCGAGTCGTCACAAATTTAATTACGTGAGAAGGACGGCCACCCTTTGATTGGGATGTCACGCCTTCAATTCCAAAGACTTGAGTGTCTTGATCTTGACTTAGCCGCTTCTTCATATATTCCTCCTTTTCATCCAAAATGCATCATTCCAAGATTTTGCTTTCAAGAGACCTAAAAGTGAAAAGAACGAAATTAAGCAGTAACGGATATAAAAGTGGGCGATTAAGGGCTTAAATGACCCCTTAAATGTGTACGTTTTATATCCTTATCAAATATTCCTACACTTGTTATTTGCTTGTCCTCAAGCAAATGTGCTTTTGGCCAATCAGTTTATAAGTTAAGGGGCATAAAGCATTGGTTTAACATAATTCACAACAAGTAAAAGCACCGCAATAGTCATAACAAGCACGGAAATTATATACTAGCACCTCACAAGTGGTGTTTGGATTCTCTCATCTCTCGGGTGTATATGAAATACAGTAAATGGAAATGGAAGATAAAAACTCATTAACCGGTCATAGTACATAGATTACCATAGGCTTGAGACTAGATCAAACCTTCACCGCTTTGGCATAAGCACCTAGGAACAACTATCTAAGAGGTCTTTTAAAGGGTTGTAATGTTAGGCTTACAGTTAGGGAAACAAAGGGTTTGGTTGGATAGGCGATTTAGTGGTGGCAAGTCAAAAATCTTTATGTTACAAACATGAGAAGAATGGCGTTGCTAAACCAAGACTCGAATCTTTAAACTCTAGATAACTTTGAAACAAACAAACATAAATATAAAGATAGATGTAGGATGGTAGCCCGTATGTTTTCATTTTTTTCATTTCATTTTTTTTATCCTCTACGATAACATCAAAATATAAGGGATTTATAGGAGCATCCCTACACTTGAGTTTTTATTACTCTAACACTAATATGAACCGAATTGAAAAGATCAAAACACTTGGAGTACATTATTACGTAAATAAAGGGAATTTGAATTTAAAGTTCTTTCCCGTCACTCCATAAAATTTAACTTTACCCATGAGTCCCAATCATCCCAAAACTGTGTACAAAAGATATGACTCGACTTAGCAACCATGCAGGTAACTAGATAATTGAATTAAGAGTTTAGTATGATAACAATAATGCACTAAAGGTGAGTGCATAAAACGTAGGCTAAGGCGATTTGGGTGTACATTTGGGGGTGGATTGTAAACAATGCTCTTCATTGATATTCCGGAAAATCGAAACATCACGAGAACCGCGAAAAGGATAGGCTCTGAGGGGTTAACTAGGGGTATCGTGTACTAAAGATGAGTACATTGCAAGTTTGTGGAGGAATTACTCGACCGATGTGGAAGAAGTAATTATAATACGGGTATCAAACAAGGGTTATCTTAATGCCTCTTATCATTTATTTATTCCTAACTACACAAGTGTAGTCTCACTAGCGATCTCGGAATGCATCACAAAACAAGTTCTAGAATGTATTATACTACCGGTACACTCTCAAAGCATTAAAGGGGAATGCTTTAATTCCTATAGATCTAGGGGAGAACCTTACATTTTTGGGGTGAAATTTGAGTGGTAAAAGGTTTTCGTGCTAGTCATATAACTCCTATCAATGAGACGCTTTATTAAGACTAAAGACCCACCTGTACATGTCATGAAAAATTTTAAATTTGGCGCTAAAATTGTCCTAACAAATATTTCTCATGGTTTATTACACAAATGAAATAGGACAAGACAAATGATCAAGGATAAGCATAGTTTCAAAGTTCCCGTTTTATTCTCCCTCCCTACACTTAAACTGAACATTGTCCCCAATGTTCCCCGAAAGTATCAAAGTTATGATAACGGAAGGTAATTAAAAGAGAAAGAAACTAATACTCCCCTGATTAGCTCGGTAGGATCCGTGTGAAGTAGTGGTTAAATTCTTTCGAAGAAGAATGTAGGCGTGATAAGCTCCATCCAATATTATGTTTCTTCTTCTTGATAAATAAAACCTGCATACTTTAAGAAAATAGACGACCCAAAGCATCAAACCGAACAAAGAAAAATCACAACAAGATGTAATTTCATACTTAAATAAGATAAAATGCTTGTGGAATGAATGTTTGCAGTTTTTTCAGAAAATTAAGACCTAAGAATTTCCAAAAATTTATAAATAGCACGTAAAACGAGAGAAATTTTATAAGTTGTTTCGCTCTTCTCGACGTCGTCGTGTTCTAATCTCGACGCCACAAAGTTATCCCGACAGAACTGCTCAAGCATTTTCCGAAAAAATTCTTGAAAAATTACACCTTTAAAATGTGGAAAAATTCCTTCAAAACATCCATTATGACTCGATACAAGCATTTGACTCTAACAAACACACATATATATCAATTTCACTAATTGTAATTCTCATGTTCATGTTCTTAAAACCATATTTGATCTTCCCTACACTTATCTTTTGGTAAAATACCTTTATATGTAATTAAGACGAGGTTAAAAACAAAATAAAGCATTTTTACAAAGTCTAACATGAGAATAAACAATAAAGAAAAAGATATATGAACACACAAACAAAAATGAAAAATAAATACACATGGGTTGCCTCCCAAGAAGCGCTTATTTTTGTTCGAGTCACGAGCTTGACTCTACCCTTATTTAACGGATAAAGGGGAAGTTTTTCCTACACTTAAGCTTAAGTGCGGGTGATAATAGCAATACACACCCTTAGGGTGGAAATTTGCTACGTGAGGATAGAGTGATGGGTGATTTATATGCTCAAATGGGTGTGCTCCATTCATTATAACCTTACCTAATACTATTGGTGTAGCGGGTAAATCAAATCTCTCTCCTAAAAATGGATCATCTTCTATCAACTTCAAAAGATTCTTAGTTAAGGATCCATCTTGACCTAATAAACCTGGTTTAAACCAATATTGTTTCTTGTTATCAACCATGAATGGGTGATGTAAGTGTGTAAGGTCATGGTTTACTCCTATATTAGCTTCCACTCTACATGGCCTAGAATCTAATACCTTTATCAAGCAACTACCCGGACTATTTATTTTAATGGGTGGATTGGGGCCTAAATCAATTCCTAGATTCACATCTAAAGATGGAAAATTAGGTAAGGTTTTTGGTTGAGGCTCTGGTTCATCAAAATTAGGAACTTCCCTAGGACTAAGAGAGAGGTCATGACAACAAGCATCTAAACCTACATTCTCAAGTGGTGTTTGGTCCAAAGTGTTAGGAATTGGAAGTTTCATGTTAAAGTGTCGGTCACCCCAATTATGGTCTAGCATAGTTTAGCTCGTAGACTTGTAGTTATTTATGTTATTTAGTAGTTAATTAGTTAGTTTGTAGCGTAGTTTAGTTTAGTGTAATACCGTGGACGAAGGACGGGTCTTTACCCACTGTATACCTGATCCACAGGCCGTTAGGAGGTCGTTAAGTCTCAGAATTATAAATACCCTTCCATCCATGGAAGGGTGGAGCTTTTTTTAATCTAACATTCCATATTTTGTGAAGCAAGTCTCTACCAAGAAACTCCCTCTCATCTACTTTCTCTCTCTAATGGCTACCATGTATTTTGATCATCCAAGACCACCCGAATCATCAATTGGTATCAGAGCCAAGGTTTATTGTGTGTTGTTGATTTGTGTGGTTTCATATCATGGCTATGTTGGTTTTGAATCATGTAGGAAACTGTTTGGTACTATTTTTTATGGTCGGAATTTTGTTTTATGGGTAAACTGGTTTTACTTCTGTGTCAAAACTACATGGTCCAAAACTGGTTTTACATTGTTTTGTGTACCTTTTTGTGGTCGTTTTTCTTTTCTGCTATAGTTTGGTTAACAGAGTTTTAACAATGTTTTTGTATCTTATTTTGGTCAAAAGTGTCACATGGTTCTGTCCTTGTCAAATCTGTCTTGTGTCAATGTTATTGTCCAAACAGTCTTGTTGTCAATAATAGTGTCCAAACATTTTTGTCTCGTCTTTTATGACATTTTTGGTCCAAAAACTGTGATAATATTATGGTCAAACAAGAATATACATAGCAGTTTTCTGGGTTTGTATGAATATGGTCGGAATAATGGTTGGAAAAATCGCCTGAGCAAAATGTAAAAAATCTATCTAGCGACTTGTTTCAGTGGCGACTTATCTTTACAAGTTGTCTAGATACATTATATATGAGGTAGCGACTTGCCATGAGTCTTTACTCATGGTAGCAACTTGGTCTAGCAACTTAGTCTAGCGACTTGACTCTTGACTTAAAAGATATAGCGACTTGTGAATAAAACATAGCGACTTGTTGACCCTTCAATTGACTCGACCACAAATGACCATAAACCATATGCTAAACATCACTACTTCTGGTTCTTATCCCTTCATCAGTCAAAAACCTCAATTACAATTAATGGACATCTAAAGAAACATCAAGCTCCTATATTACAACGTGATCTCAGTTCTTTAATTCGTGGCATTAAAAGAATCATCAAAAGGATTCATGGACTGTCACACGGATAAAAATTCATCATCGATCATTTTATTTTGAAGCCTTGTTTCGTATTAATATCCGAAACTTGTAAGAAAAGACTTATAACAAGCATGTTAAAATCACTTTCTTGTTTTGTTCAACAACACAAGACACAACAATAATCACATACAAACCTACCTTAGACCTTTCAAAGATCTTGAAGCCTTAACAATTAGTCGAAGCCATCCATGTGACTTAACTCGCTTATACCAACCGAATCCATGACTCACCATCCCTGTGGCTGTCACAAACCCTCTCCTCGATCCAACCCTGTGGTGAGGTCAGGTCCAACGATTATTTCTTGTGATTATTAGCCTTGTTTGTTCGGTAGAGATGAGTTTTTGATGCATGATATTTGGATTGGAGGCGTATGGTTTGTTCATCTAAGATCTGAATGAAAAAGGGGCGGAGATATAAGGAGTGTACTAAGGTTGAATGAATTTTTGGTTTGTCTGCTATGTGAGAATGAAATAATGGAGGCGTGTGTTTTGTCTAGGGTTACATTTAGGGTTTGTTAAAATGATATGTGTGTGAGATATCACTGCCTCTTATAACCCGTATTATTAGGGCAAAGAGTAACAATTAATGATATGTGTGTGTGAGTAACTTGGACCAGCATGTTATACGTGGGCCAATGACCCTTCTTTGCAAACTGATTGGCTTTGGGCTCAACGAATTTGGGTCAGATGGCATATCTCATACGATTTGGGCTAATGATTGAGATATATTAACGTGGACTGAACCATTTGGAAGGGATTGGTATTTTTGTGTTCTAACCGAGTTTTTTTTAATCATGGTGTTTGAATTACTTTTGGACTATTAATTGGTATTCAAATTTCACGGAGGATAAAAATTCACGGCTTGAGCTTAATATTTGAGATAAGGATTATTAAAGACGGTGACCTCACTTGGACTTTGGAGTTTGAATTGAAAATAAAATCACACTTTTCGTTTGGAGGTTGATATACAATTTCTAATTTATCATTACGGGAGTATAAGTGATTGATATACAAGTTAGTTTGAACATTTGGCCATGTAGCTTGGATTTGAATGACGGTCAGATGGACTTCTTAATATGAGATCGGATGTATGTGATTTAATGATGAGATTAGCTGATGAGATTTATTGATATGATTTGGAGTGATGATGAGATTTGATGTGCTATGAGGCTTGATACTTTGGGGGATACATTTTCACAGAAAATATTATGTCACGGTCTGAACTTATGATTAATCAAAGTTGACTATGGATTTATTGTTCAGCATGTCTTATTTGGATTTGAAGTGAGTTTTTCCGACGCTTACTTATTTTCGCCTTCTTCTTTCTACCCTTCCACGAAGATGACTTGTTTGGGCGTTTATTGAGTGTGATAAAGACTTGACTATTTAGTTACGGTTGTGATTCTTTCTCGCTTAACCCACAACGTAACTATCACTTCGGTGTCTCACGCAGAAGAGGATATGTCAAGAGGTTTTGTACATTGTGTACACCATTTCTTTTTCATGAGGATTAGTACAAGTTTAAGTAACAAATCTGGGGAATTTTATTTCATGATCAAGTTTGGCTTATCGGGTTTACTTCACCAAGCGGTCAAAACAACAGCCGACAGAATGCGTGAATGATGTGATTACCAAAGTGTTTATTGGACGGTTGATGATATTGTTGATGTTGGATAATGAACCGTTGATGAACCACTGCATGTTCCCCTAAAACAGATATTCACTGAAACCAAAGTGGTCATAACATATTCGTCGACATTGTCTACGGTTTTGTCTTGATTTTGTAAAATTCGCGAAAGAATCTATTTCTCGGTTTAAATCATAGACTTGTAAAATCCGTGACAATGGAAACATCCCGTAATAGTAAAGTGCATTTCGGATCTATCTTACGGTTTATTCTTGGTTTTGTAAAATCCATGAAGAAACTATTTTCGGTTTAATCCATAGAATTGTAAAATCCCGTATTGATGGAACCATTCGAGAAAAAGAAAGTGTATTTCGGGATCTTTTCGATGCCGTGCTACGGTTTCGCTTTGAAGAAGGGATAAAAGGGTGTACTTCATGAATTGGATGTGTGTTTGGATATTCGTCATGGCAATTTGGTTATTACTTGGTTTTATGGGTTATGTGCTTTTAACCATGGTCGGATGTAAACCATTATCATAGTTCATAAAACGTTAAAGGAGGCTAGATGTGAGCTTTTAATCAAGATGTGACAACGGGTTAATTCAAGATTATTTATTTGAGGTTGAAGTGAAATATCACGCGAGTGTACTTAGTATCCAAGGTATCGGGATGGTTGGATGAAGATTCTTCAAGATCCTTGTTCAAGATTATTATTAAAAACGAAGACTTGGAAATCTAGTTATTGTTGGGTGTCTTTTACCTTTTCTTTTACCACTTGGGGGAATTGGGCTCTTACCACCACAAGATAACTATCACTTTAAGGAGTTACGTTGTAATGCTCAGTGTCACATTCAATTGTGGATTTTCAAGAGGTAATTTACGTCTTATACTTGATGGTTGGTTGGTTGAAGAGTATAGAGTACATAGAGAGTACTTAGAGATGCTAATGGAAATCGGCACCGCTTTTGTTTCATATGTGCAAGTTTAAGTCACGAGTTCGGGTTAGTTTACTTGTGGTCAAATTCATCATACTGGGTTTTCCATCGATGTCACGACAAAGAGCCTCATCGAATGATAATGGGGATGATTACATGTCTTGCCAAGAGAGGTTGAAAAGAGAGAGATTAATGACGCCCTGCTCACATCGCCTCAGCCTCAGACTCCAAAGAAAAGAAATGTACGCGTTTCAAGATTATCTTGGAAGAGAGAAATCTTCTTATTAATGACCATTCTCATCAACATGTTTCATGTTTTTTCCATGCACTTTCATACAACAAGTGAACCGGACTACCATTGATTGTTTCCTTATTCCACTTGCTTAATTACAATGACGATGGCGACATCTTGTGCTACCTTGAAGGGGAGAAGTGTGAATAGACTACAGTTGGATGATTTCACTTATTTAATCAAGAATGGCAACTCCGTATGCAATTCTTGAGGGGGAGAAGAAGTATGAATTTACTGCATGGTCGATTGATTGATTTATGAGAATAAATGGTCATATGGCTCCTAACTCATGTAAGAACCGATCTTCTTCTTATCGGGTCATCATTACATGGAGTTTCTTCTAAGAGCCGTTGGTTGACATCTTCACACGGGCTGATATGATTAAATGTCAAAGTGCTTCCAGTTGCGAGGCTGATTTCTTTGATGAACGTCTTTCTGTTCTTGTTTGATTGGGAGGATTTTAGTTAAGGATATTTGCTACATATAAGGTAATTGGAACGCATTTGGTGAGATGAAGATGTTAACTTTCTATTCCCCAACTGGACAATCTTGAAGAAGGTCGAGTCTACAGTCAGTTCTACACTTTCTTCTAAGTGATTGAAGATATCCCGGGAAAACAAATGTCATGACCGCAGAGAAACTCAAGGTTTTACTCATCAAGGCGTTTAGTGTTCTTATTCCAACTATGTGGGGAAGAGATGGAAGAGTTAGTTTATGAAGATGAAAGAGGTACACAAGTGTGTGATGATTTTGATGTTTTCACAATCATCGGGAGAGAGATTGTGTACATTGGGGATGCTCAAATGTTTACTTGAGGGCTTAATCGCTGATTCGAGATATAATCACTTATTCGGTGTTGACATCCGCAGAGATTGTCACCCGCAGAGATAATCGATGATTCACCGCTTCTTCAATGTTATCTGTTATTCTCTCTTTGGGCATTTGGGTACCGGGTTCTTGTGCTTCATGCACTTTCTTTAGGGAGAGAACAAGATACATCGGGGTTATTCTTGGCTATTGGACTTAACTGCTACTTGATGGTATAAGTTTCTTTGTCTTCGGGCATATGTATTCGGTTCGTGAGCTCTAGTATAAGAGACTGACTGCATCAATTCAACTACGTGGGGGAAGTGGTCTCTTGACACCTTTTGGAATGGATTGCTTCTGACTTTAGTGGAATGAAACTTGAGAAGATTATTTAAATGTGGGATGATACGTTGCTGTTGTTCTATTGGATGATATAACCTCGAACGAAGAATCACGGTGATTATTCTTAAAAGGAGCAGCAAGTTCGATGATAATGGTGTGCTTCTTTGTGCACCTAGCTAAGGGAAGCTTTAAAGAAAGCTTTGAATCGCTTCACCTAAAGGATTTTCGGTTTGGGGAAGTCGCCAAAGTCTCACTTTCGATGGTTCAATTTCTTTCTTCAATGCAAGAGCCTCGAAAGCTTTGGTGGTGAATGTTTAAGAGATGATGACTTCTATCTCCTACAACGGGTCAGCTCGATATCCTTATCTCGGCACTGTATCATCATCTTCTTAAACTATATCATCTACTCTATCTTTCTATATATTTATCAGAAAAACCAAAATACAAAATTTATAAAACCTTCAAAAAGAAAATAGAAAAATAGAAAATCCTCAAAAAAACCCATAAAAATCAGAAAATTTGAAAAAGACCAAAAATATGTTTTCTAAGACATGTCTTCTGGTATCGATAACATTTTCGGTCTTAGAAATGTCATTCAATAATGGCACGGGACCATAGATGAAGTTCGAGCAGGAGGTGTAAATATTCTTTTCCAAAACATGTCACAAACAATGGCTTACAGTTATTTCAGACTGTAACCCGCGCTTCAAAAATGGCTTGCAGTTATTTCAGACTGTGACCCGTGCTTAAACCTATGGCTTGCTGTTATTTCCGATAGCAACCCGCTCTTCTAGAAAGGAAAGTGTTGCGCTAAAACCAATTTCAAATATCTCGTGCACTTATCCTAAAACAAAATGAGGAAAGCATGTCGAAGGACTGCTGTTCCTACTCAAATATTTTTCTTTCTAAAATTCTTCAGAAAAATATTTGTTTTAACAAAATGGTGGAAATTGAGTTGCTTGTAAATCAATCAGTTTTAGAGGTTTAGTAAAAATTTGCAAACTCAATCAATGACTTCAGCGCTTTTAAACTTTTCAGAAAATGAGTCATTGATTGAGGGGGAGAATGTTTTCAAATTTACATCATCTAACGGACTTTCTTAATTATCCTACGTGCTTAATTAAAATATATAATTGCCTATGTTGAAGGACAAGGTTTCTAGAATATGATTGTTAGGATTAGATGATTATAGTTTGATGAACACATTATTCCCATACCTTATATGAACTGATTGATATGTTGAATTGACTTGAATTAGTCGATTGTTGTTTGGGTGATGTCGACCACCATATATCTGTATGTGTGTTCATTAACGTATGCAGGTATATTGGTATATAAGAATGTTCCCGATCCGGATCCCACAATTGAAGATGATTGGATGCCAAAAGGAAAGGGTAACTATATCTTGGGTTGACAAATGAAGAAACGGAGCTTAATTGGACTTCTATGAAGAGTTGGCATAAATGCAACGTAAGAGGTCTCACTACATCAGCAGATGGTTTTTCTTCTAAGTGATTGAAGAAACGGAGCTTAAATTTGACCTAAGTTGGCATTAAAATGCAACGTAAGAAGTCTCACCGCATCAAGAGACGGTTTTTCTTCCAAGCCCTACAAAGAAAGAACATCAATGTATGTACTCAACCACCTAACATATCTTTGTGCAGGATAATTGTGATTATACCATTTTCTTTAAACAATTTTTAACTAATATTGTTTTGAAAAATGGAAAAATATTTGTTTTGAAAAATAAATTGGACTTAATTTTGAAAATCACCGGACTTCATTTTTATCAAAACCTAAGTCACTCAATCAACGACAACGGTCATCGATTGAGGGGGAGAGTGATTTAAAATAAATCATTTTCGAACAATATTGCTTCATAAAAGTCCGGATTGTACAAAATAATGTGGTGATCTAAAGATTTAATGTTATGTCATGGTATGATTTTCTTTAAAACTCAAAGATCTATCAAAATAAATTTTTTTCTGTTCTTGTTTGATTGTGAAATTGTTTTATTTTACTTAAAGATTTCTTAAAAACTATCATACGTGACACTAACAATCTTTAATGTCGAAAATCTGTTCCTTATCAGTCAATTTTCAAAATCAAATCTTGCCACGTCTTTCCCTTTTTCTACATAATTTAAATCAACTGGGATCACAAATCTCAATTGGTTTGAAATTTTTGATCAGGGGAGAGATCGTGATCTAAATCTCTTGTCTGTTTTAAATGGAATTAGTTTTAGTCCTTCAAAGGCACTCCTGCCTCCATGTGCCAAACGATTTTAATATACATAATGCACATGTTGAGGGGGAGCATTTATCCAAAAACAAGATGAGTTTTTAAATCAGGCACATTTTCTCCCATGTTTTCTAAACCTTATTAAATCACTTGGGATCCAAAATCTCAAAGGGTTTGATATTTTTGATTGGAGGAGAATTTGTGATTTAATAATGAAATTTGGTAAAAGGTGATCATTTTGATTCAATTGTGCAGGCTGCTCTCTCATATGTGCTCTCTCATATGTGCTAAATGCTTTCGAATCTCAAAGCACATATTGAGGGGGAGCATTTCTAAAGAAAATAAACTATCAAGGTGCAAATGCTTGTATGTTTTAACATAAAGTACCTTGATTGAGTTTTAAATGGTTTCTTAATGGAATTTGTGATCGTGGATGTACTTCAAATGAACTCTTTCCTCTATGTGATAAAATGATTTCAAATATCCTACGCACATATTGAGGGGGAGAATTTACCAAGAAAATCAAATGGCTTTTTCTATGAAAATTGTGATCAAAGAAAATATTTCAAAGTCCTCTTGTCTCCATGTGCTAAACTATTTCTAAATCATAAGCACATGTTGAGGGGGAGGTTTTCTAAATGATCAAAACTATTAAGGTACAAAATGCTTTGATCACGTATCACAAGTACCTTGATTGTTTTTCCAAATGATTTTTCAATTGGTTTCAAGGAAGAATGAGCTGTACCAAAAGACCGACCATTTTACTTTATGTATGGAGTTATAAGGATGGTGAGGTTAGGTATTAGTTCCCACGATCCGCCAGAACCAGAGGGATCTTCCCAGGGACAATCCACTAGATAGTGTAAAGTCCTTAGGAATGTTGAAAAAGGAGAAAATGAGAATATGGGAAGAGTGCGGATCGAGACAGAGCTAGTATTGGAATAAACCCAACAAGGTTCTAGTTATGAAGTCTCGGTAGTTAATCAAGGGTTGAAGAATGAAAAAGAAATGAATGTGAAAAGGGTGAAAAGAAATGCCTCCAATAATTCAACCTTAGGAAGGTAACACTGGTATTGAAGACAAGACATCATGGACCAAAGGATGCATCGCACTACAACTTCCCAAGCTACTCAAGTTCCTCTTAAAAGGACTTGTTTCATTCTCACGGGGAACCGACATTATCTATCGACTTTCTCTTAGAGATTGTTGATATTGAAGAAGGAGACCCTCTCCCTAGTCTCCGGCATAGGAACCAAAAATGTGCACTATTGAGTCTAGAGCCAAGAGATCATCCACAATATCTCATTAGGACACAAAGTTAATGAAGACTTGTTGTTTCACACAATGTGGAAAGTGAGTATATAATTAAGAGTCCTACGCATTATTCTTGTGGTATTGCCAGAACATCCGAGTGATATGTAAAAGTATTCACGATGAAGATGGAAATCCTTCTAGAGCTAACATCAAACAAGCTCTTGGTGGGTGACATGTGAGATCTTTTCTAAAGATCAAGCTTGTGACAACTGGATAGAAACAATGGGGAGATTCATTCTTGAATCAACCTTGGTCCAGGAAAGGAATTGACGAATACTTTTGGAAAAACCGTTCGATGTGCAAATCTTCTTTTTCTCTAGCACATCGAATGTGTATTCATATTTCATATTCAAAAAGTATCTCTGATTGAAAAAATGCTTTTGGAAAAACCGTTCGATGTGTGAATCTCTTCTTTTATCTAGCACATCGAATGTGTACTCTTTTCAAATACAAAAAGTATTTTTGATTGAAATTTGATCTTTCTCATAAAACCTTCGTCAGATTGCAAAACTCTTTCTTCTCAAAGAATACGCGATTGTTTTCAAATCAATTTTTCATCAATCGCTGAATCTCAATTCGCCGGTTCACTCACTCCGTGTTGTCTTCTTTGAGACGTTCGGTTTGAGAACAACTAGAACAATTGCGAAACCTCGTCAAGGAGATTCTTCGAATCCTACCGATCACAGCGAGATTTGTACCGATCAACGGGAACCGTGGGCGTGTACCTCAATTCAACGAAGTGATCAAAGACACTTTCGTGTGTTTTATTGCTAACGTTGTTTGCAGGTACATTTGGACGGTTGCAGCTGATCAAAATTGAGGAGTCAATCCAAAGTCGCATGCTCACAGCATCCACACTTAATTTGAAGAAATCATGTCAAGTGCTTATCTACATAACCTGGCTCAGATATTTTTATACTATGCTTCTGCTACGCTGCTGCAAATATCTTGAACTAGTAATTGTGAGCATGTCGGTCCAAAAGTCACAACTTTACATGATGGAAACACAATAAAGGGTGATCCAGCGATTTACTGTGCTGATGATCTCAAAGAAAGCTCGAAGATTATCAAAGATGTGGATCAGTTAAAGGCCTCCACTAAAAGTACAAATCATTGCGGACTTTGAAGAATCGCTACTAAAGCACAAAGATTGCTAAATTGAAGAATTGAAGTCTACGAGCTCAAGAACAAAGACAAAGATAGGATGCTAGGATACAAAATGTATTTCATGGGGTGACCTCCCTTAGGGGAAGATTGTTAGGAATTGGAAATTCCATGTTAAGTGTCGGTCACCCCAATTATGGTCTAGCATAGTTTAGCTCGTAGACTTGTAGTTATTTATGTTATTTAGTAGTTAATTAGTTAGTTTGTAGCGTAGTTTAGTTTAGTGTAATACCGTGGAGGAAGGACGGGTCTTTACCCACTGTATACCTGATCCACAGGCCGTTAGGAGGTCGTTAAGTCTGTAACTATAAATAGCCCTTCCATCCACGGAAGGGGTGGAGCTTTTCTTTAATCTAACATTCCATATTTTGTGAAGCAAGTCTCTACCAAGAAACTCCCTCTCATCTACTTTCTCTCTCTAATGGCTACCATGTATTTTGATCATCCAAGACCATCCGAATCATCAAACACAATAATATTTCGATCCTACACAAAGGTTCTCTATCAATCGGGGTTCCTATAGTCTCTTCTACTTCTTCCGGGTAAGTTATTGGTGGTGTGTGTTCCTCAAGTGATGGCAGGGCTTGTGGGCTTGGATTTTCCACCTCATTCTCCCTTATATCTAGATCTCCTATACGTTCATCATGTGTTTTAGTATGATCTAACCCAAATACACTCCTAAGCATCTCAAATCCTTCTTTAGCCATTTCAAATTTTTGGTCCGATTCATAAGAATAGTTCTCAAAAACTTTACTACTATGTTTCATTTTCCTAAAGGATTCCTTACGCGTGTCATATGTTTTGGTGAATTCTATCCCACGCATGCAACTAGGTAGTTCAACTATAACCATCTCACAATCCTGTTCGGATTTCGGTTCCATGTTCTTAAGATCTAGGTCTTTTTGTTCATGGTGCCTAAGGTTGGATAAATCCTCCTTATCTATTTCCTCAAGTTGTGATGTAGACAACAAGAGATGGTTCATGCTTAAGAGGCTTTTCTCAAAAAAATTCCAGAGAGTCTCACTAAAAGGAGTTGATCCTAACAATGATTGTTGAATAGAAGCCACACAAGCACAAAATTTATCAAATCCATCTAACCTTACACCCGTATCCTTTTGGATATCTCTAAGATCACTAACAAAATTATTAGAACAATAAAAAGCAATCCAATCTGTGAAATTTAATTGTTCCTCATTTTTTAATGATTCAAATGCAACTTCACTTGCCATAGCGACAAATGAAAAGGGTTTTACGAACACAAACACAATGAAAGGGGATAGACTACAAGGAAGCTAAAAATGAGAAAAAATCTTACTTGACAGGAATCAAGCAAGGAAACCTAAACGAGATAGAAATCTAACTAGCTATTCTATTCCCGTGCGCCAAAACTTAATGCGCAGATAACGCGTCGGGGTCAAAGGAAACTTCCTTTTCTTCGAGCAAGTTTTTCAACACCCTAGGCAAAGGAACCTAATCATTGTAGTGTAGTATTGGGTAAGCCTCGGGTATTCATATCGTTCTCTAGGGGAATAGGAATGCTAGTGAGAGATGTACTACGCTAAGGTTTGAGGTTGAGGAAGATTATTTTTTATCTTTTTATAATTTTTTAGAAAGCTAAGGGTAAAATATCAGGGTTTGGATTTGGGGGTTTGGTACTTCTACCGATTTATCTAATTGTCTAAACTAAGGGGTAGTCTATGTCTATTGGTGTGTGCTCGTATGATGATTAAAAATGTGTCTACATAGATACTATTACTCCCTGGTTATCTTTTATTGGTGGTTGAATTGTCACGTCTTTATTCTTAACGCGTTGTGTCTTCTAAGGTCGTAGGGTATGCTTTTATCCCTAACTCTTTGAGAATACCTTAAGGTTATTGCCTACGAAATCTCTAGGATTCATAAACTAACTCTAAGATTATCTTTGGATGTTTAGTCTACAATTCCGCTAAGTGAGTATAAACTAAGGTTCACAAAAATTACTCAAGCATTAAAAACACAACGATAGCCTAGTGCAATCCTAAGCCAATTACAATTAAGATAAAAGACAACCAATCAATAATTAATAACTAAGTTTCATAGATCTAAGCAAACACACAAGTAATTTAGCCGGACATGTTAAACATGCAAGCATACACACAATCAATAAAACATGGGATAGACATAATGATAAATTGAATATATGGATTAAGATATAATCAACAAACCATTAAAAGATATTTTTGGAGTGATTGAAACCTTCAAAGTTGCTGAAAAAACACATATCTAAACCCTGGAATCGGAGTTAGGGTTTAAAGCCTACAAAAAGTGAAGTTATAATGTTCTATTTATAGGTAGAGTTTCTGTCAGCAAAGGGTGACGGCGTCACCTCTATTGAGTGATGGCGTCACGAAGACTTTTTCACCAAACTGTATATTTTCTCGTTCCGGTCACGTGGATTTTGAATTACCTAAATCCAAGTTCGTATGCAAAAGTTATGGCCAAAACAAGATTTACTTACAAGCATGTTGTGATAGTCTTGATCACTTGTGACGGTCGATTGAGATGTGTGCGACGTCGGCCTTTAGTAGCGACGCGTCGTCGAGTCTTTGATCTTGGGCGTCTGAGTAGATTTTGTGAGTGACGCCTTTCCTTCTTCAAAGCTCGACGCCGTCAGGTGTAAAATAGCAAACAGCCTACTCAGTCTTCACAAATTTAATTACGTAGAGGGACGGTGTCGCCCTTTGATTGGGACGTCGTCAGCTTCAATTCCAGCAGCTTGAGTTTCTTGATCTTGACTTAGCCATTTTCTTCATATATTCCCTCCTTTTCGTCCAAAAATGTATCATTCGAGCATTTTGCTTCCAAGAGACCTAAAAAGTGAAAAGGAACGAAATTAAGCAGTAACGGATATAAAAGTGGGCGATTAAGGGCTTAAATGACCCCTTAAAAGTATACATTTTAAATCCATATCAAGCATATAAGTAAGTAATGCAGAAGATAAAGAGTAAAGGAACACAAAACCACGACACAAGTATTTATAGTGGTTCGGCTACAAGGACACCTTCCTTGCCCTACTCCACTCCCCGAGTACCCCACTCGAGAGTTTGTAAGCACTACACAACACAAGCTTCTTAATGTGACGGAGAAGCCTTCACAACGCCGCCTACTATTTATCCGGTACAAGGTTAGACACCGAGTTCTTCCACGAGGTAGAACCAAACCTATCACAACGTCGCCTACACTTTATCCGGTACAAGGCTAGATACCGAGTTCCATTACAAAGGAGAAACTACTACCCAACACAACACAACTACCCAAGGGAGACACACTCCTTATTACAACACTAGAGAGGATATCAACATCCTCTAACCCAACCTACATAACTTGTACTTCGATGCACCATATCGAATGGACACCTTTGGCACCATTTACTAATGCCTTCAACACGACACTTCGACACCTTTCACTAATGCCTTCAACATGACACTTCTATGGAGGGAGGAAAGAACTATCAAAAAGATGCACTTTAGTGGTCTTGATGATGACAAAGCTTATCAACTCATGACCTTGAGCTTGAACGTCTTCAAGAGGTGGTGATCTTGCCTCTAAGAGGAACCTAGAGAATCACACAAACATAAAACTACGTAGAATGATCCTTTGGATCTGTGGTTAGTGTTGTTAGAATACTAAGAGAAAGTATATCTAAGAGTGGTACTGAGCAAGAAAGAAATGGCTCACTATTTATAGACAAAACATGTCTCATCGTCCCATTTGTTCCTACGGATCCTCACTGAGGAACGGCTAGTGCAAATCTCGGGATCCGCCATCGGTCGGCTTTAGTCCAATTCGGGTTGCAAATCGGGTTATGGGTTATGGGTTATGAACCATGGGTTATGGGTATTAGATAATAGATACCCAACAAGATGCAATGTACCTAGTCATTGGGTTATGGATCTTTGGTCATGGGTCATGGACTTTGGGTCATGGATCATGGATAATATCCAACATGACTTCATGCATGATGTCATGCAATAGGTCATGGTTATGGATCATGCTCCATGGGTATGGGTTATGAACTTTGGTTTTTACCCAACAACATTCATTGTACCTAGTCAATGGATCATGGGTCATGGGTTATGGACTTTGATTTTTACCCATTACTAATGGGTCATGGTTATGGATCATGCTCCATGGGTATGGGTTATGGACTTTGGTTTTTACCCAACAACATTCATTGTACCTAGTCAATGAATCATGGGTCATGGGTCATGGACTTTGATTTTTACCCATTACTTACCCATTACAACATATACAAAGTACATATACATTTCTATCAAATGTAAACACTAGTTGTTATACATATACATTTTTATAAGATGTAAACAATATTACTTGTTATTGTTTTATAAAAATATCTTTGGTTTTATATAAATTATTTACTAAACATGTTTTGATGGTTTTAATATGTTTAGTAAAAGTGTGTTACTAAACTATTGGCTCAAAGCTTTTAGATATTTTATTTATTTCGTTAAAAAGATCTTACGTTTGTTATCGACAAAACATTAGATGATCGTAAAATATAAATAAACGTTTTTATGGTTTATTTGTATTAACAAATTATAACCATAATTCTAGTCTCATTTATATAACATAACATCATAACACATTTTTAATGTTTTTGATTGATTTCTTGAGTCTTAAAATTCAGTTGTTAAATTGTCTAATACAATTAAGAAGTTCACGAACACGATACATATAAGGTTGAAAATATTTAATTGTAAGATTAGTGATAATACTAGTTAGGTTATTATGATAGTCGATTAGATGCTAGCTAAGTATGTATAGGTTTTCTTATATAGTCTTACTTGCCTTGACAGGGAAGTAAGTCATATCTTTGAGTTTAGGCATTGTCTAGGTCGGTTAGGAGGTTCAAGCCGAGTATCTAGAAGAGTCCCAAGTCAGTTATGACATGGATATTCACCCCCTCTTCTATATAAAAGGAAGAGTGGGGTGAGGTCTCATTGTCGTGTCTTTTATTCTTTCCTTTGTAATCGACAGTTAATAATACAAGTTAATCATTCGGTTCTTTATGGTTTACGTCTGTTTGAGGTTCTTCTACAAGTAGATTGACTTAGGTTCTTTTTCTTGTGCGATTAAAATCAAGCGTTTTCAATTCCGTGTTCGATGTTTTGGGTTTGTTGATGACGTAATTCCAACAAATGGTATCAGAGCAAGGTTATCATTTGGTTTCGAATCGTCAAAGATATCGCTTGGGAGTATATGTTAGTTGAGGTTAAAAATGGTTTTTAGTTTTCAACCTGAAAGTTCACGAAGAAAAAACGAAGAAGACAAAGTTGTCAGGCGGGGTTTATTTTTTGTGCTTTTTCAAAAAAATACACGTGAAGATAACCACAAAAAGGTGATAGGAGTCTTTTATCTTTGAAGTTATATTAAAATTCAAAAAGTGTAGTTCAAGTTTGAGTAAACTATTGTTTATTTTGCTATCAGTATAACATATCGGAAGAAGTAAAGGGTTTCTTGTTTGCGTTTTTTTTGTTTAAGTTTCGATCATGGTTTGCTTGTGGTTTAAGTTTAGGGTTGGGTTTGGTTGCTCGAAATCGAGGGTTTAGGGTTCTTCTAATTAATTTTATTTGCAAGAAAAGATTTTTTTATCAACAAGGTTTAAAAAATAAGCCGTCGATAGCGAAGTTTGACGTCGAAAAATCCGACTGGTCTATTGACTTCGGGTTGTGGCGTGTGAAGATGCGATGTCTATTAATTCAACATAGTTGGCAGGTTGTGTTAGATCCATTCCCAAAAACCATGACGGACACTGAAAAGACTGCGACGTTGAAGACAGATGTCTACAAGAAAGTACACAGTGCCTTGTGCTTAGATAACAAGGTGTTGAGGAGTCAACAAAGAAGATTATGATGTGGGAGTTTCGTTAAAGTTGGAAACTTTGCATATGACAAAGTCTTTAGCCAATAAATTGTATTTGAAGAAGTAGTTGTTCACTTTCTACAAGCATTCTGGTAAGAAATTATATGAAAATGTAGATGAGTTTAATAAGTTGATCGATGACTTGGCAAACATAAACGTTGATATTAAGGATGAAGATCAGGCACTCATGTTACTTACATTATTAGCACCCTCGTATAAGAACTTTGTAGAGACATTGCTCTATGGAAGGGAGTCTCTCATTTTGGACGATGTCTTGTCTACCCGCAAGTCAAGGGAGTTGAAGAAGAGGACATACACAAAAGATGCAAGGGGGAGGTCGGATCATTGGGGTAATCAAGGATGTGGTAGTTCGTGATCAATGTTGAAAGGTAAAAGAACTTATAAATCGAAGTGTTACATATGTTATTCTAAGGATCACCTGAAGAAAGACTGCCCAAAAAGAACAAGAAAAAATGTTCTTATAGTGGATCATGGACTCTGGTGACTTGTTGATGGCCATGAGTGAAGAAATTTTCTAATAGTGGATCATGGACTCTAATGGTTCCTACCACATGACGCCTATGAGGGACTTCTTGTTATGGTTTTCCTCGTTGATAATAGATCATGTGCCGTCAGGGGGAGATGGAAGGTGAGAGTACAAATGAAAGATGGTGCAAGTTTTGTGTTTAAGAATGTGCGTTACATTCATGAGTTAAAGAGAAATTCGATATATTTAGGCACTCTGGATAGAGAGGGCTATATCTTGAAGATGCAGATCGGAAGAGTAAAGGCGATCAAGGGTTCTTTGATGATTTTTTCAGGAACTATGAAGGAAAATTGTGTGTAATCCTTGAATGCCTGGGCTGAATCTGGTGAAGCTAGTGTTGGTATACAAGAAAAAAAGAGTCTTGCATAGGTGTGGCATAAACGCCTTGGTTACATTAGTAACCAGGCTTTCATGAACTGGAAATAAGAGATGTATTGGGGAAGAAAGGTCTAGGTAAGCTCGAATTCTTTGAAAATTTTGTTCTTGGAAAATCGACCAGGGTACGTTTTGGTCGAGGTTAACACACAATAGAGGGAGTTATAGACTTTGTCCATGAGGATCTCTGGGTCCTTCTTGGGTAGAATCGATGAGTGGTTGCCAGTAATTCATATCGATTGTTGATGATTATTCGAGGAGGGGTTGGGTTCATTTTCTTAGACACAAGAATGAGACATTCAACAATTTCAATGAGTGGAAGCCATTGGTGGAAAAGTAGACAGGTAGAAAACTGAAGAAACTGCGAACATATAACGGTATGGAGTTTTGTAATCCGGAATTTTATAACTTGTGCAAAGAGAGCAGGATAGCAAGACATTTAATAGTTACAAGCACCCCACAACACAATGGTCTAGCCGAATGAATGAATATGACGCTCTTGAACAAGGTAAGGTGTTTATTGATTAAGTCTGGTTTGCCAGAGTCATTTTAGGCTGAAGCAATGGTAACGACAGGATATATGATCAATAGGTCTCCATCTACATAATTAGAGAAGAAAACACCTATGGATTTTTTGTCAGGACATCTGTTGAATTACGAGATGTTATGGATATATGGTTATGTTGCTTATTTACACGTGAATCAGGGGAAGCACAAGCTAGGAGCTATAAAATGCATATTCCTAGGGTATCTTGATGGTGTGAAGGGATACAAATTATAGAGGTTGAATGACGTCAAACTGAAGCTAATCATAAGCAGAGATGTGGTGTTCAATGAAAACCTTATGTATAAGGATAGCTCAAGGGTGCTAGTGCTTCAGATTCTAGGAAGGAAGTTGGGTTTGAAGTGGAACTTCATGGCATTAGGGTCGAACCAGCTGTGAGTTCTCATACTTGCGTAAACCCAGGGTGAGAAGATGAGGGACATGATGAAGATGCAAAACTTGCAAGGGCTGCACAACAGAATCTAGACAACTATGTTTTGGTGCGTGATAAAGCTAAGAGAACGACTATTGTACATGTGAGGTATTGGGATCAAGGTAATGTATTATTGTCTAAACTATTAGGATTTAGGGAAGAAGATGATACGTCGGCTTATGCATTTGCTAGTACTGAGGAAGAAGATAGACATGAACCTATCACACTCGAGGAGGTGATTAATTCATCTAAAAAAGATGAGTAGGTTTGTGCTATGGAAGAAGAGATGAGTTTTTAAAGAAGAATCATACGTGGGAGCTGGTCGATCAACCACCTGGTCAGAAGCTGGTAAGCTACAAGTGGTTGTATAAAATTAAAAAAGAGGTTAAAGGTGTTCAAAAACCAAGGTACATAGCAAGGCTAGTAGCTTGGGGGTTTACACAACGAGCAGGGATTAATTACAATGAGGTATTTTCACATGTGGTTCGACATATATCTATTAGGGTGATTCTCTCATTAACTGCTTGTGAAGATTACGAATTGGAACAACTTAATGTGAAGACAACGTTTTTGCATGGTAATCTTGAAGAAACCATGTACATAAGGCAGCCGCTAGGTTTTGAAGAAGGAACGGGTACAAGGTATGTTTGTTGAAGAAATCTCTATATGGTCTTAAGAACTCCCCAAGGCAGTGGTACAAATGGTTTGATGTGTATATGGTCAGCAATGGTTTCAGTCAGAGCAGCTATGATAGTTGTGTTTACTTCAAGGAGTTTGCACCATGTATGTACATGTATCTATTGTTGTATGTAGATTGCGTGTAAAAACAATTCTTAAATCGAATATACCAAGGGACTGCTGCGAAAAGATTTTGATATAAAGGAATTGGATCCAACTAGGAAGCTACTTAGTACGGAGATTACCAGGGATAGGGGTAGCCGAACCCTGAAGGTGTCTCAGTCAGGATACGTGCATAAAATTTTGAAATGGCAAGTTGGTCTTTGTGCCATTGGGGAGTCAAGGTATCTTTAAATGGTTGTCCATCAAGTGACTGGGATGTGGAAAGAATGAGTAAGGTCGAGTATGTGAATGTTGTAGGTAGTTTAATGTACTTGATGGTTTGCACTAGACCGGATATTGCGTACGTTGTTAGCATTGTGAGCATGTATTTAGCAAATCCAGGTAAAAACTACTGGAAGGTAGTGAAGTGGATTTTGAAGTACTTGAAGGGCAATGTTGATGTCGGTCTAGTGTATGGTAGAGATCAAGGAAAGTACGTAGATGTTGATGGTTTCATGGATGCAGATTATGCTAAAGACCCTAACAAGGGTAGACCGATAATCGGGTACATGTTTATGATACATGGATGTGATGTAAGTTGGAAAGCAGCTCTGCAGCATGTTGTTGCATTATCTACTATAGAAGCGGAGTATATGGCACTTACGGAGGCTAGTTAAGGAACGCATATGGCTTAAAGGTTTTCTAATCGAGTTAGGAGTAAACCTAAGGTCAGTGGTTGTGAACTGTGATAATCAAGGGGCAATTCATCTCTCAAGAAATTCAATGTTTCATGAGAGGACAAAGCATATCAATGTGATGTATCACTTCATTAGGGAGATCGTAGAATCTAGAGAGATTAAAGTGGCAAAATAGGCACGGAAGATAATACAACTGACATGTTTACAAAGGTGGTTCCAGGTCCGAAGTTCAAGTACTGCATGAAGATACTAGGTGTCGGAGTTAACTAGTATTGCCCATAAGGTGGAAATTGTTAAAGATTAGTGATAATATTAGTTAGGTTATTAGGATAGTCGATCAGATGCTAGCCAAGTATGTGTAGGTTTCCTTCTGTAGTCATACTTGCCTTGCAAGCAAGTCATCGCTTTGAGTTTAGGCAGTGTCTAGGTCGGTTAGGAAGTTCCAACTGAGTATCTAGAAGAGTCTCAAGTCGGTTCTTTGAGGTTTACGTTTGTTCGAGGTTCTTCTACAAGTCAATTGACTAGGGTTCTTGTTCTTGTTCAATTAACATCAAGCACACGTTCCACAAAATTCAACAATTTAATCCAAAAGTAATTTGATTAAGTTTAGTATCCAAATTATAAGCACACGTTCCACAAAATTCTTACATGGGGATCTCAATAAATTAGTTTGCAATATCGTTGGAGAAACATGTCACGCAATAAACGCAAGGAAAATGATATTGATTTTACTTTTTGTGCCTAAAAATCTTTCAAATATGTGATGATTACAAGTGAAGAATTGAAAAGTGAAGATAATATAATTGATATGTAGTGAATTCGAAGTGGGGATACATGTTATGGTTGAGTTTGAGTTTAAAAAAAAATAAGAAAAAAATAAAACAAAAAAACAAAAAAAAACAAGAGGATTTAGCATTGGTCGATTTCGTATATCTCTGTCATGTTCAAACCATGTAGGCACAATTTCTAGTATTAATGCATCCTTTATCCAAAGATGACACTTGTATACATGCGATTTTTAGGCAGTTTCCTAAATTATTCTGACAAACCAAAACGAGCAGCCTCATCTGATAAAAGTTCACTCATTACGCCATCAAACACCAAGTGCTCCTTTTTAGTTTTTATGTGATATCTAGGATCATTCGCCAAACAAGTTGGATTCGATTCTATCTAAACACTACTCATTAATAATTAAAAGTAAGATTAAGAAGAATGAGTTGCCTAATCACATATATCTAATCACGTCAATTTGCTATCTAAGGTAGATTATGGGTGGACCTATGTGGTATAATGGATACGCAAAGGACATACCTATCAAAAAGATTTCCTTATTTTTTTCTTTTTTCTTTTTAATTCATTTATTTAATATTATTATTTTTTTTAATGCAAAAATTCCTCATATATATTTTCTTTTTGGGCGAACGACAAAAAATCAACTCGACACTTTATGTGATTGTGTGTAACTATTTTTTTTTCTTATTGTATATCTTGAACTTTCAATTTCGATCGTTATGTGTATTTTGTGATTATTCTACTTGTAAAATGACCATTTTACTTTTCAAATTTGAAAAATTAAGGGTAAAATGATCACAAAATACACACAATAATCGAATTTTGAAAGTTCAAATCACACAATAAGAAAAAAAAATAGTTGGCTCACACAATCATAAAAAGTGTCAAGTTTGACGATTCTCATCATTCATTTTTCTTTTTCACTAATTTGTTTTACTTTTGATTAGGAATTTGAAGGGTCTCTAGTTTTCATTAAATTATGGTAGCTAAATGAAAACAATAAAACCAAAAATATAAGAAAAGACAAGGTAGAGCATATAAAATGAGAGACATTTTTATGATATAAAATGTGAGAAAAATGTGACCCGATTATCAACTATCAATTCTCAATCTCTTGGTGATTTTGATGTATAGCCAATATCTAGATAATGTTGATACAAAAGTTGGACGTTTCGATTTGGAGCTCGGTGCTCGCACTCAATTGAGAATTGCCGCTGAGACCGCGCACTAAGAGACAAGAAACACCGTTAGGCTTATCGTGGGATTGTCTCCACGATTATCCTCCCGTGAGAGTAAGTAATCGGTTTAGGGTTTAAGGAGTTTTAGGGTTATGAGATCGCACTTAAACGAGGGATATGATTCCTTTATATACGCACGGAATCCTTGTTGGTTCCGTGTTCCCCAACCTTCGCGTATCCCGCCTAAGTCGGTTGGGAATGATTATCTTCTTATTTTAGAAGATATCGGATATCTATTCCAGAATAGATATGGGCTTGGGCTTTCGTGAGCCCAAACACGTATTGATATTGGCCCGCTCGTACTGTGCTTGAAAGTAGTGGATCGTGGTCGGGTTCATGACCGACCCGCACTATACGTCATCATGTCCCCCGCCTAGTATGCGCAGCTGCGAATCGCGGATGCTAGACTAATGACCGTAGTCCAAAAAACAAGTAACGTACGAAACGTATCCAAGAAGCCATACACCGACCCGCAGGTACAATGTATCTAGACATCCAAGTGAATAGGGAACGCCTCGTTAATCGGGGGAAAGTTACTGCTCCGTTGTCACATCAAGCCATCTCGACCACACAATGAAGACTAGTGGAATCCACGTGTCGCCAATCATGTGGGAGAGAAGAAGTATATAACTTGGCGATTCATTTTCACCGAATTTCTCACAAGAAAACACCATCCGCCATTTCTAAAGCATTTCAAGAGTCGCTATCCCAAAAGTAACCAACCACGAGGTAATCGCGCGCGATATAGCAAAAAGTATAACATCATGGTTAAACAATTGTCCGACTTTACCTCCGACCTTAATTTGATCGATCCGATGGAATTTTCCTCGATTATTTTATACCCGGACGTGCATCCGCGGTTCCGGATGCGCAAGCCACATTGCGGATTTCCGGCGGAAAGTGGTGTATACACACGGTTATTCAATTTGCGAATCAACGCGCCCTATCACGCTTTCTGTGCGATGTGTTAAACTATTATACGTTACACATATCGCAGCTGCATTGTATTGGCGCGGCTAAAATTACCAATTTCGAGGTAAATTGCCGTCTGTTGGGGATTAACCCTACCATCCACTTATTCCGCGCTTTTTATCACACCACATGGGCGCATGGGTGGGTTTCCTTTTCAAAACGCGCGGGTAGATTACAGTGCTACACAGATAAGTTAGATGCGCTTAGGAATTGGAGGGAATACTTCTTCTGGGTAGATGATACATGTTTTCCTTGGAATTATGATTTTTATACCAAGCGGATCGCTACAGTAGGGATGAGTACCCAAAGGCTCGGTCGATAACGCCGAGGATGCGGAATCGATAATGCAAACCGCATCCCCATCGCTGCATATCCCGAGGATTTTGGTGCACATGGGAATCACCGTAATTATTATGGCCTCAAGATGAGATCCCTATTTTCTTAGACGCCAATGGCCGTGGTGGGTACTTGTTCCTCCGCATTTCATGTGTAAATATTGTAAGAACAATCTTCCGTATTTGTTGCGCATAATATAACCGTGTGTATATGTGTTTTGTCGCATGCAGAGATGGATCTGCTTACGGCCAGGCAGCCTAGCGAAGCCCGCAACCGTGAGGACGAGTACGACCGCTGAGGATGACGAGGAGCCCATATTAGCCGCGATCGCAGGACGTGTCATGGAACCGCCGCAGGGATACAGGACCGCCTCCGCTGCGGTGGAGGCAACGCCTTTGCAAAGCCGCCCCAATCTCGAGGTGACTCGGTGGTAGCGCAATCATCGCCAGAATGTAGCTCATCCCAAGAGAAGAAGAAGAAGAAGCGGCGCTTAGTCGCAAAAGGACCCGACGAGATCATGGTGCGGGCCCGTCAAGGAAGAAGCGTCCCGTGATTCAAACTGTGGAGTTGTCCTCCACTGATGAAGCGTCGTCGCACCCATCTGCCGATGATGCGGAGCCAAAGTAAGTAAAACCATACATATATAACCGTCTGTTAGTTGGTGAAAGTGCTATTTGTGATTCTAACATTGCGCCGGTGATCATTCGCAGGATGGAGCAGTCATAGAATCACCTCCCAGGCGAGTCCAACACGCCGCGCGCTTTCGAGCCGCCGAGCCGTGATAATGAAAACCAAGCCGATGCGTATGTGCCCGGGTCAATTAGTTGAAGAATTGGTTCAAGTCTCCGCCATCGCTTCGTTAATTGTGAAGTCGAAAGATCAAGTATCCGTGGGGAGGACCAAAGCTCAAAGAAGGATCAAACAATAGCTCGCTGAGGCGAATCGCAAGCGCCCAAGCGCAATCGGATAGCGCCGTGTAGAGGCTAGTGAGCTCAGCGATATGCGCAAAAACAAAGCCGAGGACAAGATGGCGCTAATGTGCCAAGTAGACCAAGAGCGCTCGATGTCGCCAGTATAAGTCTCGCATGTCACCGGGCACTAAAACATTTGGAGGTGGTAAGGAAAGTTTTTCGTGCAATTGGGGAGCTTGAGCCACCGAAGTCGGTCTTTGGAAGTGCAGGAGGCTGTTGCGCAAGATGAGCATCGAGTATGACGAGGAGTTGTATCCTCACCATGTCTACAATCGCGAGCGCAGTGGCTCATTGGCCACGGCCTTCGCTTAGTCGCCTTAGCACCCGGAATCGCCAGAGGTGGTTAATGCTTTTGGGGAGGTTGTGCAATGCGCTCTGGAGCGTGGTAAATCAGAGGCGATTGAAAAGCTACACGAAGCCAAACTGTTGGAGACGCCCCTTGATAAGGTACCCAATTATGACGCTGAGTCATATGATCATTTGGTCGCTGCCATGCAGAGAATGAAAGACTTAGAGCTTCCAATGATTTCTGAGATGGAGCGCGATCAAGATTATCCCATAAATGTTATTATGACGGGATTGACTTTGGCGCCACCGTCTCGAGGTGCCAAACACGCCTGACTACTATTTGAAACCCCATGAGTCGCAATGCAGTACTGCTCTGCTGGGCCCTAGGGACACTCGTAATCCATTTGCTTTGGAGAAGGAGGTACCTTTAAAGGAAGTCTTGGAGGCGCATGCGACCCGTCTTGCGAAAAAGAAAGGTATTGCAGGTAAAGCTATCTTGTGTGGACTTGGTGCAGCGCACTTGCCGAGGTCTGATGGAGTGCCCGCTCGGGCATCAGAAGGCCGCGGATGCGGGTATTAGCGAAGTTAAAGAAGCAACGAGTCATGTTGGCACTTCATCACTTAAGCGTTGTAGTAGCTGGTAGCTGTCATGTTTACTATCTTTTGTACCAACTTCGTAGTTATGAATAAATGTTTCTTTTTATCGCTGTGGATGTAATGTAAGCCTATATTTTTTTGCTTTGTATGTATGAAGAAACAAGCGTGTAGGCCACTGCAAATGTAGGAAATTCATAGTCGTGTATGAAAATTATAGTATACTTGGAAAATAATTCTAAGTATTTAAGCATAATCGTGTATGTTATGATTCACAGCATCAGAATATTGCAATAGGAAGCAAGTATCTTGGTTCCTAAGTTGTTAAACGCGACGATGCATTGATGCGCAACCGCCGTGGGATGCGCATATCTTATTCCAACGTCTTGAGAACAAGGTGTTTAACAAGGATGCGTGATCCATTATTGATGGGTTTGCAACCTCTTACTCAACAAGTCGCTTAGTAGGTCAACTTATCCTGTTACCATCGTGGGTTTATTTGTGGTGCATGCACGCCATCGTGGCAAGAAATAAAAATTGTTAACACATACAAGATATGAAGATAACAACTTAAAATGTGTCGCGGAGTTAGCTAGAAACCGCGACGCTTTTATTAATACTTGCAAGTTTATCAAGAAATAACAAGGAAAACAAAGAATATGAAAAATAAAACCGAGTACATGAATGTTTATTGAGCACCGAAAGTGCGGAGCGTCGCTACCGAGCCGTAGCTATTTTTATAGGTAGCACCTCTTGAGGTTGCTGATATTCCATGTGCGCGGTAGGTCACGACCATCCAAACCTCAGAGCTTGTGATGCGCCTGCGTCCGCTGTTTCAAGAACCTCGTAAGGTCCTTCCCACTTTGGTCCGAGCTACTCGTATCTTCGCCGTGGCTTGCCTCATTGGCGCGGTAGACAAAGTCGCTCGGTCCGAATGAAACACCGCGCACCTTGGCATCATAGTATCCTTTCATTTTGACTTTGACCTTGCCTCCTTATGGCCGCGCTCGCTCGCTCTTTCTTCCAAGAGGTCCAAGTCGACACGCCTTCGTCGTCGCTTGTAGTCACATTGATCTCCGCAGGCGGATAGTTGGCATGCCGATCTCGGTTGGTATAACGGCTTCGTCCCGTGATACTAGAGAGAAGGGGTATCCCCGTCGGTTTTAACCGAGGTGCGGTGCGCCCATAGTACATGTGAAAGTTCTTCAACCCACCTTCCTTTGTGCTTGTCCAAACGTGTTTTGATTCCTTCACCCGCACTTCGATTTGCTGCTCGACTAAACCATTGGTTTGTGGGTGCGAACCGACGCAAAGTGTTGGGTGATGTTTAACTTTTCGCACCAATCTTTGAAGGGGTTGTCGCGTAATTGTTTCCGCTATCCGAGATGATTTCTCCGTAATCCAAGCGGCATACTATGTTGTCCCGCATAAAGCGTTTCACCGGTTGCCGAATTGTCGCCATCGCTTTTGCCTCGATCCACTTGGTGAAGTAGTCTATAGCTACTATGAGAAACTTGAGACCGCCGCTATTGGAAAAGGACCGCGATATCAATGCCCCATTTGTAGAATGGCCACGCGCCGTGATTGGTGTTAACTCATGCCGTGGTTCATGATGCACGGGTCTCGTGGACTTGGCAATCATTGCACTTCCTTATCAAATCCCGCGCATCTTTATGCATGGTGGCCAAGAGTATCCCGATCGCATGGCGCGTGCTACACATGCATCGTGGTCCCGCGTGCATGCTACATGAACCCTCATGGATTTCCGCAGACATAATTTGCTTGTACGGGCCGACGATCGAAGCCATGGTTGGAGGAAAGAACGCCGACACAAGATGTTGTCGCGCATTGAATCTCTCGCTACGGCGCCCGATTCTCGCGAGCTCATTCTTCTTGGGGTAATGTCCCTTTGCCTAAGAATTTCGCAATTGGTGTCATCCATGTAGGACCATCCTCCTCTATGATTGTGGAGACTTCCATCTCCGATATTGACTTGCTTTTCGGTGTTTCCACCAAAGACTTGCTTTGATAAGTGTGCGAAGCTTGTCGAGGCTATCTTGCTCAATGCATCCGCTTGCGATTTTCTCCTCTAGGGACTTGCTTGATAGTAAATGTCAAAGCCTTTGATCGATGCTTTAGTCTTCTCAAGATATCGAATCATATTTTCTTCTTGGCCACGATTCACCCAACACATGGTTGGCCACTAGTCGGGAGTCCACATTTGCTTCCAAGTTACGTACACCCATTCGAGCCGCAATGCGTAGTCCAATGATCGTGGCTTCATATTCGCCTCATTGTTTGTCGAGGTAAATTCAAAACGCAGGCGTAAGTGAATTCCATTCCTCCGGGTTTGTGAGAATAAGGCCGCCCCGAGCCATCCACGCACGAGGACCCGTCTCGTAAACAAAATCCATGGATCTTGTAGTGCTTTTTCGCTTGGTGTAGGTACTCGTCAAGATCGGCTTCGATGATGAAGTCCGCCGAACTTGTCCTTTATTGCGGTACGTGGTCTCAGAAGAGATGTTATGTTCGCTTAGCAACACACTCCACTTCGGAGTCGCCCCGACGATCGGGTTTGGAGATGATCCGCTGATGGCTTGATCCGTGATTACCGCTATCGGGTGCGCTGAAGTACCGTAGCAGCCGCTTGGCGGCAAACACTAATGCCAAGACCAATTTTTCCATGGCACTATAGTTCATCTCCGCCTTCTTGAGAGCTTTGTCGACAAAATAGATAGGGGTTTGCACCGAGTCCCTATCTGTTAGTAGCACCGCTACCGACCGCCCCATGAGTTCTTGATAGATACATGATCGCTCTTCCTCGGTCGGGTGCCACGAGTGTTGGGAGCGTTGCTAGATGTCGCTTGAGTGTGGTGAAAGCTTCTTCCGCCTCCGTTGTCCACCGAAAGTCACCCTTTTTATACACTTTTGAGTGTTTTGAAAAGAGGCAATGACTTTTTCGGATTTAGATAGGAACCCGCTGAGGCGGCTAGTTTTCCATTGAGGATTGGACTTCCTTCACGCGTGCGTGGTGAGGGAAGTTCTATTACCGCCTTTGTCTTTTCGGACACGGTTTTATGCCATCGTTCTATCAGTACCCTAAGAACATGCCTCTGAGCGCCAAGGTGCATTTTAGATTTAGCTTCATGTTAATCTCACGTAGAGTTTTGAATGTTTCTTCTATGTCGCGCACCGCCTTTTCAAGATGGCTTTTAATGACCGTGTCATCCACATAGACTTCCGTGTCATGACCCACCTGCTTTTTCAAGGCATTGTCTACCAAACACCGATAGTGGCACCAGATTCTTCAAGCCAAACGGCATTTTGTGTAACAAGAACGCTTGGCTTGTGTGGAACTGCCTTTTCCTCGCCTTCGAGCCATTTGTATCGGTGATATCCCTTGTACGCGCCGAGAAAACACTTCAACGGGTATCCACACAAGGACTCTATTTTCCAATCTATCTCGTAATGGATAGCGATCCTGTGGGCATGCTTTATTAAGGTCGGTGAAGTCTACACACATTCGCCACCACCGTCGCTTTTTTGACCATTACCGGATTAGAGAGCCACCGTGGTAATAGACTTCACGATAATTCCCGCTTAACCACTTCATGACCGCTGTAATCGCTCGCGCCTCAGAGCTTGGCCACGCTTCTTCCGGGCGATCGGTAAGTATCCTTGTCGGATTCTAAGTTTATGCTCGTGATCGAGCGTGGTACTCCGCCATGTGTTTGGGCTCCCATGCGAAAATATCCACGTTCTTTTGTAGGAGCGCACACACCGCTTGTCACCGTCCGACAATGACCCTCCAATGGTTATCTCTCGTCCGATATTCGGGTGAATTGCGACCTTAAAGTTGGGGATTTTGGCCAAGACCGCTTTGGAATTGGTTCCATTTCGCATGTAACCGTGTTACATTCTCTGCTTGGCACCGTGGCATTGTAAAGAGTGACAATGCCCCTTCAACCGGGAATTTAAGCATCCCGCGCGCTGTTGATCGCACGCGCCGCATGGCCGATATCCCGGCCTCCCAATAATGCCATTATATGATGAAGGGATTTGATCACCATAAAATCCATCCAAGTTGTCGAGAGTGCTCTGCGCTGCCAACGCCGACTAGCAATCGCAGCTGGCCCATAGGTTATATCTTCTCACCGTGAAACCGGTGAGTGCGGTGTTGACCAGATTTAACCGACTACGATTTCGTGTCGTAGTCTTTAAAGCAATGCTCATACATAATATTTGCCGATGCCCCGCCATCGATGTACATGCGGTGTATGTCGTGACCACCCGCACTAATTTCAATGGTGAGGGCTCGACTGCGTTGTCCGCAGCTAAAGTAGGAAAGAGATTTCACTTCTTCGGAAAACTCTTGGTCGACCTTCGTCTCGGTGGTTCGTTGCCACGTCTGTATCATATAGATTGTGTCGGCCTTATCTTTAGGTGTCTCCTTCTTGCTTTCATTCTTTTGCTTATCTCTTCCTCTTAATGTTTTTAACTAAGTGGTCCACCGCCCCTCGACCATCTTGTCGATGAGTTGGCGCGGTGGACACACTCATTAGTAGTGTGACCCTTTGCGCATGGTAGTCACAAGATCCATTCCAAGGCGCCGATCTTCCGTGTACGATCCGCGGTGGTCTTGGGAAGTTCGCACCTTCCGCCGCGAGTATTTCCTTTGGTGTTTTGACTGCGGAGTATACCGTCATTATCTCTCGCTCGCCGCTCCTCCGCCGCGATAGCTCCTATTACGGTTATTACCTCGGTCGTTGGATTGTCTCCTGTGTTGTTCCCGTGACCGTAACTAGAATGGTTCTTTTGCTATTCGTGGCGGCTTCTCCCTCGACAAAAGACCGAGAGCGTTTCATGAGCTCATCAAAGGTCTCGGGATCTTGTCGCTTAACCTCTTGATGAGTTCGGGTTATTAATCCCATTCATGAAGCCCGAGATCTTTAAGACTTCGTGGCATGCCTTAACCTCGCATGCATTCATCTTTGAAGTTGCCCATGAACGCCCGGATTCTCCCCGGTTCGCTTTTACCCGGCGAGTTCGACAGATTTTTAGCACACTTTTGCGTTGAGTAAAATTTAGGCGAACGCCTTTCTCAACTCTTCAAAACCATTCACGCCCTTCGGGAGTTTGTTGAACCGCCCGCAGCGCTTCCCACCAGCGTGGAATTAAACATGTGGCACCAAACCGGTTGTGGCTGGCCGATGGTCGCACGATTCAAAATTTTTAGATGATCGTCGGGATCACCGTCCCATCGTAGGTTTTAACATTTGCAGCATGCGCCTTTTCTTGTTCTCGAGAAATCACTAATGCGCCTAGTGAACGCATCCACTTTCTCGACGGCGCCACGGGAGAGACATGTCTTCCTCTTGGCTATCGCGCTCGCTCGGATTTCCAATGCCTCAGATCACTATCCTCGTTGTCCGAGGAGTTGTCAAGATGAATTTATTTTCTACGGCGCCATGCCGCCATCCTCGAATCGACTCATAGTCCGGATCCAAGGGCTTTCACTGGGGAATACTTTCGCCCCGCCTATCTCTGACTCTACGGCTACCCGGCCCTGGCGAGACACCGGTACGCCTGCTCTTCTCTATCATCGTCACTCAAGTGTTGTGAGTGAGATGTCTCATCACCTCGATTCTCCTCCCGATTCGCTGAATACCGGGGTTTATGACCACTTCCTCGCGCTTTTCCTTCGGGTGGCGCGGTGGAGAAGTATCGATTCGAATCGAAATTGAGTCGGGCTTTCGTGTTCCACCGATCTATTCTTTCTTCCTCTTGCATGAGGCGCCAATGCTCGTAGTTTTGGGATACGAAAGCTTCGGCAGCACTCGCGCGACCTCGAGAGTGAGCGCGTTTGTTTCACCACGCATTCTTATCCCGACCGGTGCCTCGGTATCTTTGTCAAGTCGGGCTTAGAACCGATTGGAAGGGAGTAGTAAAGACGGGTTGTTCCCGAGTGCGCATGGGTCTACTCCACTCGTGGTGGTTGTAGTGACTGGGTTATTCCCGAATGCGGTTCTACCCGAGGAAGATCAAGTCTTGACCGACCCTTATTTTTAGCAATACTGGTTGTCCTGCAGGTCCGCTAGGGGTTAGTCCACTCGCGACTTCTTCCCATAAGATCCGATCGCGATCGCGATTGCCGTGTTTTGTCATTCTAGTGTCGATTCTTAGTGTAGGGTCCCACGGATGGCGCCACTTGTTGATACAAAAGTTGGACGCCTCGATTTGGAGCTCCTGCTCGCACTCAATTGAGAATTGCCGCTGAGACCCGCGCACTAAGAGACAAGAAACACCGTTAGGCTTACTGTGGGATTGTCTCCCGATTACGATTATCCTTTAGGGTTTAAGGAGTTTTAGGGTTATGAGATCGTACCTTAAACGAGGATATGTTTACGCACGGAAGGAGTTATTAAGTCGGTTGGGAATGATTATCTTCTTATTTTAAAGATAGGGATATGATTCCTAAATTATATACGCACGATTGAATTGGCCCCTTGTTGAAAGTAGTTCGTGGTGGGTTCATGACCCAAGACTATCGCGATCCCAAACTAATTTTTTGTAACTAACGCCTCTATACCATTCTCTAATTCCGATATATCTGTCCTATAGCTAGTTTTGAAATTCAAAGGTTTTATTTGCATTCCGTTGGAAATTTGAAGAAAAGATGAGTTGATAACATTACGTTGCTACATCTAGCTGTTGCATGGTAATACACAAATAGCAACAAGTCTATGGTCGTTGGCAATTTCCACGATGCTAGTTACAGTTTTTCTAGTAATGTAAGTCAAACAATATAGTCTTGGTAAACTACCTATTTATCTTTCTTATTATCACAAGGTCGACTTACAAACAATGTAAACCCCACAATATTAATGTAGCACAATAATATTATGACCACTATACACAAAGAATATAACCCAACTGCATGCATTTTTAGTTTTCTAGAATAATAATAACTTACAGGTACTATGGATATATATTTAAAGTACTAGCCTTTTATACTTGTTTTTCAGGCGTATTACATAAATATATCTATTAGTGCTTTAGATCTTAAATGATTATTACGTCACTTTAGCTTTATATATAAAGGTAGCCGAAGAAATGAACCTTTTTCGCTTTTAGGCTAATCTGTAGATCTTAACATAAATTCAGTCAAGACACTGTATCTTATTTGTTGCTATGTCCATTTCAATTTTTCGTATGCAATCCAAAAATATTGCTTTCAGACGTACTAATAGGAATAAAAATGATACAAGAGTAGACTTGAAGATTATTAAACCTTTTCCACGATTTCATGTTTAACGTGAATGAACCAGTCACGAAAGTACTGTTGAAGAAATTAAATTTGGAATTGTGTAACATATATATTCGTGCTGACCTTTATAATAATATTATTATTTGATTTCACTATTGAAATTATATAATTTCGTAATCTCTCCTAAAGAGATGTTTGGTTGGGGGTAATGGGGGTGGGGAATGAGAAATGTAATGATTAAACATAACTGGTTATTAAGAATGATAATGATTACCCACCACCACCTCCACCAAATAGTAGCCACCACCAAAGACCAAGACCAAGACCAAGACCACCACCACCAGCCACCACCATTAGCAGCCATCACAACTAGCAGCCACCACCACCAGCAGCCACCATCACCACCACCCTCCAGCAACCACCACCACCACCATCAGCCACCACCACCACCAGCCACCATCACCACTACCACCACCACCAGCCGCCACCACCACTACCACTTTGAAGGTTAATGTGTTTTTCTTAAACCAAACACTATTAAAGATAATGATAAAATAGCATTTCATTCATTTGCATTCCCTTTGCCTTTCCCTTTCCCATTCCTCATTTTGAACCAAGCGCACCCTAATATATAAATCATTTAGTACTATTACAAAAATAACAAGCCTTAAAAATTCAGACTCATAAACTTGCTTGTTATGGAAGAATTTCAAAACTTGATCAATATTTGTAACCTCAAATAAACATATTTCTGAGCGAAAAATATTATTTTAATATTATTTTCATAAAAATGTTTGTAAAACTTTATTTTACGCATATATGTCCAAAAACACCAAACCGGGACATCTCGGTAACATTCAAGCTCAACCCAACACACATTAAGCGTCATAAAAGTTTGAAAGAGGGAAACCCCTCCCCCTTTGGCTCATTTGCTGCCCAAACCATTAAGAAAACACAGAGGATAATCAACTTGTCTTATTAAGATGTCATCACATCTTGTTTTATTACCTTAAACCATCACACATTAAAATACACACACACACACCACTCTAAAAAACTTACCAATCCTTTGTTTCTCATCCATAACTCACAACACACACAAGATCAATATCTAGAATTCTTGGTTGAAGTTTGATAAAACCGGGTTGTACTTTCAAGCGTTTTGGGTCATTTGGAACATACTTTGGGTAATTTGGAAGTCATTTGGGTTGTTTTTGGTCCTCCTAGGCTTGAATTCTACACATATTGTTGTAAGATTTTCTAAAACTTAAAACACTTGTACATTTATGGTTTTTTACACTTGAATCTTGATTATATGTGACTGTGTATGTTAATTTGTTGATATTGAAAAAGCTATGGAATTTTGTACATGTACATGTATACGTACGACATACACATTTTGTGTTTTCTTACTTGTGTGGTAAATTTGAGCTAATTACATGTTAATATGTTAATACCAAATGAGATTAGGGCTTATTTCTTGATTTTAAACAAACTAAGTGCTGGATTTTGACATACTATTCGACCATAAGCAAAAGAAAATAAAATAAGATTTTTGAAAAACATAAAGTTTTGGCTCATGTGGTGAAAGTGCTTGTTTTTAGCTTATTAACTTATTTGGTATAAGTTATAGCTTATTGGACTTGTGTGGTTTTGATTTGGGTTTGTGGCATTCGTCCACATTTGGGCCGAACCTAAGCCCAAATGGGTTTTGAATTGCTTATTTGGCGATTGCTTATTTTCCCGACATATTATATCTTACTTTGACTTAATAATACGCTACGTAATCGATTTAAACCGTTTTGGACTCGTTTTAGCCTTTTGGGCCCTAACCGAACATTAATGGACTTTTAGGCCCAATAACGTGTTTTGTTGACTTTTGTCGACCGTTAAGTATTTTACGAATTATTGTTGACTTATGAAACGTAACGTATACTTTTTACATATAAACGGGACTTAATATATAAACATGACGATAAGTATATATAAACTTAAAATTCATGTTTTAGTTAAAAATCAACTATTTCGAAACTATTGAAAGTGATTATGAGGTATTTTACAACACTTGGTAAAATGGGAAAACTCGATATTCTGAGCGGGTCATGCCCGATTTTCGTAAAATTTCAACACTTAGAATTTTTTTTACAAAACCGATTAAAAGGCGAAATATTATTTTTAATATTAATTTATTGATTAATAGTTTTACTTACTTAACAATTTTAAATATATATATATATATATATATATATATATATATATATATATATATATATATATATATATATATATATATATATAGTGAGGATCAGTGCAGATTTTTTAATTAGATGCGGATGTGCGGATGGATTTGGACCGCTATTTCAGATCGATCTTGACTTTTGTAAAAAGTCAAGATCCGCACTAATTTCACAGTAGAATTGACCATGTAAACGATTTTTAATTTTTTCCTATTGAGGATCGTTACTATTGTTATCTTCTTTCATTTTTAATTTTTCGATTTTTCGAGCAATTTTGTTTTTTGATTATGAGTTCTATCGTGATATTAACCATATTATGAGTCCCATCGTGATATTAACAATTTTACTTAATATCACCGCCTTTTTATTACGATATTAAGAAAACTTACGGTGATATTAAAAATTAACTTTGATATTAAGAAAACATGTAAAAGTAATCGGGATATTAACAATTTTACTTAAAAGTTACTTTGATATTAGAAAAAACTTAATATCATCGCTAGTTTAGAAACCATCGCTAGCCTTAGTGAAACCATCGCTAGCCTTAGTTAGTAGTGATATTAAAAAGCTTGATAATTACGGTGATATTAACAAAATTCATAATATCATTGTACCTTTTAACCATGAAATGATTTTTTTTCCGAATTTTTTCATGATTCTTAATAAATTGTTGTCCTCTTTCTTTTTTAATTTTTGATTTTTTGAATTAATTTTTTGAACGTTATTGTGATATTATCCGCACCATCCCTACTTAAAATGTAATCCCTTTGATCCCTTCCCTATATATATATATATATATATATATATATATATATATATATACATTATTTATATTTATACACTTAGTGCTAGCGTGATAGACTTTTACTTACATGTGTCATTATGTACATAGTAATGCTCACATGCTCACTTATGGTCCAACTTTACTATTACGCCCCAAAAACGACTCATAACTTTTTTTTTAAATACCCAATGAACTATTACAAACAAACATACATTAGCTCAAAAACATCATTAAGAACATTGAACGATAGTCTAAACGTGAAAACCTAACATACGAGAAAAGTTTCAATTGTTCTGTTAACAAAACCAATATGCTTTATTCATTAATCGAATACGCCGTATTGGGTCATAAGTCAATACGCCTTATATGTAGAATTCTATACGCCGTATTCACTAACTCTACTACTGACACTTTCAATTTAACCAAAACAAACTAATACGCCGTATTCAACTAATTAAATACGGTGTATCAGTTTATGCTCCGCAATCCATTTAGAACCTGACCGTATTGCCTGATACGCCGTATTAATAGAGAGAATAACCGTATCAGTCTTACCAATCAATACACCGTATTATTATGAGAATATGTGTTAGCCTTAATAGTTTTTATTAGAAGTGATGGTCATTCACATTTAGGAACTTTGTAACGTGTGTTAGATATCGTGATAGAATAGTCAACGGGCTCGTGGACTTGGGCTAAGCTAATTGGTTATAAGTTAAGTTAAGCTAGCCTTGTATAAGTTCATGTAACCCAATCCATGTCCAAGCCCATATACGGCCCATGGCCAAGCCTTAGGGCATCCTTTATCTTGTACTATAAATACCCCTCAAGTATGTCATTTGAGGGGTGTGCTTGAGTGTGTGTGTGTGTGTGTGTGTTTCCTTGAAGCAATATACAACTTATTGTTTTCATCTTCTTTCCTTTATCTCTCTAAATACATACACGATCTATCATTCAAGTCACCACGTTCTTATTCTTTCTTCTTTACGCATATCATCAGTTTTTTATATGTGTTTGTGTTGGGTTTGCTTAACGTAATCATAAGGTATATGTGATAAAGGGGATTTACAATTGGTATCAATCGCCTAACAATGGTTTAGGAGTGTTTGTGTTTGTTTTGAAGGGTTACGCATACTGCTCGTTAGTCATATTTGCCACGCTTAAAGCTTTAATTTTTGCACTTAAAAATTCAAGATTCTTGTGGTTTAAGGTTTATTTGGTGCTAAAGTTTCGTTTTTGCAAAAGTTTGAAGCTTTACGTGTTTTAAATCATTTTGAACTCGCTTTTGGTTCGTTGGTCATTTCTACTCGTAAGCTTTCTAAGCACTTTGGGTTAAAAAGGTCAACATTTTGGGTTATTCGAATGTTTTTAAGGCTATCTGCAAGAGAAATCGTTTGAATCATCGGAAATTTTTACGCGTAGGTCAAAACCCTAGTTCTCTGCTGTAAGAAAGTCAAACCACGATAAGTTTCACGCATAAGCTTTTGGTGCAGATTCTTCGAGCTTCAACGATTACTCAGTGCTTCCCTCACTTGGATAAGTTTGTGGAACACTTCGACTTTGGATATCCCTTACACTGTGATAGTGTAAAGGATTTTTTGGGCAAAACCCTAATCTTACGCATAAGCTTAGACTTACGCGTAGAACACTTTACGCTTAAGTATTTTTCTTACGCCTAAGCCCTGTCTTACACATAAGCTAAATCTTACGCATAAGTTTTTCTACGCCTAACTTTAAACTTACGCATAAGATCCTACGCCTAAGGAATCCTACACCTAAGATCCTACGCATAAGATCCTACGCATAAGCACCAACTCTACTCGTAACTTCTTCTCTCTACGCCTAAGCTCTTTGGCGGGAAAACCTGAGTAAAATTTAAATTTTTGAAGAGACTAAACGTTCAATTTTTACGCGAGATTCAAATTTTGGTATAACTTGCAAAATTTTGGTCAAAAATTCAAATTTTTGGACCCAAATTCAAATTTTTCGGTCAAATTTGGCGTCAAAATTGTCATAACTCAAAATTTTCATACGACCTTAGAATTGATTTTTATAGTGAATTTCAAATTTTGGGAGAAAAATTTTACGACCAAGGTTCTGAGTACGACTTTCGTAAAAACCTCAACCGAGCTTAATCTTCTTCAAACACAACTCCTTTATCGTTGAATCGATCCTACATCAACTTTATCATTACATACCTTCATCAATGGCAACCATGCAAGATCGTTATATAGCTGGCACGTCACAAATGCTATTGTCGATTCGCCTATAATGCATTAAACATCGATGATTACTCTACACCGGATAACAACAACCAATGAATTTCATCGTATAATCCGCAGTTTGCTCAACCGAGTATGCATATGGGTCAAGGAGGACAAATGGTTGATGTTATTGGGAATCGAATGGATTTGCTACGGTATACAAATGAGGAATCGATGCAATATGCGAGGCGTTATGTTGGATATCAAGGGGTCGACAGAATCGAATATGGGATATCAAAATGGGAATAATTGTTTTATGACTTGCTCGTAATGCTACCTCCGAACCTCAAAGCCAAGATTCAGGTTATTTTGATTCAGAATCTAGTGTCAAACCAATGACGAAGCTTGAAAGGCTCAAGTACATGTTGCTGTTAGCATAGAAAGAAGAGTCGGGAATTGAGTTGACTGATGAGGAATACGAATTCATCAATCCAGGACGGACAGATAAAGCAAACTCCTGTCATACAGTCAACCAGCAGGACACAACATCAAGTGGTACTTTTGACACACCTCCTGTCTACGACACATATTCACTCAATGAGGTACCAAATTATAGTAATGTTGCTAATTCGTTTACTCATGAGAAGCCACATTCTGTGTCTCCCGAACCTTATTATGACACATATGTGGGGGAGCAAGTTAATAGCAATGTTAACTCTGAAACTCCATATATGGATCCTAATGGAGGTCAAGGTGAACAGAATAGTGCTAATGATGAGGAAACTCGTGCTTATTTTGAAACATTAATTAATAATTGTGGTATTGAGATTGAGAAAGTTAGAAAGGTCAGTCGCGACGTTAAGGCCGCGAATGTGAAATTGACCGCTGAGCTTGAGAGTTACAAGGAGAACGCAAAAGCCTTTGAATTTCATAAAAACAAAGAATCAGAATTAGAAATTGGTTATCGAAATTTGGTTTCTAAAGAACAACTATTGCAAATCAAGTATAACACACTTGATGTGAATCTCAACTTAAAAATAAAATCTTTAAACAAGGAAATTTCGAACTAAACGACCAACTTTCTAAACAAAAGCACTGCTTTTCGATCTTGAAAAGAGAAGAAACGGTTGATTCTCGATTTTCAAAACGAGAAGATTCTCTTCTTGATGAAATTCGGATAAAATGAAACTATCAAAAATTGGATAATTTGCTTCTTACGACGGGTCATTCCGCTAAAACAAACAAGATGCTTTCTAATCAAGCAAATCCGATTTTTCACATCGCACATAAAATGGCTCTTGGTAACAACCCTTCTTCGCTCCTCAAGAAAGCTCGAAATCTCGAATGTGTTGAACAATGGAAAACCTTTGCATGAACCCATAATTGTTTGTGATTCTCTTGAAACGTTGGAACTATCTCGAGAGAGTAGATCAAAATGAAACAAAAGAGTCCAGATCTTAAACCGATTGATTATAACAAATGGAACAAAATTAATGGAATTAGTTTTGTTAATCAAAAAGAAAAGTCAAAGTTTTCCATCACACCAAGTGTTTCAAACAAAGTGTCAACACCAGTTTCAAAATCAGTTTCAAAACCAGTTGTAGTTTCACAATCTCTTTCGAAAATCGAACAAATGTCTTCAAACAATCCTTTTAACACAAGTGATGCGAGAAGTACTTTAGAAAATGTGAAAACTAGAATTGTGGATCTTCAAGACACTGTTAAAACTAAAACCACTATTACACCTAACAACTGGTTCTCTAGTTTTGACATCGAACAAAGAAAGTTTTTGAAACTCAAATTGCCCCTCAGCTGAATGCCATAAGTGCAAGGGTAATTCATTTTGAACAAGCGTTTTTGAAAGAAACAGTTGACTTTGTCAAGGACCATAAATCCCTGGTAAAGCAAGCTAGTGACTGTTTTGAACACATCAAAGTTTTGGAAATTTTGAATGATTCTCTCTTCGAAGATGTGATGACTACCGATATCATGTCCATTATCTTACAAACATATTCTATTGAAGATCATGAAAGACTCCAGTCTGAGACATCCGCAATTGTTTCAAAATATGAAAAGCTCTTGAAAACTTGAAAAGAAAACGTGTCCTATTTTAAACAACTTGATCGAAAATCGAGGAATGCAAGTATGACAAAGCGTCGATGAGCGTGCCTACAAGGACATGAAAGAGCAAAATGATCTTTTGAGAGCTCACCGGGAAGTCAAAAGGAAAGGTGTGGATACTAAGTTTGCAAAACCATTGGTCGAGGAGAAAACAAATGTTCCCAAACCGGTCTTCAAACCAAAATGTCTATTTCTCGGTTTGCTCCAAAAGTCAATGAGAAAATGATTTGTCAAAACAGTCACCCACGGTCCCCGCCTATTAAAAATAGAATTATCAAAAGTTTTGAAAAGGAAAAGCGATTCTTTGAAACAACAAAAGTGATCACACCTAGCATTTCTAGGAATAGCACACGGAATGTGACCAACAAAAATCCAGTTAAAGAATCTGTCGGTTCTAACGACATGGTCAACAATCACTATCTAGAAGAAGCTAGAAAAAGGCACAGACTCGAAAAGACGGAATTCTAGGTGCAACATCTAAGGTGATGAATTCTACAAGATTTCTAGGCACTGCTAGTAGTAGTAAACCATTACCTAGGAACACTCTACAAAAGACTAGGGTTTGGCTTGCATCTAAGAGTAGTTGCGCAAAAGAAAATGCTATTTCCTTAGAAAACAACACTAGGAATTCTAAGTCTTTTTCGAACAAGAATCAATGCCCACAAGACTGTAGTGACAAAGTTAAAGTCATTTGTTTTAAACAAGAATATTGAATTTGTCTACGTACTACATGTAAAAATGTGTCTTTTCACTAATCATGATGCATGTGTCTCACAATATCTCAAGAAAGATAATTCTTGTGCCAAGGCACAATCCACTAAGACACCAAATAGAAACAAGCCCGTTGATAAAATGTCAAACAAAAAGAAACCTAATAGGTGGATCTCTTACGGACGTAGTTTTCTAAACCGAGTCTTCCGCGCATCGATAAGAAAACAACTCCTAGATCTTACCTTAGGTGGATACCCACGGAAAGTTTTCAACCAAGTTGGTCTTAGATGGATTCCCACCGGAAAGATTTTGATACTTGCTCCAACACGTATAATAGTGAAACTCATCAAGATAAGGAAGTCGAAACCATTACAACCGTTGATAGTGATCACCCTCACCGTGAGGAATCTTGTACTTCTAACATCTGTTATTTGTGAAAACTCTTCTTCTTTGGTTGCGGTGAATCAAATATCTCGTAACCCGACTCTTGAGAGGGTTACAATTCTATAAAATCTTCTTCTTCATTTTCTCTATCTTCTATCTTTGATTTTCCATTTCTTTTATAAAACCAACAAAAGCAAAATATAAAAATAGAAAATTTTCAAAAAATACAAAAACAATATAAAATCAAAAATAGAAAAATATTCTTCTCACGACATGTCTCTTGTATAATCGATATTACATGCGTTTCTAGAAATGTCATTCAACAATGATACGGGCATGTACGGATGTTTGAGCGAGAGTTCTTTAATGTTTTCTAAAACATGTCGCTTCTAAAACATTCATCAATATTAATGGCTTTCGTATACTTGAAGACGAAACCCGGACTTCAAATTAATGGCTTTCAGATACTTGAAGACGAAACCCGGACTTCAACATAATGGCTTCGAACACATCGATTCGGGACCAGCGCTTCAAAGAAAGGAAAGTGCTTAACCAAAATTAAAGGTTTTAAAATACTTTTCAAGCACTATTCCTAAAACATAATGGCTTACGATTACTTGATTGTAACCCGATCTTTAAAGAAAGGAAAGTGCTACATAAAATTGATTTTCATAAATATCGAGCACTTATCCTAAAACAAATGAAGATAATTCTTCTTCAATATCTTCAAAAGATTTTTAAAATCTTCATCTTGCGTACCATTGATTCGAAATTTTTCAAAAGATTTTCAAAATCTCTTACATTTGGTACCAAGATAACTCCTCTAAACCCTTAAATGATTCTAAATTTTCGTATGAAAAATATGCTTTCTTTAAGGGGAGTATTAAACCAAAATTGTTCCAAAATTCATGCTCAATCGTTTCTCTCCAAATGCTTTCCGAAAAACATATCTTTTAATCATTTTGTTTCAAAACATCATGGATATGCTATTTTTGAGGGGGAGAAACGTGATTAAAATGTGATCAAAAATGTTTTATGATCATTGTTTGAATCTCAAAAGAGCTCGACTCAGTTGAACCATTGAATTGACGAGGAATCAAAGTCAGTAAATGTACCATCTCGATAAACTTTCTATGGACTTGACCAGGACGGGTAATAATTTCAAGCTAGTTCACTAGTGATGTAAACGTGTATCGAATCGGTCTTGTTCATTGAAAGTCGATCAATTCAAAAAGTGCGAACTCTACCCTCTCTGTGCAGACTTAAGTTAAAACAATATAAGCACATGTGAAGGGGGAGTGTTTCTGAAAAACAAAACTCTCAAGGTGTTAACAAAATGTTTTGATAATCACAAACACTTTGAGAGATTTTCAAGAAAAATGGTTTTATGGCAACAATAGGACAGTTATGGAGTTATAAGGTGACTAAGAATAGGAAATTCATCTTATGATCCGCCAGAGCCGGAGGGATGTACCCAAGGATAATACCCATAGTTAGTATTAGAAGTCCTTAGGTATGATTGAAAAAAGGAGTAATGTGAGAAAGGAGAAAGAAGGGTTGAAGAATTAAAAGAAATGTAATGAAAAGGGTGAAAAGAAATAGCCCTCCATATTCAACCTTAGGGCATAAACCGGGTTCAATTCATCTACTCTTGGTTGTCACTAGATGACACCGGTATTGAAGACAACACGTCATGGACCCAAAGGACGACCGCACTAAACCTTCTTGCCACTCAATTCCTCTTAAAAGGATTTGTTTCATTCTCACTGGGAACCCTACATAATCTATCGACTTTCTCTTAGAGATCGTTGGTATTGAAGGAGACCCTCTCCTAGTCTCCTCTCGTGAATACCAAAATGCACTATTGAGTCTAGAGCCACGAGATTCATCAAAAGATCTCATAGGAACACATGACATGACATCGCTTGTTGTTCATCTATAAGGACACAAGTGATATATTATAGAGTCCCACGCAGATCTTAGCAATCGCCGTAACATTTATGAGAAGCTTCACATCCGTGACCTTCGGTGATTGAATGGAAACTCCCGCCAGGTCAACATCAGCGCCCGACAAAGAAGTCACTTCGGTAACTCCCGTGGATTACGCTTAGTGTGTCTCAAACGGTCTCTGATCGTGGGGTGATGCTTGGTGTACCTCAATGACTCATCCGAATCAGAGGTGTACCTCGGTACATCGCGTTATCTCACTCGTGGGACTCTAGTTCGAGAACGGCCTCTCAGAAGAATTAGAGCGTGTTTTCACACTATGTTTGTTAACACCTCGAAATTCAAACTTGTAAGTGCGAATCCGCTTATTACTAACCTGCTTTATGTTTTCTTCTTATGGAAGCTCGGGAGCGGATTGATCGTGCGATTCTCCACATGCTCATACCAACAACACATGAAAGTTCTCATCAAAATCAAAGGCTACTCAAAGTTAAAGATGATTCTTCGTCAATGTCAAAGAATCTACAAAGTTTAAAGACTCGAGAACCACGTCATTGGTAAATCAAAGTCAAATAGAAGTGTGAGCATGGTAGAGAAAGACGTGGAGACACTAAACCAACGAAGTTGACAATGGCAGACAACCACATTAACTGATCACAAAGCATGAAGGAACAAAGAATCAAGACTATTCTATATCTAAGCACAAAGTTCAAGCTCGAGAAAAGTAAAGACCAAACCAAGTGGAGCATCTTTTGAATGACCACCCCTTAGGGGGAGATTGTTAGCCTTAATATTTTTTATTAGAAGTGATGGTCATTCACATTTAGGAACTTTGTAACGTGTGTTAGATATCGTGATAGAATAGTCAACGGGCTCGTGGACTTGGGCTAAGCTAATTGGTTATAAGTTAAGTTAAGCTAGCCTTGTATAAGTTCATGTAACCCAATCCATGTCCAAGCCCATATACGGCCCATGGCCAAGCCTTAGGGCATCCTTTATCTTGTACTATAAATACCCCTCAAGTATGTCATTTGAGGGGTGTGCTTGAGTGTGTGTGTGTGTGTGTTTTTCCATGAAGCAATATTCAACTTATTGTTTTCATCTTCTTTCCTTTATCTCTCTAAATACATACACGATCTATCATTCAAGTCACCACGTTCTTATTCTTTCTTCTTTACGCATATCATCAGTTTGTTATATGTGTTTGTGTTGGGTTTGCTTAACGTAATCATAAGGTATATGTGATAAAGGGGATTTACAATATGTCATATCGATGGGACACACATAACAGAGTGCATAAAACTTAAACATAAACCCATCCATATACAATCAGAACTTTAACCAAAATAATTCCATTATAAACATATCAACATATTCTAAAATTGGCTACACCCATACAATAACCAAAATGGATCTAACGGGTAGATTGACATAAAGCCAAACACCCGTTCTACAACTCCTTACCTAATCTTACATTTCATCCATACTTCATAAACGTAAACTTCATACAACATTTAGACACAACATATACCAAGACCCATACACATCAAACGACCAATTTTGACAAAACCATACCAAATAAAGGAAAGACAGTTTGGGGACTTCCAACTTCCAAAAGCTTGATCCTAGAGACGGAGTCTTCTACTTACCGAGTCCTAGACTAAACGCTAAGAAGGGAATCGCCTTATTCTTTCTCCTTACCCTTGCTAGATTCGCCAACACCTATAAAACAACATTAAACTACACATATAGTCAAAAGACTTAGTAAGTAAATAGCATAAACTATCATTAAACATGGTTACAACTAATGGGACACATTAGCTATAACACCATAAGTGGCAATTCATAACATTTAAACATACCTTAACAAGCATAATTAATATGTTAACATTACAATAAATTAAATATCTTTAATCATTTACCCAAACCTCTTAAAGAACCCTAACTTAAATTCAATAATTAACACTTACTTGTGGTGGGTTTATGGTTAAGAACTCTTAGTAACTTGATTCTACACTTATCCTTGATAAATTTTGCATTAAAATGGATTTTGATCTTTCCCTCTTCTTTCTTTCCCATGGAAACCGTTTCTCTCTGCACATTCTCTAATTTCGTGGACAATTCTAAAGGATATTGGATAATTATCCAGTTATGCAATCATAGTTTGGGTAGATGTAAAAAATGGCCCTTCAAGTCCTATTTTTCCTATTTTCGCCACATAAATCTCTACACTTTTACACTTTCTTTTATAACTTATAACTTAACCACTTTCTTATAAAATACATTCTAGGATAATATATTACTATTACTTATTATAATAAAATAATACCTCAATGGGTTTCGGGTGTAACAATTCTCCCACCCTTGAACAAGATTTCGCCCTCGAAATCTAATCTTGAAATAAATGAGGGTACTTACTCCTAATTCTTTCTTTCGGTTCCCACCTAGTACTTGTGCCTTTACGATGCCTCCATTGCACCTTCACTAACGGTATCTCCTTGTTTCGTAATTTTTACATCTTTTTCCCCATTATGGCCTCCGGCTCTTCTTGCGAAGTTAACTCTAGATAGATCTTAATATCATCCAAAATGATCACACTCGTCTCGCCGGATAAAACACTTTCTTAAGTAAGACAAATGAAAAGTATTATGAATACCTCTCATTTCATCAGGTAATTCCAATACGTAGGCTACTTCTCCAACGTGTTTCAAAATCTTAAACGGTCATATAAACCTCGGACTAAGCTTTTCTTTGTTTTTGAATCTAAGTACACCTTTCCACGGGGAGACTTTTAACATTACAAAATCTCCTACTTCAAATTCAATCGATTTTCTTCTATTATCTTTGTAAATTTTCCATCGATCTTGAGCCACTTTTAATCTTTCCCGAATTGTCTTTATCTTCTCGGTCGTTGCCAATACAATATTTGTACTAGCCAACTCTCTTCTTCCCACTTCTTCCCAACACACTGGCATCCTACATCTTCTACCATAAATCATCTCATATGGTGGCATTTTTATACTTGAATGGTAACTATTATTGTAGGCAAATTCAGCTAAAGGTAAATGATCATCCCAGTTGCCTCCGAAGTCAATCACGCTCGCCCTTAAAATGTCTTCTAAAGTTTGAATTGCTCTTTCACTCTACCCATCGGTTTGAGGATGAAAAGTTGGGCTCATATGTAAATTTATACCAAGCTCTTCTTGAAAATCTTGCCAAAAGTATGAGGTAAAACGCCCATCTCTATCAGACACTATAGAAATAGGAACCCCATGCTGCGCGACTATTTCATTAACAAAAATCTTTGCTAGCTTATGAACTGGCATATTTTCCTTGATTGGAATAAAGTGAGCACTCTTTGTCAACCGATCTACTATAACCCAAATTGCATCATGTTTTCTGGCTGTCCTCGGTAATTTTGAAACGAAGTCCATTGTAATTTTCTCCCACTTCCAAACTAGAATATCTAAGGGTTGGACCTTCCCAAACAGCTTCTTTTGTACGAATTTAACCTTGAGATAGGTCAAACACTTTTCTGTGCATTTTACACAATCTCTCTTCATACCCGGCCACCAATAAATTCTTTTCAAGTCTAAATACATCTTCGTAGATCCTTGATGAATAGAATATTTAGATTTATGCGCTTCATCCAAAAGCAATTCTTTGATACCGCTTCAAAAAGGAATGTAAATCCTTCCATATTGGGTCTTAATCCCCCGGCTATCATCTACAAGGTGAGGAATATAAGATGTAATACGTTCTTCTCTCCAGTTTTCTTCCTTCAAAGCTTCCTCTTGGGCTAATTTAATTTTATCAAAGAGATCTGTCATGGCAATCCTTCGTAACGAGTGAATCCTTGTAGCTTCATTTTGGTTCTTACGACTCAGAGCATCTGCCACAACATTCACCTTACCATGAAAGTATCAAATTTCACAATCATAATCCTTTAGCAAATCTAGCCACCTCCGTTGCCTCATATTTGGATCTTTCTTTTCAAGGAAATATTGGAGGCTTCTATGATCGGTGTAAATTCTAAATTTCACCCCGTATAGATAATGTCTCCAAATCTTTAAGGCAAAAACAACAGTCGCGAACTCAAGGTCATGAGTCGTGTAATCCTCTTCGTGTTTCTTCAACTGTCTTGAGGCATATGCAATCACCTTTCCACGCTGGAGAAGAACACATCTAAGGCTAGAATAAAATGCGTCAGTGTAAACTAATATATCTTCAGTTACCTCTGGTAATACAAGAATCGGTGCTTCACATAACTTCTTTCATAGGGTGCAAGAAGCTTCATCTTACTCATCACCCTATACAAAGGGAGCATTCTTCCTTGTTAGTTTAGTTAATGAGGATGCAAACTTGGAGAAGTCTTGAATAAACCTACGGTAATACCTCGCGAGTCCAAGAAAATTCTGAATTTTGCCAAAGCTCTTCAGTGCTTGCCACTTCAGTACAGCTTCTATCGACGGATCAACCTTGAGACCTTCAAAATTAATAACGTGATCGGGGAATTGGACTTCTTTTGCCAAAATTCACATTTTGAGAACTTGGCATACAACTTTTTTCTTCGTAATGTTTCAAGAACTTCCCGTAAGTGTACTTCATGCTCTTTTTTGCTCTTAGAATAGATGATAATATCATCAATGAACACTATGACGGATCCGTCCAACATTGGTCTACACACACGGTTCATAAGATCCATGAAGACCGCGGGCGCGGTAGTAAGACCAAAAGGCATAACGAAAAACTCGTAGTGCCCATATCAAGTTCTAAAAGCCATCTTAGGAATATCTTCCTCTCGGACTTTCAACTGATGATAGCCTGAACGAAGATTAATCTTTGAAAACCATCTTTCACCTTCAAGTTGATAAAAAAGATCATCAATTCGTGGTAAGGGATATACATTCTTCACGGTGACCTTATTTAGTTCATGATAATCGATTCATATTCACATATTACTGTCCTTTTTCTTAACGAACAAGATAGGAAGACCCCAAGGAACACTACTAGGGCGGATAAAACCCTTATCAAGTAACTCCTGAAGTTGAATCATTAATTCTTTCATTTCAGATAGAGCTAGACGGTAAGGAATTTTATCAATGAGAGTTGTGCCAGGAATAAGTTCAATGCGGAACTCAACTTGTATTTCGGGTGGAACACCTGGCAAGTCTTCCGGAAATACATCACTATATTCTTTCACAATCGGAACTTCAACAACACTCTTTTTTTCGAAGCTAGTATCTATCACGTGTGCCAAAAAGGCATAACAACCACGAGACAAATATTTCCTAGCCTTCATTATGGAACATATCATAAACTCACCCTTCCTTTTTTCACCATAAATGGTAATTTCTCGACCGCTAGGATTAACAATTCAAACAACCTTTTGGCTACATACAATGGTGGCATGGTGTTACCAAGCCAATCCATGATGATAACAATATCAAACTCTCGAAGCACTATAGGAATTAAGTCGATCTTAAAAACACTATCATCTATCTCTATTTCTACACCGCGATATACATTAGATACGAATACAACCTTACTATCGGATATCTCAACTTCAAAGGGTTTTGGGAGTTTATTCAATGGAGTGGATAACTTTGCGCTAAAGATATAGGATACAAAAGACATACTTGCACACGAATCATACAAAACGCGAGCAGGCAATGAATTTACAAGAATTATACCTGTAACAACATCAGGAAACATTTTCGCCTCTTTCGCAGTCATTTGATAACCACGAGTTTTCGGTTTTGGCACTTCAACCTTTTCTTCCTTAACGGTCTGTAACTGTTTTGCTTAAATCACTTTCAGATTTGGAAACTCATTTTGTCTGAGTCCCAACTGATTACACCATAACATACAATCATCGGCTTAGTATAATTCCTACTAAGGTGATCTAAAGCACCACACTTGTAGCAACCTAGCATGTTAAGTCTACATTCGTCGAGATGGAACTTATGACATCTCTTGCATTGTGTCTTAGCCTGACGTCCGCCACTCTTCTTACCTTGATTATACTTAACCCTCTTACTATCTCTTTCACCAAACTCCTATTTTCTCTTTGGTTCCTTTACTTCTTTATTCTTCTTCCTTGCAATATCCGCTTTCATTACAGGAGCTCTGCTTAGAAGGTCCTCTAAAGTAGTTCATTTAAAAGGTGAGATCACTTCACAGATATCATCCTTGAGCATTCTTTGAAATTTATCAACTTTAAGTTTTTCATTATCATGATACTCACGACAATAAGGAATCATGTCATTGAACTTCTTCCACAATTGATTCACGGTTTCATGAGTCTGAGTAAGAGACTAGAACTCCTCTCGGATTTTATTGACTTCTTCGGCCGGTGCATACTCTACATTAAATAACTCCTTAAAATCTTTCCACGAACATGTCTCGGCCCAAGCTTCACCTTTTTCACAAACTTTTCCTTCCCACCAAGTCTTGGCACTTTCTTGAAAATAATTCGACGCATATATAAATTTCTTCTTTTCTTCACTGGCACTAATACGAAAAGCAACTTCCACGGCCGTAAGCCATCCCATGCTAACAATCGGATTTTGTTTTCTCGTGAACTTGGGCACATCACAAGCTGTGAAATCACGGTAAGTGGCCATATCATTCTTAGTACTTTTTTCAACCCCGCCTTTCTTTTTGAGTTCATCGAATTTTTTACGCATTAACTTTTGAATGTTTAATGTGGTGTCCTTAACATAATAAGGCATAGTTTGTGTGATCGCATTTCCTACCCTTTTTGTCAACATCAAATCCAAGGCTTTTGTTTGATCTTTCGAGAATCCTTCGAGATTAGGACCCCTGAAACTAGAAGACGAAGAACTACTATCATCTTTTTTATCACGACCCGTTTCACTTGCCGAAGACTCGACACACTTAGAAGTCGTAGCTTTCTCAATCTTTTTGGATTGGACCACTTTCTTCTTTTCTTCTTACTGAAAAGTAACACATTACACTATCAAGTAAAATCAAACACATACGTAATGTGTAAATTACAATATATAAATTATCCTTATACCTCCCAACCTAAGCTTGGCGTATATTTATAGTCTAAATGATTTAGGTTTCACATGTGTAGCATATTTTTATCACTACGATGGCCAGGCGTAGTCATAAGAATACGTGACACATGCGTTCTCGAAATTCTTAAAATAATACACCACAACAAACATTAACACTAAACGCGTCTACCCAAGGCCTAAGTCTAGGAAATCGTATAATAAAATCCTAAATCTCTTATAACAAAGCTTTGATACCAAGTTGTTATGCCCCAAAAGTGACTCATAATTTATTTTATTTTTTATTTTTAAATACCCACAATGAACTATTACAAACAAACTAATAAAAATTGAAGACATACATTAGTATGACTGACATACAATAACTTAAAAACTATTAAGAACATTGAGCGATAGTCTAAGCGTGAAAACCTAAAACACGAGAAAAGTTGCAATTGTTACATTAACAAAACCAATACGCGTATTCATTAATTGAATATGCCAGATTGGGTCATAAATCAATATGTCGTATACGTAGAATTGTATACGCCGTATTCACTAACTCTACCATTGACACTTTCAATTTAACCAAAACATACTAATACACTGTATTCAACTAATTAAATACATTGTATCAGTTTATGCTCCGCAATCTATTTAGAACCTAAATGTATTGCCAGATACGCCGTATTCATAGAGGGAATACGCCGTATCAGTCTTACCAATAAATACACCGTATTCATTATGAGAATACGTTGTATCGATGGGATAGACATAACAAACTGCAAAATTATTGCAGAACTGCAAAAAACTCAAACATAAACCCATCCATATACAGTAAGAACTATAACCAAAATTATTCCATTATAAACATATCAACATATTTTAAAATTCTCAACACCCGTACAATAACCAAAATGGATCTAACGGGTAGATTGACATAAAGCCAAACACCCGTTCTACAACTTCTTAACTAATCTTACATCTCATCGATACTTCATAAATGTAAACTTCATACAACATTTAGAAAAAACATTGATAATGATCTAAAACGTACGTTTTAGGGGGTCATTTAGGCCCTAAACTCCTGTATTTATGATTAAATATTGCCTAAATTCATTCCTTTTTACCTTTTAGGTACTTTGGAAGCAAAAGCTGGAAATCATGCATATTTGACCAAAAAGGGGTAAAAATGTGAAGAAATCGACCAAGCCATGAAAAAGTCTGGAAAAGAGCTCCAGATGGCGTCACAACCTATAAGGTGATGCCGTCACTTGTTAACGAAGACATCAAGACAGCCTAGATTTGACTAGAGACGGCTCAGTGAAAAGTAATGAAGTAACAAGTGATGATGTCACTTGTTAGAAGAGCTGGAAGTTTCTGCCAAATTTATAACATGACGGTCTAGGATAATTAAAGAGGGACGGCGTCAGAGGTTTCTCGACGACGTCTGAGACATAAAGCGATCCCGTCACAATGCTTACTTGGAAAAGACGAAACCGTAATTGCGGCGATCTGACGGTGTCACAACTATAAAGTGACGTCGTCACAACTATAATTCTATATATAATTTTAGAAATTTTATGCATTAGTGTGCAAAATTGGAGAGTAACTTTGGTGTTTGAATTTTATTCATTTTTTACAGTATTTAGGGTTTTAACACCCTCTATCCTTAAGAGAGAAGTTCCTTAATCTCTTCTATCACTATGTTTGATTTATGCTTGATTATGATTACTTGTTTCTTTATCTTTAACATGTCTAGCTAAATCAACAGAGTGTTTGCTTAGATGCAATGAAACATAGTTGTTAAATATTGATTGTCGTCACTTGTTTAAGTGGTAGTTACACGTTAGGTTAGGAAAACTTGCTTCTTCCTTTAGTGTTGCGAGCTTGAATATCCCAAAAAACGTATTTATGTCCTAGAGTGCACTAGTAGACTTTTTGTTGTGTTTATTGCGTGAATTGTGATTGTTGATAATAGGAGATTTGGGGGAGATAACTTTGGTTACTTGGCGATCCCAGTTTTCTAGAGGAGATCAATACATTCATAGAGTTACAGCATAAGGCACCTCCCTATGACTAATGGAATACAACGCGTCAATTAAACAAGGATGTGATAATTCGACTAATCAATAAGAGATAACTAGGGACTAGCGAAATCTAAGTAAACACACCTTTACCTATCATTCGAATCCCTCATTTACTTTATTTTCAATTTAGTTTAATTTTAGTTTTAATTAGTTTAATTATTAGTTTTAAGCAGTTGATAATCAAAACCCCCAATCCAAATACCAAGATTTTACTTTGCTTTCATAAAATATAAAAAGATAAAAAGAATCATACCTCACCTTAGACATATTAGTCATACATCTCGACCTTCCCAACACTATTCTCCTAGAGAAAGATCAATCCTCTGTGTCTTACCTATACTACACTACAACGATTAGGTACACTGCTTAGGAGGATTATAAAACTTCTTCGGAGGGTTACATCCACCGCATCAAGTTTTTGGCACCACTGCCGGGGAATAGTTTAGGTTCGTTTTCTATCTCGTCTAGGTCTACTCACTAGATTCCTATTGAGGGAGATTTTGTTTTTCTTTTGTAGCTTTCTAGTTGTCTATCTCCTTCTTTGTGCCCTTTGTTCGTAAATCCTATCATTTGCCATCAAGGTGGATGATAACATCGTCTATCCTCAACCACCACAAGACAGACAACCACCACAACACGACTAACCACCACAAGGCCTACCCATTCACAACCAACAAGACCCATCAAGAGCCCGTACTTTTGGTGAATACTCTTGACCAAGCCATCAAGGCTATAGGAACACCATTGAGCTTCCACATCAAGCTCAGACTACGGCCCTGCGATCGACACCACCGGTTGGTGCCAAATGGATGTGCATTCTATGAACTTCGTTCCAAAGATTCAAACCAACATCTCAAGGATTTCCTTAAAATTGTCGATTCAATTGACCTTGATGTTGCTACCTGGGAGACAACATGACTGCGTCTCTTCCAATTCTCTCTACGTGATCAAGCTAGCAATTAGCTTGAGCATCTACCCGCATGATCTATCTCAAGTTGGGATGATCTTACTACCCGTTTCCTCGCTCAATTCTTCCCACCGGGAAGGACTACTAAACTTAGGAATGATATCTTAATGCTCCAAAAATGTCAAGGTGAAACTCTTTATAATGCGTGGACTCAATTCAAGGACTTACACCATAAAGTCCCTCACCGTGGCATTTATCTTTGGCTTCAAATCCAAATTTTCTATGATCATGTCAATCTCTCCACAAGACAAACCATTGACCAAGCGGCCGGTGGTAAGCTTCGTGATCTAGCCGCGGAAGAATCATGGGATGTTATAGTATATCTCGCTTATTATGACCATGAATATTGGGAAAACCCCCGTGAGACTCTAATAACACTGTTAAAGCTATATCTCTACCCCGTGATCCTTCTAGCTTCTCCGAAGAACAACTTTGTGCTCTTGAAAAATGGGTCAATTACTTAATAGAAAGGCAAAAGAAGTTACCTGAACCTATCACTACAATTCCTCAATCATCGGTTACTTAGGTTGCCTTGAATCACAATCGGGTACCCTTTTCTGAGTCGCCAAGCTGCGAAAATAACTTCACTTTTCAAAAGCGCCTCCGACCCACTTCTCCACAAGCACTTTCACCTAGTTTCGAAGGCCAAATGAGGGAATACATGACGGCTCATTCTGAAAGATTGGCCAAATTCGAAGAAGCAATCTTTAGACAAAGAGAGGAGATGCAAGAGAAAATGGCAGAAATGATGAATTTAGTGAAGCAATATACAAAGATGAAAGCCCTTGAAAAGATGTTAGTAAGAAAATATGGTGGCACACCCTTCACTAAGTACGTTAATGCCATATTGATTATTCAAGAAAAGGATAGGGAAACTATCAAACAAACGGGGCTATGAGAAGGAAGTTATTAAGGATGAAAATAAGGAGGATGGAGAGAATGTCACAAAGGATATAAAATGGAAAGTAAAAACAAAGATGTTGTTAAACCTAGGACAGTAGGGCATTATCTGAAACACGAAGTCAATAAAAAGACCATTGTCAACATAGTAAAAATTTTAGGTACAACGATAAATTGAAAAAAACCTTCGTGGGTGAAATAGAAGTGAAAAAATATGATCCCTTACCCATGGGACCTCCATACGAGGTTGTTCTTAAGATTCTAATAGCTAAGAAACAAGAGATTTGCGGAAATTTCGTAATACCTTGAAGCATTGGTGAATTGGAATACATAAATGCATTAGTCGATCAAAGGGTCCGATGTAAACATAATTCTTTTATCAATATATAATAAGTTAACTAATGAAAAGCCGGCCAAGACTAATCTTGGAGTTTCCCTAGCCAACCATTCATATATATACCCTGTAGGGATAACTGAGGATGTGCTAATTGATGTTGTAAATTGTGTTTATCGGTTGACTTTGTTATTATTGATATCGAGGAAGAGGAGTACATGCCTCTTATATTAGGAACGCCTTTTCTAGCCACCATCAAGGCAACAATAAAATGCGGTGAAGGTATTATGATAATCAAGGCCGGTAAGAGTAAAACTAGGATATCAATGATACCCCGCCATCCTAGGAAGTTTAAGGAGAAAATAAAAATTGATAGTAGCCCGAGAAACTCTACTAGTCTCGTTAAGAAAAAGATCCTTGAATGGGAAGAAAAGATCAAACAACATAAGGATAAGGAGCTAGAATTAGAAAAGTGGAAGCATGATGCTTTTAAGGAACAATACTTGATAAGTCACAGTCACTTTATGAAAAATTACAATGAGAATGATGATGAGAACGTGACGGAAGGAGAAGTGATGTAGGAGCATAACTTTGAGTCTAGCTACAAGACTCGTAAATAAAGAAAAACGCTCCTTGGGAGGCAACCCATGTTTATTTATTTTATTTGTTTGTGTGTCATATATGCCTACTCATTATTGTTTAATTTTCATATTTCAAATACTTTGTGAAAATATTTTATTTTATTTTTAACTTTGTATTAATCACATATAAAGGTATTTTAAAAAAGACAAGTGTAGGGAAGATCACATATGTTTATTAGAATAAAATTGAACATGAACTTAACAATACATGATGACAATACATTTGTGTGTTTGTTTAGGTCAAATGCTTGTATCAAGTTACATTAGGTGTTTTGCAGTATTTTCCAGGTTCTTAAGAAGTGAATTTTTCTAGAAAACAAAGTTTAAAATTCTTTCAGGTCAATCCCAACGGCATCAGGATCTATAACATGACGGCGTCAAGCATTGTAGCAAACAGTTTTCTAGATTTTTGTTTTTATGTCGTAACTAAATTTCTAAAAATTTCAAGGATATTTAATTTTCCAGAAACCTGAAAATACTTATTTTGCAATCATTCTATCTTACTCGCTTTCTAGTTTAGATTTGTATTATATATAGTTTTACCGCTAATTTTACGCGAGGTCTTTAGCTTATTTTCTATGAATTTACAGGTTATATTGGATAAGAAGATGCTAATGCACATTGGAAGCAACACTTCTGACTTATTCTTCTTGGAGGAGGATTTAACCTTAGTTCTACACCGATCATACCGAGCTAATCAGGGGAGTACTAGTTTCTTTCTCTTTTATTTACTTCCCATTATCATAACTTTGATACTTTCGGGGAACATTAGGGACAATGTTCAGTTTAAGTGTAGGGTTGGAAAAAATGAAACCTTATAAACTATTTGCTCGTTTGATATTTATCTTGTCCTTAGTAATAGTGTAATAAACTGATAGAAATACTAGTTAGGGTGATTTTAGCACCAAAATTTTATTTTTTTATGAAATTTATAATCAAAACTTTAGTCTTAATAAAGCGTCTCATGAATAGGAGTTATATAACTAGCACAAAAACCCTTACCACTCAAATTCCACCCCAAAAATGTGAGATTCGCCCTAGATATATATAAGAAAAAAAGCACTCATCTTTGATGCTTATTGAGTGTACCGGTAGTATATATATTCTAGAACTTGTTTTGTGATGCATTCCGAGATCGCTAGTGAGACTACATTTGTGTAGTTAGGATTTACTAAATGATAAGAGGCATTAGGATAACCCTTGTTTCAAACATGTTTAAACAATTACATTGGCCACATCGGTTGAGTAATTACCCCACACCCTTGCGATGTACTCATTTTAGTACACGATACCCCTAGGTAACCCCTTAGAGCCTATCTTTTCAAGGTTCTCGTGATGTTCTGGTTTCCATAATATCAATGAAGAGCATTGTTTACACTCCACCCCCAAATGTTACGCCCAAATCGCCTTAGCCTTCTTTGTATGCACTCATCTTTAGTGCACTATCATATTATGTTTAACCCTTAGTTCAATTATCTAGTTAATTATATGGTTACTAAGTCGAGTCATATCTTGAGTACATACAGTTTTGGGACGATTGTGACTCATGGGTTAAGTAGTATTTTATTGAGTAACGGGAATGAATGTTAAATTTAAATTCCCTTATCTGCGTAATTAATTACTCCTAGTGTTTTAATCTTCGCAATTCGGGTCATTAGTTAATCTAATAAAAACTCAAGTGTATGGATGCTACTATAAATCCCTTTGCTATGATGTTATGTTTTATGGATGGTAGAGTAAGAGTGTATGAAAAAAAAATTAAAAAAAAATGAAAAAAATAGAGAAAAAGAAAGAAAAAAATATACGGGCTACCATCTCGCCTCTATCCTTTATCTTTTATCGTTTATTTTTGTTTAAGTCAAGTATTAAGTTAGTTTAGTGAGTCGATCTTGGCTTATCAACGCCTCATTCTACATGTAATTAGCTTAGATTTTTAACTTGCCACCAGTAAATTACCCCATATCCAACAAATCCGCATTTTTCCATACCCTTACACCTAACATTACAACCCTTAAAAACCTTCTTTGATAGTTTATCCTAGGTGCTTACGCCAAATCGGTGGAGGTTTAATCTAGTCGCAAGTCTATGGTAATCTATGTGCTATGATAGGCAGAGAGTGTTATCTTCCATTTCCATACATGTTATATTCATTATACACTCGAGAAATGAGAGAATCCAATTTCGTGCTTGTTATGACTATTGTAGATCTTGTATTTGTTGTAAACTATTTTAAACCCATGTTAAATAACCCTTAACTTGTAAATTGATTAGATCAAAGCACATTCGTTTGAGGACAAGCAAATCTCAAGTGTAAGGATATTTGATAAGGATTTAAAATGTACGTTTTTAGGGGGTCATTTAAGCCCTAAACTCGTGTATTTATGATCAAATATTGCCTAAAATATTTACTTTTCACTTTTTAGGTACTTTGGAAGCAAAAGATGGAAATCATGCATATTTGTACGAAAAGGGATGAAAATGTGAAGAAAACGACCAAGCCATGAAAATTCTGGAAAAGAGCTCCAGACAGTGTCACAACCTATAAGGTGACGCCGTCACTTGTTAACGAAGACATCAAGACAGCCCAGATTTTACTAGAGACAGTTCAGTGAAAAAGTAATGAAGTAACAAGTGACGTCTTCACTTGTTAGAAGAGCTGGAAGTTTCTGCCAAATTTACAACGTGACGTCTAGGATAATTAAAGAGGGATGGAGTCAGAGGTTTCTGGACGGTATTTGAGACATAAAGCGACCCCGTCACAATGCTGACTTAGAAAAGAAGAAACCCTTATGGTGGCGATCTGACGGCGTCACAACTATAAAGTGATGCCATCACAACTGTAATTCAATATATAGTTTTAGAAATTTTCTGCATTAGTGTGCAACATCGGAGGGAGTAACTTTGGTGTACGACTTTTATTCATTTTTTATAGTATTTTTAGGGTTTTAACACCCCTATCCTTAAGAGATAAGTTTTTTAATCTCTTCTATCATTATGTTTGATTCATGCTTCATTATGATTACTTGTGTTAATACAAATAAGCCGTAAAAACGTTTATTTATATTTTACGATCTTCTAATGTTTTGTCGATAACAAACGTAAAATCATTTTAACGAAACAAATAAATTACGTAAATAGTTTGAGCCAATAGTTTTTTAACACACTTACGTTTTCACATAAAACACTAAAACATGTATAAGTGATTTTATGATTTAGTAATACATATGTACAACAACTAGTGTTTACATATTGGGCAAATATATACATAACTAGTATGCATTATATAATGGGTAAATAACTACAACCCATGGAGCATATCCATAACCCATGGTATTGACCCATACCCACTGACTAGATACATTGCACTCATTAGATACATTGTATCTAAAGAAATACCCATGGATCAACCCATAACCCATGACCCATGACCCATGACCAAAATACCCATGGGCAAGAGGGCGTCCACGGATCCCTAGCTTTCGCTAGACGGATCCCTTAAGGGAGGATCCGTTTGATCCGGGCGATGAGGCATTTTCTCTTTATAAATAGTGAGCCATTTTTCATTGTTTCTCACCCCTTTCTCACATACTTTCTCCTTGAGTTAAAACTCTCTAACCCCGCATCCAACTCGATCTATGTTTGTAGTTTTGTTTTGTGTGATTCTCTAGGTTCCTCTTAAAGGCGAGTGATAACGCTACACGCGTCGTTCGGGGTCAAGGAAACTTCCTTTTCTTCGAGCAAGTTTTATAACACCCTAGGCGATGAACCTAATCGTTGTAGTGTAGTAATTAGGGTAAGCCACGGGTATTGATATCGTTCTCTGGGGAATAGGAATGCTAGTAGGAGTTACTACGCTAAGGTTAAGGTTGAGGAAGATTATTTTTATCTTTTATATTTTATGAAAATGGAAAGGTACGAATCTCGGGTATTGGATTTGGGGGTTGGTATTTCTACCGATTACTCTACTATTATCTAATTATCTAAACTAAGGTTGTGGGAGTCTATGTCTAATTAATGTGTGCTCGTATGATAGTTTAAAGATGTGTTTACTTAGTTTGTATTACTCCTTAATTATCTCCTATTGATGGTTGAGTGTCACGTCTTATTCCTAGTTGCGTTGCGTTTCTAAAGTTGTAGGGTAGGCGTTTCTCCTAACTCTTTGAACTTACCAAAGGGTCTTGTCTACAAATCCACTTAGAGATTATAGACTCCTACTCTAAGGCGCTCTTCGGATGGTTTAGCCTACAATCACTCGGTAATCATACTCTAAGGTTCACAAAGATGAATCAAGCATTAAGTACACAACGAATGACCTATCGCATTACTAGATCATTAATCAACTAAGATAAGAAACAACCAATCAATATTCAATAATTAAGTTTCATACTTCCTAAGCAAACACACAAATAAATTAGCGGACATGGAGAACATGCAAGCATACACACAAATAATCAAAGACATAATTGAATTAATGAAGCAAAGACTTATCTTGGTGTAAGATAGGGTTAAAACCCTAAAATCTTGTACAAGACACCTTAGGTTCGGTTTTAGGTTTTACTCCAAAGACTCTCCACACAAAGTGAAAAATTGGATTCTATATATAAGATTACAATTGCGACGGCGTCACCTTATGTTTAGTGGCGCCGTCGTGTCGCCGCCATTAGGGTTTCGTCTTGGCCACGTTAACCTTGCGACGGCGTCACCTTATGTCCGTGACGCCGTCCTCTTGACTTCGGCGTCGTCTGGATTGCATCTAGGCCGTCCGAGTAGCGACGGCCTACTCTTTCACAACTAGGCGCCGTCTCTTGAAAACACGAGTTTTGAGTTCGACCGTCACAATAATTCTCCGGCGGCGTCGCACATAGAACCCGCGCGTCGCCTTCTACATTCGGCGATTGTGAGTGTCTCGATTTCGACTTTGGCCATTTTCTTCATATATTCGCGCCTTTTCGTCCAAATAAGTGCCATTCCAGCATTTTGCCTTCACGAGACCTAAAAGTGAAAAGAGCGATATTAAGCAATAACGGATACAAAGTGATCAAATAAGGACTTAAACGACCCTCAAAATGGTACCTTTTAAAACCTTATCAAATATCCCTACACTTGTTATTTGCTTGTCCTCGAGCAAATGTGCTTTTAACCAATTAATTTATAAGTTAGGGGTCATTCGGCATTAATTCAAAACGGTCCACAACACATATAAGCCCATAAAAGTCATAACAAGCACGGAATTACATACTAGCACCTCACATGGGGTGTTTGGATACTCACATCTCTCTCGGTGTATAAATGAAATATAACAATATAGGAAATGGAAGATAAACACTCATTAACGGTCCTAGTACATAAATTACCATAAGCTTGAGAATAGATCAAACCTCCATCGCTTTGGCGTAAGCACCTAGGAAAGACTATCAAAGAGGTCTTTTAAAGGGTTGTAACGTTAGGCTTACGGTAGGGAAATAAGGGTTTGGTGGGATAGGCTATTTAGTGGTGGTAAGTCAAAATCTTTATGTTAGCTGCATATGAAGAATGGCATTGCTAAGCCAAGACTCGACACTCTAAACTCTAGATAAGCGAAATAAATAAACATAAATTTAAAGATAGATGTAGGATGGTAGCCCGTTTTTTTTTTTTTTTTTTTTTTTTTATCACTCTATTTTTTTTCTTTTCTCTTTTCTATTTTTTTCGATTTTTTTTTTTTTTTTTTTTTTCATACACTTTTACTCTACCATCCTCTACGATAACATCAAAATACTAAGGATTTACAGGCACATCCCTACACTTGAGTTTTATTATTCTAACACTAATTTGACCCGATTTGAAAAGATCAAAACACTTGGGGTACATTATTACGTAAACAAAGGAATTTGAATTTAACGTTCCTTCCGTCATTTCATAAATTTTAACTTTTCCATGAATCCCAATCATCCCAAAGCGTATACAAAGGATATGACTCGACTTAGCAACTTATGCAAGCAACTAGATAATTGAACTAAGGGTTTAGGGTGATAACAAACATTTGCACTAAAAGTGAGTGCATAAGGGGTAGGCTAAGGCGATTTGGGTGTATATTTGGGGTGGGGTGTAAACAATGGTCTTCATTGATATTCGGAAAAACCGAAACATCACGAGAACCGCGAAAAGGATAGGCTCGAGGGGTTAACTAGGGTATCGTGTACTAAAATGAGTACAACGCAAAGGGTGTGGGAGAATTACTCAACCGATGTGGAAGAAGTAATTATATTACGGTATTAAACAAGGGTTATCCTAATGCCTCTTATCATTTAGTTATTCCTAACTACACAAGTGTAGTCTCACTTGCGATCTCGAATGCATCACAAAACAAGTTCTAGAATCTAATATACTACGGTTCACACTCTAAGCATTAAAGATGAATGCTTTAATTCCTACTAATCTAAGGCGATCCTCACATTTTGGGTAGAATTTAGGTGGTAAGGGTTTTGTGCTAGTCATATAACTTCCTATCCATGAGCGCTTTTGTTAAGACTAATGGCCCACTCCTATATGTCATGAAAATTTTAAATTTGGTGCCAAAATTACCTAACCGACATTTCTCATGGTTTATTACACAATCACAATTGGACAAAGCAAATAGTCAAGGATAAGCATAGTTTCAAAGTTCCGTTTATTTTCCTCCCTACACTTAAAGCTGAACATTGTCCCCAATGTTCCCGAAAATATCAAAGTTATGATAAAAGAAGGTAATTAAAAGCGAAAGAAACTAATACTCCCCGATTAGCTCGGTAGGATCCGTGTAAAGTGGTGGTTAAATTCTTTTCAAGAAGAATTATTGCGTGAAAAGCTCCTTCCAATCTTATGTAACTTCTTCTTGACAAACTAAACTGCACACTTGAAGAAAACAACGAAACCTTCGCGTAAAATCGGCGGTAATAATATATATAAGACTCGATTTAAACTAGGATGTAATGCTTGTGGAATGAATGTTTACGAATTTCTAAGAAAATTAAGACACGGAAAATTCCAAAATTTATAAGTAGCTCGAAAAAGCGAGAAAAAGTAATCGATGTTTTACTCCTTCGACGCCGTCGGTTGCAATCTGACGCCGTCGGTTATCTGACAAAAAGCGGTCTGCGATTTTCGGAAAAATTTACGGAAAATTTACATCTTTAGAATCTTGAAAATTTACGCAAAACATTCATTATGACTCGATACAAGCATTTGACTCGAACAAACAAACATATATATCTTTTAATTAATTGTTATTCTCATGTTTACGTTTCTTTTGAAAGCGTGTGTAATCCTCCCTACACTTATCCCTTATGTAAAATACCTTTATATGTAATTAAGGCGAAGTTAAAAACAAAATAAAGCATTTTACAAATTTAAACATGAGGATAAACAATTAATAAAAGATATATGACACTAACAAGCAAACAATTAAGCATGGGTTGCCTCCCGAGCGCTTTTCTTTATTTAAAGAGTCTTGTAGCTAGACTCGTAGTCGTGCTCCTACGTTTTTCACCATCGCTCTCTTGACTCTTTGTTTTCCCTTCATCGAAAGGGTGTAGGCGCTTTATGCTCACCGTGGATTCCTTGCCAATCTTTGTCAATTATGGCTACGGTTTTATCCTTTAAATTGGTCTCCTTAAGCGTGAAAGGCCCAAACCATCTTGGTTTGCTTCTTCCTCGTAATGCCCTTATCCGGGACCTATACAAGAGCACTTTTTCTCCTTTATAAATTCCTTAGGGTTCTTTTGTACCTTAGGTAATGAGGTAGGATTGCTTCTTAACTTTTATCTGGTTTCCATAATGTTGCATACAATCCTTGAACCATAAAGTCTCTAAGCCCTTTTTCCCGGTCATTCTTCTTCTTCTTAACATTGTTATCCGGGCTTTTCGATTTCCACGGTAATCATTTCCATGATCTTAAGAGGATATCGTGGGACGATGGGTATTCTAGCGTACCCTTTCCGCTTTTGAGTATCATGATGCCTTCTCCGCATTTAATGGTTGCCTTGGCGGTGGCGTGGAATGGCGTCCCAAGAATGAGAGGTGCGTTTTCATCTTCCTCAACATCAATGATCACGACATCCACTGGATAAGCGATGTTAGCTACCTCAATTAGAACATCAATAGCGATTCCTACGGGATGGACATAAGTATGATTAGCTAGGGAAAGTCTAAGGTCGGTTTTCTTTGGTCTCTCATTAGTTAGCTTATTATAGATTGACAATGGCATTATGTTCACATCGGTCCCTTGATCGGCTAAGGCATTTATATTGTCCATGTCACCGATGCTAAGCGGTATCACGAAATTCCACGTGGTGTTTCGTTTTCTTGATATGGTTTTTTATGACCAACTCATACGGAGGTTCCATAGGTAAAGCATCGTATTCTTCTTCCGTCATCTTTCCTTCAAGAGCATCCCTAAGAACTTCATTGTACGTAAAGTTGTTTACTTGGTTTGCAATGGTTTTCTTGTTAATTTCATGCTTAAGGTAGTATTCAATGGTCTCGGGTTCATCATTAGGCATGGACTCATCCTTCGTGCTTTTCTCGATATTCCACATCTCAACCCTTGCATTCTCGGGCATGATGGAAGCGGCGTTCTGAATGAAGTGGGAGGGCAATCATTGCTTCTTCGAGCACTTTTGGGAGCCCTTGTTTTGGTAAATTCAATTACCAAATCCATCATTTCTTTCATTTTGCTTGCATTTCCTCTCTCGCCTATAAACCTCCTCTTCAAATTTGGCTAATCTTTACGTATGAGTGCCATATACTCCTCATTTGATCTTTGAAGCTTGGTGAAAGTGGTATTGGGAAGTAGAGCAGGCGCCTTGCGGAATTTGGGTTTTGCTCGCGACTTGGAGATTACGAAAGAGGTGTGGAGTGGTTGGTGGAGTGGGCGGTTGGCGATCTCTCGGAATTTGTGCAGGTGCTCTTTTACGCCTTTCCATAAGATAATCAATTCTCTCTCGATGGCACTCAATTGCTCTTGAGTGTATCGGGAGATTCGGGAGGAGTGGATATGGCATTAACTACGTTAATCGGAGTTTGGAGATTCACTCCAATCTTCGTAGTTTTGATCGTGAGCTCCTCTATGATATCCCAAGATTGCTCTGCATTAAAGTCATTTGAGTCTTCCACCGTGACTCGATCAATGGATCGTCAAGTGATGAAATCGGTATGATCATAGAAGATTTGGATTTGAAGCCAAAGATCAATGCCATGGTGTGGAAGTCTCACGGAGTAATTCCTTAAATCGAGTCCATGCTTTGTAAAGAGACTCACCTTGGAGCTCTTTGGAATGTCAAGATATCTCGCCTAAGCTTAGTAGTTCTCCCGGTGGGAAAAATTGAACAAGGAAGCGAAGTAAGATCATCCCAACTTGAGATGGAGCCGCGGAAGTCGCTCAAGCCAATTACTAGCTTGGTCCCGTAGAGAATTGGAAGAGGCAGTAGCGTGGTCTCCGAGTAGTAGCATCAAGGTCGATGGAATCGGCGATTTTAGAAATCCTCGGATCTTGATTTGGATCTTGAGCGAAGTCCATGGAATCACATCCGTTTTGCACCAACCGGATGGTGTCGGATCGCAGGCCGTAGTTTGGGCTTGGTCGGGAAGCTCAATGGTGTTCCTATAGCCTAGGTGGCTTGGTCTCGAGTATTCACCAAGAGTCACAGGCTCTTGGCGGGTCATTTGGTGGTGGGTTGATGAATGGTAGTGGGTTATCACCTTCCATGATGAAAAGTGATGGAATTACTAACAAAGGTTACGAAGAAGGGGATAGACTAAGAGAAATCTAAAATGAAAAAAATTTACTTGATAGGAATCAAGCAAAGAAACCTAAGCGAGGTGGACTACTAACTAGCTATTCTATTCCCGTGGCGTAAAAACTTGATAACGCTACTGCGCGTCGTTCGGGGTCAAGGAAACTTCCTTTTCTTGAGCAAGTTTTATAACACCCAGGCGGTGAACCTAATCGTTGTAGTGTAGTAATTAGGGTAAGCCACGGGTATTGATATCGTTCTCTGGGGAATAGGAATGCTAGTAGGGAGTTACTACGCTAAGGTTAAGGTTGAGGAAGATTATTTTTATCTTTTATATTTTATGAAAATGGAAAGTACGAATCTCGGGTATTGGATTTGGGGGTTGGTATTTCTACCGATTACTCTACTATTATCTAATTATCTAAACTAAGGTTGTGGGAGTCTATGTCTAATTAATGTGTGCTCGTATGATAGTTTAAAGATGTGTTTACTTAGTTTGTATTACTCCTTAATTATCTCCTATTGATGGTTGAGTGTCACGTCTTATTCCTAGTTGCGTTGTGTTTCTAAAGTTGTAGGGTATCGTTTCTCCCAACTCTTTGAACTTACCAAAGGGTCTTGTCTACAAATCCACTTAGAGATTATAGACTCCTACTCTAAGGCGCTCTTGGATGGTTTAGCCTACAATCACTCGGTAATCATACTCTAAGGTTCACAAAGATGAATCAAGCATTAAGTACACAACGAATGACCTATCGCATTACTAGATCATTAATCAACTAAGATAAGAAACAACCAATCAATATTCAATAATTAAGTTTCATACTTCCTAAGCAAACACACAAATAAATTAGCGGGACATGGAGAACATGCAAGCATACACACAAATAATCAAAGACATAATTGAATTAATGAAGCAAAGACTTATCTTGGTGTAAGATAGGGTTAAAAACCCTAAAATCTTGTACAAGACACCTTAGGTTCGGTTTTAGGTTTTACTCCAAAGACTCTCCACACAAAGGCGAAAAATTCGGATTTATATATAAGATTACAATTGCGGCGGCGTCACCTTATGTTTAGTGGCGCCGTCGTGTCGCCGCCATTAGGGTTTCGTCTTGGCGCGTTAACCTTGCGACGGCGTCACCTTATGTCCGTGGCGCCGTCTCTTGACTTCGGCGTCGTGCGGATTGCATCTAGGCCGTCGAGTAGCGACGGCCTACTCTTTCACAACTAGGCGCCGTCTCTTGAAAACACGAGTTTTGAGTTCGACCGTCACAATAATTCTCCGGCGGCGTCGCACATAGAACTGACGCCGTCGCCTTCTACATTCGTGTTGTGAGTGTCTCGATTTCGACTTTGGCCATTTTCTTCATATATTCGCGCCTTTTCGTCCAAATAAGTGCCATTCCAGCATTTTGCCTTCACGAGACCTAAAAAGTGAAAAGGAACGATATTAAGCAATAACGGATACAAAAGTGATCAAATAAGGACTTAAACGACCCCTCAAAATGGTACCTTTTAAAACCTTATCAGCGAGATCACCACTTTTGAAGACAAGCAAACTCAAGTCAATGAGTTGCCATGCTTCCTCATCATCAAGACTACTGAAGTCCTCTTGTTGATGATTCTTTTCTTTCTACTAAGAAGTGTAGTGTTGAAGACATTAGTGAAAGATGTCTCAAGTGTCAAGACAGAGACATTAGTGAAGGGTGTCGATCGTCCGTGTTTGTAGGCATTAGTGAAAGGTGTCTTGAAGATATAGTCAAAGGCATTAGTGAAAGGTGCCTAAGATGTACATTCGATATGGTGTGTTTTGATGTACAAGATAGATTAGTATTTTATCCAAGGATATTGATATCCTTGATGATGTTGTAATAAGGAGTTGGTCTCCTTTGGGGTTAGGCGATTAGTGTAGTGTTGGGTAGTAGTTCCTCCATTGTAATGGAACTCGGTACTTAGCCTAGTACCGGGTAAAGGGTAGGCGACGTTGTGGTAGGTGTGGTTCACCTTGGTGTGAAAGAACCCGGTGGTTAGCCTAGTACCAAAAAAAGAGTAGGCAACTTTGTGAAGGTTTCTCCACCATAAGGAGTCGGTGTTGTGTAGTGATTACGAACTCTCGAGTAGGTGACTCGGGGAGTGGATTAGCGCAAGGAAGGTGTCCTTGTAGCCGAACCACTATAAATACTCGCCTTGTGGTTTTGTGCTTCTTACTCTTTATCTTTTCATTACATATCTATATTTCTATATGTTTGTTCATCAACACCCAACACACATCTAAATAGATTGACATAAGTCGATCTAAATAGTTTAAAACGAGTTTTAATTGGCAAAATTATTCAACCCCGCATTCTAGTTTGCCACAATTGGCATCAGAGCTTTGTTACCAAGTTTCTTAAAGTATATTGTACTTTAAAAACTTGATACGATCCATAGTTAATTGAAAACTACAAAGAAGGTTTTTCATAAAAACAAACACCATGTCTTTTAAAACTCTTTGTTTGGATGTTGATTAGATAACAACATTTGTCTTATTATTTATTCTTCATTTAATTGCACTAATCCTCTTTTCATATTGCTTAGTCAAGCTCATACCTACCAAGCCATAGGAATCGCTTGGTAACAAGAATACCTTCCTAAGAAGGTATCTTAAACACAAAGGGCCGGAATTGTCTCTTGACATTTGTTGTGTCATTTGTAAAGACATTCCTAAGTGCATTAGAGGTATGACTTTCTACATATCTCTAAATGACATTAGCTTGATAATTAAGTATACCTACATAGGTATTTATATGATTATCTTTTGTGCATATACATGTATTGCATGTAGCTTCATTAGGAAGCCTTTTCTCACATACGTGTTACTTTTTCGTCTAAAGTCGTGGTTTATAAAACTTGTGTTTTATTTCACTTAATCCAAAAATCATATCTTTCTAATAATAAAACAAAACACAAATCTCAAAAATTCCTCCTTCCCCATAAATAAATCATCCGTCGTCTACTATATCAAATTCCCACTTTTTCAAATCTTCCATTTTCAAAAAATTACCTCTCATTCAAAATTTCATCTTCCTCTCATCTCATCTCATCTCATATCAAACCAAAACCAACAAGGTCCGTCATCAACATGGTTTACATCGCCCTCGTGCTCATCGCCTTAACACTCATCGCTCTTGTGTTCCCTATGATGAATTTAACATACGGAGACATATACTTTGTGTTGTTAATCTACATTGGGGTTATATACTCAATCCTTTGTATCATTATTAGCATTGAAATGAAATATTATTAATAGTCTAGTTTATCTAGGTTATTATTATCATAATGTGTTTGTCATTTCTTTTGATTTATATCTTCGTACTCTTCGTGATACATTAGAAACCATGAATGCATGCTAAAATAAAATGTAGTCTAAAACACATATCTTGGTATAAAACCACTAAACTTATGTTTTTATCAAAATACATACATTACTGGATCCACGGATCCCGCAAGTATACTAGCTCGATCCCTTATAGAAGGGAAAGTGGGAACAAATCCTTCGGATAACATATTTTCCATGCAAAATAAAACCACTTCTTCCGAAAAGAAATGTTCTACTAGAATGTCAAACATTAAGTTAGTTAAATGTCGTTGTTAATAAACATCTTGTAAAAGCGTTAGGTAATCAATGTTTTACCGTGTCGTCACATCCTATTAACTTGTCTTTCCTATAGGTTTCGTTATGTCGCATGAACATGAGTTTGATTTTTCACTCACTAGCGTCTACACTCCTAACATCTCCCTTGAGCCCAACACACCGGCAATCATGTCCGTGGGTTCAATAATCTCGAAACCCGTCACTTCCACGAAGGACGATTGTCGACACTCCTTTACAATCTGAAGAAGGTATCAATACCTCCTTCCGAACCATAGGATTGGAATGTCTTCTCGAAATTAACGAAAATATGTCTAAGGTTTGTCTGGAATTCTTCCGTCAAGTCGAACGGTTCGTAACGAGGATCGTTCTCTATCTCTTTGGTTTTGGATCAAAACCAAAAGTTTGTTTTAACCTTGGACAATTTGCTCAAATTCTCAATTCCAAATCATGGACAATGTGCCTTCACGAAGATTGGTCTCTTGACTCTCTTCAACTTTCGTGAAAAAATAGTCCATATTGTTCTCACATACCTTCCCCGGAAGATTTGAATCGCATAATATGCAAACCTCGACCATATTACTCCGATCCAAACATTATCTTTACACGGGACATCCAAGAAGAGTACAAACCTCTTGCACTCATCCTACGTAAAAATGTTTGGAGTTTTAGGGGAAATGGAGAAATCCTTCCTGCTTGTTGTGCTCACATAATGTATTGTTTGCTAACACAACAACCATACAATCTCACTTACTTCTTCGCAAGGCGAATTGTAAATCTTCAAGGCTCCAAGAACAAACTCATCCCCTATGGAATGTTCTTGACGCGCTTTATCATAACATCATGTACTTCCACCGTAATTTCAAAGTCCGTTATGCGTGCTTGTGAACAAGATGATGGAACCTCTAAACACATCTCATGAAGACTTTCTTCATTCACGAATCAACAAACACTCATCAACCATTTGATGATCCTTCTATAAAACGCTCAAGGAACTTAGTAATCTTTCAAATAGGATCAATCCTTTGTATTCATATTTTATCAATGTAATCCAATTTCTTTCATGAAATAAAACATTTTATATTTGATATCTTAGAACCTCTTTAACTAACCTTGAAATATAATGCATTGTCAAAATCATTGCATACCTTTAGTAAAGGTTCTGCTTAGCATTAGACGGATCCCAAAGGTTGTGCTAGACGGATCCCTACTCTTAGGGAACCGTGGGATCTGGCAAACAGAAAATACAATTGCAATCATTGTATTCCAAACATGTCCTTAGAACACTTCACACTAAGTTAGACATAGTGCCTTAAGGCAAATTGCGTCCTTATCAAGTTAAGTAGATCTTTCGTACTCACACATAACTTATCTAGATCACACTCAAGACGCTTGTAGATCTATCGTTTCACTTAAACCCATTACTCTTCCGCTCTCAAGCTCACTCATGATTTCTCACATGATCCCTCACATCTAGCTTTGGAAATCTTTCAATTATGGCAAAATTGATCATAATCATTTTTATCTCAAAATTAGTCGAAATTAATCAAATTCTAGTTTTTCCATCTTAAGCCTTTATGATATTATCCAAAACATTATCCTAAGTAACTATCTGATCTCTAGGATCATTTAGTCCTACTTGACACTCTCAAAATCTTTATTGTTATCTTTGTTCATTCATTGGTACTCACGAAAGTTACATTTTCTTCTATAAAAGGCAATCATTAGCTACATCACTCATTACCCTTAAGTACTTAAGCACCTCTTCATTTAAGACACTTAGATGAACTGAAATACTCAAGAATAAATAGGCATTAGACATTACAAAACATCATTACATCTTTTCCAAGTTGCTGAGAGACGGATCCCTAGGATTAGCCTAGGCGGATCCCTCAAAAGAGGGAACCGTTGGATCCATATGACAGAATTATGTCAAATTTAGCCAAAACAATCATTTCAAGCTCATCTTGCTAAATTGAACACTCCATCTCATCTTAAATGAGTTCCTCGATTAGTAAAACTCTGAAGTTGACTCTTATGCATGTTAATCATCACATTCCAATGAATTTTAGTGGCTTAAGTCTTGAATGCACTTGCCAAATCCCTTGCTTTATAAACCATATTGTTAGGACTTCAAAAGTCATCATCTTCATCCTCATTTTCAGCACTTAGAAATCTTTACAAACCTCTTGAAATCATCTAATCATGAAGAAAACTCCAAGTGGTAACTCATCAACCAAAGAACCATCCAAGAAAATTGCTCGTGTTGTACACAAAATCTCTTCAACCAAATCATATCCGGTCAAGTCCACAAATGCAAGGATTTCTCCTCCACCAATTAAACCAATCCCTAAAAGGATAGTACCCACAAAACTACCTATGCCAAACACCACCATACCTCCTAGGCCAAACAATCCCATCTCCACTAAACCATCACCATTGGTTCCTAGAGCTATCTTATTCACACATCCACTATCATCGCCACACCTCTACAATTTAGAGGATTTGCCTCCTAGGCCGTCTCATCCTCCTCCACCGACAACATTCTCCTCATTAGGAGGAATAATGATACAAAATCAAGGTGTTGAGTCAACACTAGCTCCGACTTCCTTTTCGCCATCACCATCATATAATCCCATTTAGATTATGAGAAATTATCAAAGTCAACCACCCGACCATATGGAAGTTGACACTTCTCTACCACCACCATCATTCTTGGTCGAGCTATCTTCAAATGTGTCTCCACCAATCCCTCCGTCGTTTGAGGCTCCCCAACCCGCTTCACTTGATCCTTCGCATCAAGCAATTTCATTTCTTCCACCACCACTACCTAGCCATGACAAAGATTGTTATCATTGTCAACATGTTGAAAGTTTGATACATGAAGTGCGAGAAGATCAACGTTTCATGTTCTATCACCTCCTCGAGCGTTTCGGCAGATTAAACCTAAACAAACTTGAGCTAGAGGATTTTAATGGTGTCCTAGTATCAGCGTTACTTAGATAAGTATAGTAATTCCAAGTCATGTATCGATCATTTTCTTAGCTTTTAGAGTCATGTATATCATACCTCTAGTTTTATTAAATGAAATTACATGCTACTTGCTATATTTCTGAGTATATGATTATGTTGTATAATATATTTCTCACTTTGATGTTAACATTATTTGTTATATCACCATTGTTGAAATCAGTCATCAGCCAGACGGATCCCTTTAATTTGCCTAGACGGATCCCTACAAGGAGGGAACCGTGGGATCCGTGAGACAAAAAACTATTTCTCTACTAACTTGAGTCATATTTGCAGGAAATTATGCATTATACTTGTTTTCTAATCTTTGTTTTGTAGTTATTCAATTTACACATGAACACTTTAACACTCTAAAGCTAGGGGGAGCTTTGTGTCAAAGCAATACATTGCAAAATCACTTGCAATATTAGGATTACATTTCATGACGTCCCTTTGCAAAGTTGCAATCATCAAGGGGGAGCTTATTCGTCACTTAGACGAAATATTTTGAAAACTTAGTTGCAAATGAACTAGCTTAGTATTATTTTTCTTGACGCCCTCACATAGGGATGGACTCGTCAGTGGGAGTTAAGACGAGATCCTTTGCCATTACTTGCTCTTTATTTTTCTTTCTTTTCTATTTTTCACATGTTTTCTTAAAACAATGTGTTAGTTTCCTTCAAGCTCTTTTGTTTCGACAAAAAGGGAGAAGAAAGTAAAACTACAAATTCAAACTTACAATTTTAGGTTTTCCTTAAAATAATTTTATGTTTTGTCATCAACAAAAATGGGAGATTGTTAATACAAATAAGTCAGTAAAAAATTTATTTATATTTTACGATCTTCTAATGTTTTGTCGATAACAAACGTAAAATCATTTTAACGAAACAAATAAAACACGTAAATAGTTTGAGCCAATAGTTTTCTAACACACTTACGTTTTCGCATAAAACACTAAAACATGTATAAGTGATTTTATGATTTAGTAATACATATGTACAACAACTAGTGTTTACATATTGGGCAAATATATACATAACTAGTATGTATTATATAATGGGTAAATAACGACAACCCATGGAGCATATCCATAACCCATGGTATTGACCCATACCCACTTGACTAGATACATTGCACTCATTAGATACATTGTATCTAAAGAAATACCCATGGATCAACCCATAACCCATGACCCATGACCCATGAGCAAAATACCCATGGGCAAAGAGGAGCGTCCCAAGGATCCCTAGCTTTACGCTAGACGGATCCCTTAAGGGAGGGATCCGTTTGATCCGGGGAACAGTAGGCATTTTCTCTCTATAAATAGTGAGCCATTATTTCATTGTTTTTCACCCCCTTTCTCACATACTTTCTCCTTGAGTTAAAAACTCTCTAACCCCAAATCCAACTGATCTATGTTTGTAGTTTTGTTTTTGTGTGATTCTCTAGGTTCCTCTTAAAGGCGAGATCACCACCTTTGAAGTCAAGCAAACTCAAGTCCATGAGTTGCCATGCTTCCTCATCATCAAGACTACTGAAGTCCTCTTGTTGATTATTCTTTTCTTTCTACTAAGAAGTGTAGTGTTGAAGACATTAGTGAAAGATGTCTCAAGTGTCAAGACGAAGACATTAGTGAAGGGTGTCGATCGTCCGTGTTTGTAGGCATTAGTGAAAGGTGCCTAGAAGTCAAGTCACAAGACATTAATGAAAGGTGTCTTGAAGATCTAGTCAAAGGAATTAGTGAAAGGTGTTGGATCGATGTACTCTAACCAAACTAACTATATAGCTTGTTAAGGGTTTAATAACTTCGGATAAATCCTAAGTTATAAACAATGAAACATTGAGTAATCTCTATTAAGTGCGCGGAATTTACTTAACAAAGCTAAGAAGAATATAACTTTAACTTTCAATGATTTTATTATTAACTCTAAATCTTCTTGTTATGCAGATTCTTTTAACAACTCTAAAACTCTAATAATAATCGTACTTTAGGATTCTGAAAACATATATTTCTAATGCCAATCTAGGGTCCTTTATAGGCTTAAGGATAACCCTAGTCGGTTTACAATTTGTATCCTTATGCGACAAGTAATCTAAACAAAGAATATTCTAGAATAACAAAGCTTTCCATAAGCGAATATAGCAGTTCTTTAGCTTTGCGGTACTTTGATTTCGATAGCGATGCTTTGACTTTTACTTAGCGATACTTTGAATCTTGATTGCTTTGACTTCTTGAAGCTTTAACAATCTTCAACACTTTCATATCCCAACAATCCTCCCCAACTTGAATTCTACTTGCTTGACTTCAAGTTCCTTTATAAACTTATCTTTAACATCTCCATCTTCAAGGAAAGATTGTGTCTTTGACTTTGGATTGTATCTTTGTATTCTACGTGCTTATATCAAAAGTATTCTCTAGAAATTATTCTTTCTGACATCCTTAATCGGTAATCTTTTCAAACAACATTCAAAGAAGCTCCATCTTTTAGCAACATAAGACATTTTGTACATTAATTCGGTTTAAGTTTTAGTCTATTCTTATCACTTCCAGGTGTGTAAACTCCTGTGAGAGGTGAATCATTGAAAATTTAATGGATTTTGATGTCTTTTACCAAAGCCATTAACTCGGAGTAGCTTTTGATGTGTAAGATCATGGTACATTGATAACCATATGATTTTTAGCAAATCATCACTATCAACGATTTGATTTGTCTTTACCAAAAGATGTACCCTTTTGGACTAGTTAGTTCTTTCAATCATGGTGAACTAATTACCATATAATGGTTTTCCACACCTTTACCACAAACCATTTTCTTGTTGGCTAGCCAACTCTTCACATTCTTGATATGGTGAGTTGATTACCATACAACATATTAGCAAGTTGTCAACTATAAAAGCGGTTTGAGATATCTTTACGAGTGTTTGCTCATGGATTAGCCAATCCTTTTGTAACCATGGTGGATTGATAACCTATTGTTGTTACCATCTCAAAACCATTTATTTCTTTTAACCTTTGTTTCAAAATATTTATCACTTAATAAAAAATTTCTTTTTAAAATCATTAAGCGGTTTAAAGCGCAAGCGGTACTTTGAAGAAATCTTGTTTGATCGTGATACTTTGAATAAAATCTTGATATATCAAAATAACTTATTCAATAAAGATTCATACCGTTATTCATCATCATACGCTATAGTTGTCCATTTGATAAACAATTTGATGACCATAAAGCGGTTTCATTATCTTCTTCAACTTCCATTCCATGCTCTAGCATTCTCCTCATAAGATCGATGTAGCGGATATCTTCTATCGCTAACATGTGAATCATAGTTCCATCTTCTAACTCTAGAACATGTACTCCGATTCTTCAAAGAATCTCCGCTAATAATCTCCCATTCTTCTTGGTTTTCCAAATCTCGCAGACTTGTTTCTTCGGTTTCCCAAACAGTTGTGAGATCTCAAGCAAGAATAAACCAACACCTTCGATGGAATGTGTTCAAAGTATTCTTGCACCAAATGATATAGATGAAACAAATCCTCTCTATCTATTATGTGCAATAGATCCCATAGCATATTAAACACTCAAGCTTTCATCTTCTCTATGAAACATCGGATAATTTCCATCTTTAGATTCTACAACTTCAAAAGTAGTTATTGGAGACTTTTTCTTCTTTTTTCATCTTCTTTTACGCATCGACTTTAGAATAATCAAATTCTACAACTCTTAAGTAATTCCTTAGTTCATCATTAGTATCGGATCTTAATTCAACTTTCTTTGATGGTGTTGATCTTCAACTTGATTGTTCTTTTCTTTTTAAGCTTTCTTTTCTATCATCTTCTTTTTGAGCATCATCATCTTTAAAATCTTTGATACTATCAACATTCTTACGATAAGCTTCTCTAACGACATACAACTCTTTCATCTCAACATAATTTAACTTATTCAATCCAATATATCCTTGAGCTTTTAAATAAGCCATCATGGCATTTCTTTCTTTTGCACGATTTGGTCTTCTTGGTAGAGCGAAAACAGAATAGGTGACTTTAATGTTACAATGACTTGACATTCAATTCTTCTTGCAATTTCTTAGTCGCTTACCTCTATCCTTATCTTCTTCAATATCGACTTGACATTCAATCCGACTTGAAAATTTCTAGTTGCTTCCTCATTCATAGCAATTTGAAGCGACCTTTATTTGTGCTAAAGTGAGCTTCTTCTTCTTTGTTTCTACCATCTTACCTTTTCCTTTATCTTTTGAATCGCAAGGGTTGAGAAGCTTGTTGTTGTTCTTGATAACACCGGGAATGCTAACACTTCTTGGTCTTGATAAATTTTGCAATATTTCAACAACCTCTTCATCCACAACTTGATGTGCTCAACCCCAGTGTATGTATCTCCTCTTCATGTAGAATAGTAGAGGGACCGACTTCTTCATCAAAGTTTAACACCCTTGGTGTAATTAATTCTTGTCGAGATGTTTCTTGAAGACCCGATTACTTTGATCGGTGACACCTTGATCATCGATACCTTGAACTCTAATGCTTTCTTCCTCGGTGACTTTCAATATTAACTTGCACTTCAGTACCTTGAGGTTAATCATCAGTACCTTGAGGTTCAGTTTATTCTTCATTCAAATTCTTATCTTCCAATTTCCTCCCTAATTGGAATGAAGATTGCTCTTTAACCTTTTTGCTTTTGATCTTCTTAAACTGCCTTTGCTGCTTCTCTTTAGCTTTGACCCATAACATGTGATGTTTAACCAAGGGCCAAACAGACTTCTTGAATCTTCTAAACTTAACCTTCAACTGGGCTATCTGTGCAGCTTGAGCTTTAGTAGTTTTCTTCAATCTGAATAACTCTCTTGTTAGAACATAATTATCCAACACTAAACCTTCAGGGGGTATAGTAGCTGGATCTCCTTCAGAAGACGATGAGAAAATAGGAACATCTTGTTCTAGTGATGCCATAGGAGGAGTAGTATGGTGGGATGAGGTGGGAGAAACTTCAGTACCTTCATTAACATCAGTATCTTGTGAAGCAGTACCTTGTGTTGAAGTTTCTTGAGATGCATCACTTTGAGAAGCAGTACCTTGAGAAGCAGTACCTTCTCCTTCATCACTAGCATCAGCCTCATCTCTAATAGCTTGAACAATCTCCATCATTGAATCAGTCAATGGAGTGTTCCTTCCAGTGAATAAATCACTCTTCCTAGCCATAAATGTTAAAATCTTGGCTGGTTGTACCACAACAGGTAAAATATTTGTAGGCTTAGGTACATCTGAAAGTTGTTTATTCAAGGAGACTTGAATAAATCTCGGATACATTAACCATCTTGATCCATGAGAGATGTGAGAGCATTCCATCTAAGATTAGCCTTGAAAAGTTGAACATACGATTTGTAGCCAATCCTACCGGTCACGGATGCAATGTTTGAACCAAATTGCTCCCAAGAAGTACTTTTAGAGCGATACAATGAAGAAGAACATGTACCAAATACTTCCAATGTGGACTAAACAAGGGCTTCTTAAATGTTGTTGTGTCAACCAAAGACCCTTCATACCCAATATCTCTCAGTGTATCCCAAAGAAACTGTTTATCAAACCTAATAGCTCCTTATGCATCATCAAACAATAAATCTTCACGAATTGATGCTTGATAATCTTAACAAGCCTTCCAAAGAACTTTAGCTTGAATATAAGATTCATCATTCTCCACGTGTGTCCTTCGATGAGTCCAAAGCTGCTGTATCCGGGGCTCAATTATATGAGTTCCACTAAAGCGCATAAGCGATTGGTGAACCAGTTAAGAAATCAATTATGTCATGAAAGATTACATTAGCCTCTGTTTTTCTAAATTCGCCACCATGTTGTGTTTAGAAACTGTGTGTAGGTTTGCCACGGATGATTGAAAAAGATATTGATTCTTGAGTACGTAATTGTATTAGAGAGAGAGAAACATGGAAAAGATTGAAACGAATAAAGGAGAGAGGGAAAATCATAAAGTAGTTATTTATAGGTAGGATTTGAAAAATCACAACCCATAATAACAAAGTTACCGTTAGTGTGTTTTACCCTCAATATTACCGTTAGAACGATTACTTTAATAAGACAAGCAGTTCTTTCCACGTGGGCGATTTTCCCAGCGGTACTTTCAAAGCGTAATTTCATAGAACAAACCAATGAGTACTTTTCCATCTTCTTCTCTATTATAACAAACACTCCATGTGGGCATTGGATTGCCTCCCCTTAAGTAAAGCACAGGACTGTCTAACTAACTAACCAGTCCTCCCCTTAAATGTAGATTAATAATTAATCATGCCAATACTCACCACCAAGTGATTAAATCTTGAAACATCAAAGCCTTTGGTGAGTAAATCAGCTACATTATCATCTGTATGCACCTTGACAACATTAATGAGTCTATGCTCATAACAATCTCTGATGAAGTGGTGCCTAATCTGAATGTGCTTAGTCTTTGAATGATAAATTGGATTCTTCACAATGCAAATAGTACTCTCATTATCAATATTGATAGGAGTATTCTTGAAATTGAACCCATAATCCAATAGTTGATTACGCATCCACAAAACTTGTCCACAACAACTTCAAGACTGACTACATATTCTCGCTTCAAGAGAGGATGTTCTTTGCAATTGCTTCTTACCGCCAAGAAACTAATCTTCTTCCAAGATATTGGCATCCTCCAGTAGTTGATCTTCTGTCATAGTTGTCACCTGCATAATCACTATCTGAAAAAGCTTCCAAGTGAAAAGGTGAATCCTTTAGGTACCACAACCCTAACTTTGGTTGTTGTTTCAAATAACTGAAAATTCTCTTCACTGCATTCATATGAGAGACCTTAGGTGAGACTTGATATCTTGCATATAAACAAACAGCAAACATGATATCAGGCCTAGATGCAGTGAGATACATAAGACAACCAATCATTGATCTGTACAACTTGACTTCAATAGGTTTTCCATCTTCATCCTTGCCCAATGAGTTGATAGATTTGATAGGTGTAGTGACTGGCTTCATAGCATCAAAATTGAACTTTTAAGTATGTCGATACATACTTGTCTTGACTTATGAAAATCCCTCCTTTGCTTAACTTGAAGTCCCAAAAGAAAGTTAACTCACCCATTGAACTCATTTGAAATTCATTCGCATCGCTTCTCAAACTCCTTGACCATTGATTGTTTTGTCGATCCAAATATGATATCATCAACATATACTTGAACCGACATGATATCCTTCTTGTCTCTCTTGATAAACAAAGTCTTGTCTATAGCTCCTCTCCGTAACCATGTTGCAATAAGAAGGTAGAGGCCGTTCATACCAAGCTCTAGGTGCTTTATGTAAGCCATAAGAGCCTTAACAACTTTGTAGACTTTGTTTGGATGTGTAGGATCTTCAAAACCGGAGGTTGTTTAACATACACCTCCTCGTAATCTTGCCATATAAAAGGCACTCTTGACATCCATTTGATAAACCTGAAATCCCATATATGATGCAAAAGCAAGGAAGATTCAAATTGCTTCAATCCTTGCTACAGGAGCAAATACTTCATCATAATCTACTCCTTCTTCTTGTCTGTAGCCTTGTACAACTAACCTTGCCTTGTTCTTGATAACATTCCCTCTTTCATCTCTCTTGACTCTGAACACCCATCTTGTACCAATGACCTTCTTTCCATCAGGAAGATCACATAATACCCAAACTTCTTGAAGCTTGAATTGAAGAAGTTCTTCTTGCATAGCTTCAACCCAACTCTCTTTAGTCAATGCCTGAGCTATATTCTTGGGTTCTTCTTGAGAGATAAAGCAAGTGAACAGGCATGTTTGATGGTCCTTATGATTTAACCTGTTTTGTTTATAAACAAAGATAAGCAAAGCATTATGTGGTGTAGTATAACCTTTAGCTTTGGTTCTTGTCATTACTCCAGAAGTAGAAGGACCAATGATTTGATCAGCAACATGATTCTTATGAATTCTTAAGATAAGAGTCTATGGAACTTCATAATTATCACCCAAATTAGTGATATCAGCATCTTCATTGGAATCTGAGAAAATACCTTCATCTTCAAACTCATCATCAGTATCTTCTAAACCAGGCATGGTATGATCATCCAAATCATCCAAAGTGCTGTTAACAGGTGCAGCAGTACTTTGATCGAAAGTACTGTCACCCAAAGTATTGTGAGTGAACTCTGCAGTCTTGTTCTTTTTCTTTGCCTCCTCATAAGCTCTTCTTTGTTCATCATCATAAGAATGTGCTATAACATCTTGAACAAGCATCTGATTAAGTTCATCTTGAATAGCTTGATCCTCAGCAGACAATGAGGATTTTGGCTCATCAGTACTTTTCTCCTTCTCAACAGTTTTAGGTTCTTCATCATGAACAGCATCAGGTCTAATATGGACTCCATGAACAACATACTGTAATTCTTCTCCATTGTGTACATGTTGATTTTCTTCTCTAACAGGTACATAGTTCATAGAAGGAGTCAAAACTTCAAGATCAAACATCCAATCAGGACCTTTAACCTTATGATTTTCTTGATCTTCTAAAAATTCAACATGAAGACAATCTTGAACCTTCTTAGTGACTCTGTTGTACACTCTAAATCCTTTGATGTTGGTGCAATATCCCAATAAGTAACCCTCTTCTGACTTGCCATCAAATTTGCCCAAATTATCAATGGTGTTGAGAATAGTTAGAGGGCATCCAAAAGGCTTCATAAATCGAATGTTGGGTTTGTTTCCCATCAAGAACTCATAAGGTTTCTTCATCTAAGGTTTTGAGGCGATACTCATAACACATAACAAGCGGATTTACACCCCCATTACGAATTGAATAGGTAATAGTGAATACGCAAGCATTGTTACAGCCGCTTCAATCAAAGTTATATTCTTTCTCTCGCAACACCATTTTCTTTGTGGTGTTCTTGCAATCTTGAACTCCTCTTGATCCCTTTGTTGGCACAAACTCATCCATGAGCTTGTTCTTGAATTCAGTCCCATTATCACATCTAATACCTCGAACCTTGAGTCTCAATTGGTTTTCAAGTGCTATTATAAGATTATGAATAGCATCAAAAGTATCATCTTTAAATCCCAAGAAAATACCCAACCGAATCTACTACAATCATCTATCACAAACAAGCGATACTTTTTCTTATTTAGACTTGCAACGAGAGACAGTCCAAACAAATCCATGTGTAATGACTCAAAGGTTCTCAATTGTTCTTTCCTCAAGCTTCTTGCATGAAGCTTTGTGTTGTTACCCTTCTTGCACACCAAGCAGAGTGATCATTCTTGTAAGTCTTTGAAGGTAAACCTCTAACTAAATTTCCTTTGACCAATTTATTGATATTCTTGAAATTTACATGGCCCAATCTTCGATGCCACTGATGTGCTTCTTTAGATGTTGCTTTTGCCACTAAACATGTGGCTCTCCCAGAAGAGTGAAGACTCTTCATTTCCAGACTGTACACATCATTGGTTCTTGTTACTTTCAGTATGACCAAGTTATCATCAGCAAGCTTGAATTCAGATGAAAGTATGAGACATTCGTGTCGATGAATAACACGAGGTGCTTTTGTCACGCATTTGAGAGATCGACAAAGATTGAACTTGAGCTCCTTCACATATCTAACATTCTCAAAATCTATGCTCCCTGTCTTGATGGTTCCTTTCCCACTATTTCTACCTCCACTAGCATCATTCCCAAATGCAACTCTTCCTCCACAATATGGCTTAAAATGGCTGAATCTCCTTGTCTCTGTCATGCTTCCGAGCAACCACTACCACAATAAGATGATCTTTAAGCTCCTCTTACGGGTTGCCTGCACAAAGATAAAGATGTTAGTGTCTTTTAGGAACCCAAGCCATTACTGACTTGTGTTCCCCTTGTGGAGTACCATACTCAAATTCCTTGAGTATGTAGTCTTCACAATTTTTGTAGACAGAATCAAGCATTATCTTTTGTTTTAAAACTTGTGGTGGATTTTTAGCAAAACTTTCTTTTTCAACAAAAATCTCCTTTTCTTTTTCCACAAAATCATCTTTATTAAAAACATCTATTTCACCAGTACTTGTTGAAAGTACTGTTTGTTCATCATCAGTGCTTTCCTTCTTAACCCATTTGGTTTTAACTTCTGGTGTAGAGTCCCTTGATCTAGCTACTTTCTTTGAATTGTAACGCTTCTAGATTGATAGTAATTAGATCTCCTATGGTTCCTATTCCAAAAGGCGTTTGGTGAAAGCGAGCGATGCTTTGAGAAAGTCTTGTATTTTGCTTATGATGCCTTGAAAAGTGTTTGAAGGTACTAGAGGTTTTGAAAAGGTCTTCTCGGTGAGGGTACCTATAGTCGGTGAGAAGTTTCTATGGTTAACCCTATGTGAATGATTCCAAAGTGGTCTAGTCTCCCTTGGTTTTGGTTGTGATTCTATTCTTGGGAACTTACTTAGGTACTACGATGTAAGTCACGAGTCCTTAATCAAATGATCGGGACTAAAACAAACGAAACATAGTTTTTATCGTAATCCCAAAATTTCTTCTTCTATGTGTATTACCAAACATATCATGTCTTCTAGGTGAATGATTAAAAGCTTTTGACCAAAATTATCCCAAAAGGTTTAGCAAGATTTTGAAAAGGTTTTCTTAAAGGTCTTCTTGAAGGTGTATGAGACTTTGAGGTGTAGCGGTACTTTGAGGTGTAGCAAGATCGCTTGGCTTTTAACATCATCTACCTTAGGTGTCTCAACTGTTTCTTTTGGGGTTTCAGACCTAGATTAAAGAATAAGCTTCTTTCTAAACTCTAAGCTGTCTACACCAAAATGAGAAACATCAGGCCTAAGAGGTTGATGACTACCAGTGGGATGAGGGACTGCATGATAACCATTGTATTTCTTAAACTCAGGAGGTGTTTCACTGACTGATTCCTCATTACTAGATGTGTCTACATAATTAATGAGTTCATCATCACTAGTGGTTATATCCTCAAAATCAAGGTCATCCTTATCACTAGGTGGGTTTTCTTCTGTGTTATTAAAGTCCATACCAAAACCTAGGCCAGTTCTAATGTAAGCTTTTCTCTGTTTTTCAACATAACTAACATGAGAAAGACCAGATTCTTTCCAAGGAGCAAACTTTGCTAACAAAACATCTCTCTCCTTAGTCAGTTTCTCAATTTCAGAAATCTTACAATTTAACTTCCATTCACTTAGTTTTAACTGATAATCCTGTTGTTCATACTTTTCTGCCCAAGCCATTTCATTATTTTCATTAGTTATTATTTTGGCTTCCATAGACTCTAAAGTAATTTGATAACCAGCTACCTCAAACCTAGCCCTTATACAGTTATCTCTTTCAGTCACATAACTATTAAGTTGTTTTTGATAAAAGTCATGACACTTAGAACATACCTCAGAGATAGGGGTGAGCTTGGTGAGGTAGCTACCATAGCAAGTAGAACAAGATCATCTTCACTCTCCATGCTCCAATCAAATCTTCCTAGTCCATCTCTGGTTTCCAAAGCAGCATGTCCAGGTTCCTCATCAAAAGGCGTGCTCGGTCAAACTCTTCCACCGATTCCTCCATGCTACCATACAATAGGTTCTTGGTTCATCATCAAACTCAAGCCTCGGTCAACCTCGATAAATTCTCTTGAGCAACCAAAGCTTTTGTTTGATGGTGGAATTTCTTTGAGCTCTAGCTTTGGTTTCTCGGTCATCCTGCTTGCTTGATATTTAGCAAACCGCATTCCTTGCAAAATGTCCAATCTTTTGACAATTGAAGCATTCAATCTTGGATTTGTCAAAGTGATTCCTGTTTTGGCTTGAAGTCAATGCCTCTTCCTGTTTTCTTCATAAACTTCACGATCCTTGCGGTGATCATAGCAACTTGCCACCTAATATCAATTTCTTCAAGAGCATCCTCTTCAATACGTGAGAGATCTTCTTCATAAGTGACGGGCAAAGTAGCTTGCGTGCAAAGAAAGAGCATACGACTTTATCCGAGTGAATGGTAGGTGTTGGTGTGGCTTCTTTGAGCAAAGGTGGAGGTAGAATAGGCAATGATGCTTTGAGCAGCAATTACTTTGAGTAGGAGAAGCGATACTTTTAGTGGAATCTTGCCTCTCTTTCGAGATGACAAAAGGCTATCCTGTGAGACTTTGAACTTGTTTGGCCATTCATCTCATGCTCATAAACCTTCAGATGATTGTAGAGATCATCAAAGTCCATAACATCCAAACCAGGTTTTCCTCTGATCATTGTAGCAATTACATGCCATGTCGATGGCAAACTCCTTAAGAACTTTAGATTTGCATCTTCAACTGAAACCTCTGCTTTGTATAACTCCAGCATACTGAGAAGATTTTGGAATCACACAAGCAAAGATCAAGGCCTTCTCTTTCTCCAACGGTGAATGTTTCAAATTCTGCTTCAGCATTTATGTGCATCTTCTTGGAAGCATCATTACCTCAAACCTTGTCTTGAGAGCGACCCAAAATTGCTTTGCATCCTTAGCATCATGAAACTTGAGTAGATGACCATACGGAATGGCGGACAAGAGTATGTTGAGAGCCTTCTCTTGATTCCTTATTGTAGCTGCCGGTAATGACCTTAGGTGCTTTGGGTTGTCCGGGGAACATCAATAGGTTGGAGCGACTTCATTACCATTGACAATTACATTCCATAGTGCATGGTGCGTAATTGCAATGTAACCTCATCTTCATACTCCATAGGTCGTATTCTCCTTTTTAATGATTGGTATTACGAGTGAGGTGATGGATGGTGGTGGAACGACTTGATCGACATCTTTAGGTTTTGTTGTTAACTAGGTTTTAAGGTTTCTTCAGTCGGAGTTTCACACAAGCTCGATACCACTTGTTGGATCGATGTACTCTAACCAAACTAACTATATAGCTTGTTAGGGTTTAATAACTTGGATAAATCCTAAGTTATTAACAATGAAACTCTTGAGTAATCTCTATTAAGTACACGAATTTACTTAACAAAGCTAAGAAGAATATAACTTTAACTTTCAATGATTTTATTAATAACTCTAAATCTGCTTGTTATGCAAGTTCTTTTAACAACTCTAAAACTCTAATAATAATCGTACTTTAGGATTCTAAAAACATATATCTCTAATGCCAATCTAGGGGTCGTTTTATAGGCTTAAGGATAACCCTAGTCGGTTTACAATTTGTATCCTTGTACGACAAGTAATCTAAACAAAGAATATTCTAGAATAACAAAGCTTTCCATAAGCGAATATAGCAGTTCTTTAGCTTTGCAAGACTTTGACTTGACGGATGCTTTGACTTTTACTTAGCGGTACTTTGAATCTTGATGCTTTGACTTCTTGATGCTTTAACAATCTTTAGCACTTTCATATCCCAACAATGTACATTCAATATGGTGTGTTTCAATGTACAAGATAGATTAGTATTGGATCCAAGGATATTGATATCCTTGATGATGTTGTAATAAGGAGTTGGTCTCCTTTGGGGTTAGGCGATTGGTGTAGTGTTGGGTAGTAGTTCCTCCATTGTAATGGAACTCGGTACTTAGACTAATACCGGATAAAGGGTAGGCTGACGTTGTGGTAGGTGTGGTTCACCTTGGTGTGAAAGAACCCGGTGGTTAGCCTAGTAGGAAAAAGAGTAGGCAACGTTGTGAAGGTTTCTCCACCATAAAGTCGGTGTTGTGTAGTGATTACGAACTCGAGTAGGTGACTCGGGGAGTGGATTAGGGCAAGGAAGGTGTCCTTGTAGCCGAACCACTATAAATACTCACGTTGTGGTTTTGTTCTTCTTACTTTTTATCTTTTCATTACATATCTATATTTATATATGTTTGCTCATCAACATCCAACACACATCTAAATAGATTGACATAAGTCGATCTAAATAGTTTAAAACGAGTTTTAATTGGCAAAACTATTCAACCCCCCCTTCTAGTTTTCCACAACTTGTTTTTCTATCTTTAACATGTCTAGCTAAATCAACATAGTTGTTAACTATTGCTTGTCGTCTCTTGTTTAAGTGGTTGTTACACGTTAGGTTATGAAAACTTGCTTCTTTCTTTAGTGTTGTAAGCTTGAACGTCCTAAAAAACGTATTTATGTCATAGAGTGCACTAGTAGACTTTTCGTTGTGTTTATTGCGTGAATTGCGATTGTTGATAATAGGAGATTTGGGGGAGATAACTTTGGTTACTTAGCGATCCTGATTTTCTAAAGGAGATCAATACATTCATAGAGTTGGGGCATTAGGCACCTCCCTATTACTAATGAAATACAACCCGCCAATTAAACAAGGATGTGACAGTTCGACTAATCAATAGGAGTTAACTATCGATTAGTGAAATCTAAGTAAACACACATTTACCTATCATTTGAATCCCTCATTTACTTTATTTGCAATTTAGTTTAATTTTAGTTTTAATTAGTTGAAGTAGTAGTTTTAAGTAGTTGATAATTAAAACCGCCTATCCAAATACCGAGATTTTGCTTTGCTTTCATAAAATATAAAAAGATAAAAAGTATCATCTCTCACCTTAGACCTATTCGTCATACATCTCGACCTTCCCAACACTATTCCCCTAAAGAAGGATCAATCCCCCGTGTCTTACCTATACTACACTACAACGGTTAGGTACACTGCCTAGGAGGATTGTAAACTTCTTCGAGGGTTACATCCACCGCATCAAACATATAGCAAGACCCATACACATCAAACGACCCATTTTGACAAAACCATACCAAATAAAGGAAAGATGCGGTTTGGGGGCTTCCAACTTCCAAAAGCTTGATCCAAAAGACGGAGTCTTCTACTTAGCGAGTCCTACACTAAAAGCTAAGAAGGAAATCGCCTTATTCTTTTTCCTTACCCTTGCTAGATTTGCCAACACCTATAAAACAGCATTAAACTCTACATATAAGCATAACGCTTAGTAAGTAAATAGCATAAATTATCATTAAACATGGTTACAACTAATGGGGGCACATTAGCTATAACACCATTAGGGGAAATTCATAACATTTAAACATACCTTAACAAGCATAATTAATATGCTAACATTACAATAAGCTAGCATTGGATCCAAGTTACTTTCTTTAACATAAGCTCCATATCATTATACATCATAATCTAAGGTGTCGTTTGTTTTTCGAGCTTTTACCTCTTCATCTCGCAAACCATGTCCCGCGAAAGAAGAGGTACATTTAAGCTCTTCATCCGCAACAAGAAAATCGTTTGTTTTTTGTGCTATCAAGATTCTTTCATTTTTCTTTTTCTTCTTTTTCTTTTTCTTTTCACTAGTATTTTTGTGGTATTAAAGCAACTTTTTCCTTTTCTTTTCACTAGTTTTTACATTTTCGTATGTTTTTACATTTCCTCCATTTTCTATGTTTTCGTATGTTTTAAATGTTTTTGTCATTTTTACATTTTAGTCCATTTTCTTACGTTTTCGTCGGTTTACGTTTCGTTTGTTTTTACGCTACATCTTTTTACGTTTCGTTTTGTTTTTACGTTTCCGTATGTTTTCACGCCATCGCTGTTTTTTACGTTTCCATCCTTTTCTTACGCTTTATTCCTTTTTTACGTTTTCGTCCGTTTAATCTTTCTACGTTTTCGTCTGCTTTTAAGTTTTGACCGTTTTACGCTTTCATCTTTTTAAGTTTTCGCTTTTTTACATTTTCGACCGTTTTTACGTTTTAAATACATTTTTATGTTTTAAATACCTTTTTTCGTTTTCATTCGCTTTTCTTACATTATCTTACGCTTTGTTAGGTAAGATAAAATAACGCATACAAAAACTTATAAAATCATATGAAAATGGAGGAAAAGTAAAATAAACACATGAGAATATAAAAACGGATTAAAACGTAAAAACGAACGAGCGTAGAAAATGTATTAAAACGTAAAAGCGAGTAAACGAAAAAGGACAAAAGTAAAAATTTACAAACGAAAGAAATGGACTAAAACGTAAAACAATGACCGAAAGCGAATGGGACGAAATAGATTAAAAACCGACGAAACATAAAAACAGAAAAACGTAAAAATATGATCAAACGTAAAAATAGATGAAAGCGAAAAAAAAAAAAAAAAAAAAAAAAAAAAAAGGTGAAAGCGGATTTAAACGGTCAAAAACGTAAGAAACTGACGAAACTTAAAAAGCGGACGAAACTTAAAAAACGGACGAAACGTGAAAAAAGGATGAACACGTAAAAGCAGGCGAAACATAAAAACGTACGAAAACATTAAAAATGGACGAAAACATGAAAACGAATATAAACATAATAAAGCGGACTAAAACTTAAGAAAACAGGAAATTGTAAGAAAGCGGATAAACGTAAAAAACGGACGAAAACATAAGAAAGCAGACGAAAAAGTAAAAAAAGACGAAAACGTAAAGAAGGGCTAAACGTAAAAAGAAGCGAAACGTAAAAAGCGGACGAAAACGTGAAAAACGGACGAAAATATAAGAAAATGACGTAAAACGTAAAAACGGACGAAATGTAAAAAAGGCGAAACGTAAAAACGGGTGAAAACGTAAAAACGGCTAAAACGTAAAAACGGACGTAAACGTAAAGACGGATAAACGTAAAAGAGATGTAAGATATTGAGAAAGAGATGTAGGGGTTGTGAGAAGAGGTAAAGTGGAAAGGAAGAGATAAATTATGTCTGCGTGGTAGAAGAGGAAATAAGAGATTTTAGCCTCTTACGTATGCGAAAAAAAACAAACGGTCTTGAAGAATAGGTGCACAGCAGCAGACAAAAGAGTCAAAGAACTTCTTTGAAAAAAGCAAACAAGGCCTAAATAACAAAATTATGATTACAATAACAAGTTTAGCTATAATACTTACCTCAAATTCACCAATTACAATTTCTACTTGAGATTGCTACAAGCTCCTTCTATGCCTCCTATGATAGATTTAGCCCTAATTAGTGACTAACTCAATAATAGGATAATAAATTAAAAATCTTTAATCATTTACCCAAACCTCTTAAAGAACCCTAACTTAAATTCAATAATTAACACTTACTTGTGGTGGGTTTATGGTTAAGAGCCCTTAGTAACTTGATTATACACTTCTCCTTGATAAATTTTGCACTAAAATAGATTTTGATCTTTCCCTCTTCTTTCTTTCCCATGGAAACTGTTTCTCTCATCTCATTCTCTAATTTCCTGGACAATTCTAGAGGATAATTGGATAATTATCCAGTTATACAATTATAGTTTGGGTAGATGTCAAAAATGGCCCTTCAAGTCCTGTTTTTCCTATTTTGGCCACATAAGTCTCTACACTTTTACACTTTCTTTTATAACTTGTAACTTAACCACTTTATTATAAAATACATTCTAGGAAAATATACTACTATTCCTTATTATAATAAAATAATACCTCAACGGGTTTCGGGTGTAAAGTTTACTGCTTTATCCTTAAACCTATGAACTCATTAGCTTTTTGCTAACTTTTAGCATGTTTTCTCAAGTGTTTAATTGTTGCTGCTATTTTCTTGTATCAAAGCTAGGCATGGAAAAGGTCATAGGCGTCGGTTGAAGTGTTTTTACACATACATATGACAACTTTTGTATAGAACAACTAAAACTAATGGGCCTCATTTCCGCATTTGAACTATGATGTATTTTCCTAAATGGATTAATGAATTGTTGAAATGGAGTATGTATTTCATTCTTTATTACTTTGTGTTGTGATTTCCTATTTAGTAGCACCATAACCCGAATGCTTCCCCTGTACCGATTTTGGGGGTTGTACAGATGTGGTACCCGTATTCATTTTTTGGAAAGATACTTGGATTGGTGACTCCCCTCATCATACTCAGTACTGCCAATGGTCAATGGCATTGGAACTGGTCCAGGGCTGATATTGGCATCTGAAACTCGACCTATTTGAGAGACTTACTTATGGAAATAAGTCAGGTAGATCTTAGTATGGAAGTTTATACTTGTGTTTGGATGATGGTTGATGATGGCATTTTCTCTTTAAGGAGTACTCGTCGTCTCATTGATTCTAAGCTCCTTCCTTCCATGTTGTCGTCGGCTTATTGGGATAACATTCTTCCACGTAAAGTGAACATTTTCTTATGGAGGTTGTCTTTGGACCGGCTACCTCATCGGTTAAACCTTTCGTCTCGTGGAACATATATTCATTCGATCTCGTGTTCCTCCTATAATAGTAATGTTGAATCCGCCGACCACATTTTCTTTGATTGTGATTTAGTTAAGGAGGTTTGGTCGCTTGTTCGTAAGTTGTGTGATATTCCTTTTCCTCCATTTGCGTCTTATGATAGTTGGAAAAGCTGGTTTTGTACGTGGCACGCTCCTAAAGAGATATCTCGTCGTTTATTTGTTATCTTCACGACGTTTTTGTGGTGGATGTGGAGATATCATAACTGCATCATTTTTTGTGCTCAACCGATGAAGAAAAAAGATCTATTTGATAATATCCATTCCTCTTCATTTTCTTGGCTTTCTCACAAGGGTCGCATGTCGAGTAATTGGGTTGAATGGTTGAAAAATCATTTGTTGCTCGCGGGTTCGTGATGTTTGCTTCGTGGTGTTGCGGGCGTATTGTCTATGTTTGGAACATAAGTTTCTTTGTTTCTTTATTGTTTTATTTCCTCGGGGCTTGTTTGGGTCTTCTTTAAAAACACTTCGGAGTGAAAACCGGTGGCTCTGCCTCCGTAAGTGAGGATTTTTCTCTCGTCTCGGGTTTTTTATAATCGGCTAGAGTATTTTTATCCCTTTTGTAGTCCTCGCAGTTAAAGCCTCGGGTTGAGTCTAGTTCATGTAGTTTGTGTATGGTCTGTACTGTTTTTGTTTCTAGCGCGTTACTAGTAGCAGTTTTTTATTTATATTTTTCTTTACCGTTCAAAAAAATCTTGTAACATATAAAACTCAAAAAAAGTCATTGATATACATTAAAATGTCAGTTATGAAATCTTAATATAAAAAGAACTCATGGTTTATGAAAAATCCAAAAAGCTACAACACAAATTAATCATATTTCACACACAATAGGTTTAGCCATCCTAAGTTTGGATGGAGCAATCTCTTTCTAATTATTTGCTTAACATTTGTTTGTCGCAAAATATAATCACATAATACGTGTCTGTCGCATCGCGTGAGTATGATGCTAGTAATCATAATTCATAAACTAAACTAGTCATCCGTATATACAGAGTGAAGTGAGTTCATTCAAACTAACAATAATACATCTTTTTTTTATGTGTGTGTACATGAACTTCACTCGTAATATTTATCATTATAATATTATTACATCATCGATTATGATTACGTGTTTTTGACATAAAATAGCGTTTTCATATGTTTCTCTGATATGAAGCTCAAATAATTCAATATATATAGGTTATTTGATTGCGACACATTTGACTTTTGTTTATTTAAGAACTACTAATTGGTGTACCAACTTATCAATAATAGGTTATGTGGTTTTCTTTTTTAATCAATTGTAGTAACAACCTATCCGGAAGTCTTGCATTCCGTCTTTACATGCTCAGTTGGTCCCCAATCTACACATTTTTTGTGGAATTGTAGTAACAACCTAAGCTAACAAGGCATGACATGAATAACGGGATGCTAACTCGATTTGCCCTTGCAACTATTAGATATGACGTTTATAACTCAAGAACTTGTATTTACATATGGTAAATTTTAGTAAACTAGATTTGTTATGCGTATGAAATTATTAGTAAAATTTATTATAGTGACAAAATTTAATAATTAAAACTCTTTATATGTACGTAATGATCAACATTTTTTTACAGCTAATTTGAATTTATATCAAAATTTCATATATTTGTTATGGGTACATAATGACATGTGTAATTAATATATTTAGTCGAGCGGGTTCAACAGAAAAAATTGGTTTTAGCATCCGAGTTCCGTTGCAATACTTTAAAATCTTTTCGTTGCTATTTTCCGTTGTTAATTGTGTTGCTAATACATAAAATCAGCAACGGATTTGATTCCGTTGATAATTTTGAGTTGGCAATCGTAGCTTATATGCGAGTTACTAAATTGAATCAAGTATAGCTGATCACCCCAGATTACTATATAAGTTTTGACCAAAAGCATGCTTATTATAAAAAGCTAACATCGCAATTTTAGACCAAGAAGAGCATGCTAAAACTATAAAGTTTGATTAATTTTCTCTATTGAATTTTAACGCGGTCTGTGACCGGCACGTGCACACATGTGTTTCTAAAAATACATGGACGGAGGTCTCTAGTTTCTAAATTTGTTTCATTTTATTTCACTTTTCTATTTATTCTGTGGGTCCCGGTCAACATTCTTCTTCTAAAATTTTCAAAAATTCATATCAATGAAATACACACACACATACTCAGACTCAACTAACCCTTCGTGGCACCGTCCTAAACCAACTTTTTTCTCTCAACAACTATAAAATGCCATTTTCACATCCAACTAAGTGTGTGTGTCAACTCTCTCTAACTTAGATTCGAGCTCCATCATATATACAAAAATCCAAAAAACATGAAAGGTGTTATGGGCATGGTTAAACCATGCAACTTAGTGAGACCTACTAGTTTTGTTAGTAATGAAATTTCACATTGTACTACCAGCACTAGCTGTCGAAAACGACAGCTAAGCGTCGGAGTTAGATGGGCGACTACTGACGAGGCCAGAGTCGTAGCCATGTGAAGTTGGGCGAAATGGAGAGAGTATCAAGGATAAGGAACTGGGAAGGGTTGCTTGACCCTTTGGATGATGGGCTTAGGCATGAGATACTCCGGTATGGAGATTTCGTCGAGGCTGCTTATCGAAGTTTTGAATTCGACGCGTCGTCTCCTGATTATGGTACATGTAAGTACTCAAAAGACTCAATGTTGGATAGATGTGGGTTAGGGGACTGTGGGTATAAGGTGACTAAAAATTTGCATGCCACATGTGGGGTTCAGCTGCCAAGTTGGATCGATAAGGGGCCGAGCTGGACATCCACGAATTCGAGCTGGATCGGTTACGTGGCGGTTTGCAATGATGAGGAGGAGATTGCGCGATTGGGCCGTAGGGATGTGGTGATTGCCTTTAGGGGAACTGCCACGTGTCTAGAGTGGATTGAGAATTTACGTGCCATGTTAACATCAATGCCTCATGACGTGACACCCGAAAAGAAAAGAGCAATGGTGCAACAAGGGTTTTTAAGTATGTACACATCCGCCACTCCCACGACTCCAAGTTTACGAGATATGGTGAGGGAAGAGATATCAAGGATTGTGGAGACTTATGGCAATGAGCCCCTTAGCGTGACCATTACTGGTCACAGCTTAGGTGCGGCTTTAGCCACACTCACAGCCTACGATATAACTTATGCTTGTAAGCATTCACCAATGGTGACTGTGGTTTCATTTGGGGGCCCTCGTGTTGGAAATCGAAATTTTCGATCACAACTTGAAAAGAGCGGCACTCGAGTTCTTAGAATTGTGAACTCAACGGATGTAATCACGAAAGTCCCTGGAATATTGGTTGATGATAGCAATGACATGACTAAAAGAAGAATTCAAGTACCAGGGTTGCCTCAATGGCTTCAAAAGCGAGTTGATGAAAGTGAATGGTTTAGATACGCTGATGTGGGTAAAGAGCTACGACTAAGTAGCGACGCATCGCCATACCTCACCAAAAGCGACTTTGCCACATGTCACGACTTGAAAACCTATCTCCACTTAGTAGATGGTTTCGTGAGCTCCACGTGTCCTTTCCGAACAACAGCAAAAAGACTGTTGTCCGGGACAAAACACGAGAAGCAACAAATTTTTGTTAGATGACTAAAAATGTCATAGTTAGTGAGAAATATTTGTACATTACACTCAGTACAAAAATTGTATAGATTCCGAGAAAATTGGCAAAACCCTTAATGGGAAACAATCATAAATCCTTAGTCAAGTAAATGGCAAAAACTTACTTTTTGAATATCATTGTTTATTAGATGCAATATCATTGATAATCACTTTTAGAAATGCATGCATATCCATGTATCTGAGCTAAGTTCCTTGCATCAAAAGTAAACGACTGCCTTAGTTACTACTATTAGTTATCAATCCACATAAACTCATAGTGCTCATTTAACAAAATTTTCTACTATCAATCAATGACTTTAATGATTTTGATCAAAGTCTTCATTATGGATAGAGTCTTAAAAACAATGAAATTAAATATCTTTCTCAACATCTTTGATCAATCTATCTTTTTATCCATCTATATATACATCTAAAAAGGTTTAGTTCTGCTAGAAAAATCTTTGGTGTTGTATAGATAATCTGCAATCAAATTTCGAGTATATAATCATTACGTACATTTTTATCGACAAGAAAAAATAATAGATCAAACGGAAGTGGCTTTGTTTGTCGTCTGTCGACCAGTAAAAGTATTGTTTCCTGGTTACGTAGTCTATGGTCATGGTATTTAGGTCATACAGATCGAATCGTTCTAACTAACTTGAAATATATGTTGCTGACCGCTAATTTTATAACGTTAACGTGTTTACGTACACTAGTTATATATGTACTTGATTATTAGTTTATGTATATATTTGTTAGACTTTTTTGGTTACTAAATTAGTTTATTCTTGACGTCAAGGAAAAAAGGTTACAATATGAGTAATCTGTTACGTAAGTTAATGATATTGAATTGTTAATGGATGCCTGAATGATCAGAATGCTGGCTATATGATTGAATACAAACTACATCGGACAATTTCAACTAGAGATAAAAAATGATCGAACAGTAATTTATAAAAATTTGATGATGTAGATTGAGGACCGAGCTTTGTTTGCTAGCTTTATGAATATATCATCTAGCATTATGAAAATGTCCATCATTTATGGATGTGTACATGTATATATTAAAAGCAGTATGAAAATGTCAATACATATTCAGTTGTAAATTGCAACAGAAGACCAAAGCATTGATCAGAAAGATGTTTAAATAACCATTCGCGGAGTCGCGGGTAGTTTGGTAAAAATGTGAAATGTTTCAAGTTCGAAGCTTGAAGTAGTAACCATGCCAACTTTCATGAAAGAAAGGGCATTACATGATCCGAGTTTATGTGTTAGTTGACTCAAACTTAATGAATTAATCGACAAAAAATAAAAAAGCTATACTAAAAAAAGGAAAAAAGATGTATTTATTAGAACATATTTACTCTTTATGGACTATTACAATCGTGCCCGCAAACTGAAAATTTTGCATTGTTGAATCGACTTTTAAAGCTAAGTTTGCACTGTCCTAACTCTAAGATATACCAGTAACTTAACATGTTTTCTCACCATTAAGGTAAGTTTAAGCCATATAAAATGATGTACTTATTTAAGAAGCACTACTTCAAAAAATTTAGGGTACGTTGCCTTTAAAGGGTATTTTAGGGAATTGAAATAAATAATTATATAATATTCCAAAGTCAAGAGAGAGAGATTATAATGTGAAACACACTAACAATTCCCAAATATAATATGGGGGAATATTATAAACGGATATATACTTATAAAGTGTTATATGGGTATCGTCATAGAGTTGTGGTCATAAAATGATTGTCAAAGCTAGTCCACACGTATTGTTTGAAGAAGGTCATTATTATCGCTTCACTAGTCATATAGTCCCACCTATTTCGTATTTCATAAAACACAATTTCAATCTTTAGTATTGAGAGGCACAAGTTAAGTATAAAAAAAAAATATTAAAAAAATAATCAGAGACTTACATAAAAATACAAAAAAAATATACTTTTGTATAGATTCTTGAGTCATTTTTCCTGAGTCAGATAAAACTTTTAATATGCTTAACTTGTGCATTTAAAACACACAAGTTAGAAAACCTTTCAATGCTTGCATTTAGTTAGAATACATGAGTAGGATGATTAAACCTAAATTTGTATGCCAATAACTTTTTATGAATACATGCATAAGAAAAATCTGTTACCATATTTTTTTATTCATTTTTATATACAACTTGTATGGGCACATGCAATTCCTACATACTTGCAATAAGGCGATAATCAAGTTAGGCATGGAATATAAATTAATGTAGTAACATTGGTCGTCAATATACGAAGTTGTTTGTTTCAAACAAGTTTTCAAGACCTAGTGTAATTATTTATTATACAAAGACATTGGATTGTTCTTGTCGAGATTTTCGATAATACGTTAAATGTTATTCCACATCATGAAGACAATAGTTTATATATTTTCATTGGTTTATCGAAAAATCCAATGCATTTTTTAATCCTTACAGAAAGTCCCAAACTTTTTGTACTTTTGTTGACAAGTTTATAAGATTAAGAATAGAACGTGCAACATGAGAAGAGAACAAAGACGTCGCATTTTTTCCGCAAAAAGCAAATTTGATCAGAGCTTGTTTAATGACACGATAACTAAAATAAGTATTTGATGAAAATTAAGTTGCAAAATAAATAATAGAGTACACATTTTGTATATGCAATTTATCCATTTTAAAGAATCTAAAACATCCTTTTTATATATACTTTATATATATATATATATATATATATATATATATATATATATATATATATATATATATATATATATATATATATATATATATATATATATATATATATATATATATATATATATATATATATATATATATATATATATATATATATATATACGATAAAGATCAAATAAAAAGACAAATATCCGTAAAAGATAAAAGATTTTTTTTCAAAAAAAGTTCACGAAAAATTCCCAAAAATCCCACAAGATCGGGTATGATGGTGCATGAAAAAGTTGTGAAAAACTTTTTTAAAAGTGGATATTTTTCCGAAAAAAATTATGAAAATATATCGTCGTATTAAATCTTTTTTTTTGCATCAAAATTGGTTGCACCCAACTTCTTTCGACTTTTTTCATCAAAATAACATCATGTGATCAAACTAAAACAAGTTAAAAATTTTGTGCATCAAAATTTTTTGCGATCAAAATTTGTTTTTTTTGCATTAAAAAAACGTATCAAAACTCAAAATTATAAAAAATGTTTTCACAAAAGTTTTATGCACCAACATACCCGATCTTGTGGGATTTTTGGGAATTTTTAACTTTTTTGAAAAAAATTTTTTATTCTTTACGGATATTTTCTTTTTATTTTAACTTCACCCTATATATATATATATATATATATATATATATATATATATATATATATATATACCATGACTAGTTTTCAAGACCGTCCGACCGTGACGGGTTAGTTTTCAAGAACTTAATGTAGTTTAACATTCCAAGATTAGTATATCATGTAAATGTCTTTGAACAAATAATATCTTTTATATAATAAAACAAAACCCCTAGTGGGAATTTTTCATTTCAAAAAAATCAAACAATACCTTATTAGGAAATAATTGAATTATTATTATTTTCATTATTTTAGTGATATTTAATAAAAAATATATATATATTACTTGATTTAGCAACAAAAATACCGGAATTCGTTTGTTAATAAATCAAAATTCGTTTGTTTAGTAAATTGGGTAAAAAAGTATATGTGTCAAAAGTATAAAAAGTTAAGACTTATAACAGGCGGAGTAATTTACAAAACATTAAGGGGTTAAATATAAAATTTACAAGAACAAAATCATCGAACAATACTTTCGAGCCACACTTTCAACACAGATTTTCTTTCAACCCCAATGTGCCGATTCAAACCCTAGATCAATGTTCATAATCTTTGTGGAAGAACAAAAACTCATCCAATTGTATGATCTCTAATTTGATTAATAAAGTTCAGAGAACATAAGAAGATTGGTGGTTCTGAATTGGTTATTTAATTTTCAAGGTATATACATGTTTGGTTTTGTCTTTGATTTATGATTTTTAGGTGTTTGTTTGGTGATTTAATTGTTTTTTTAATTCCTCATGTCTCTAATTGTTGATTTATATATAAATTTTTGTACCTGTGTTTTTGTTCTCGGGAACGGGTGTTTTGATCATAAATTCATTCTATTTATGATGCAACCCTTTGTGTTATGATTGATTTCATGTTACTTATCAACAACAAAGGTGTTCTTATTTTAGCTTATCTACACATTATTAGCGTAGAATTGTTTTATTATACCTAAAAACGACAGTGACCAACTGTTAGAATGATATGGATATCTATGTATTTGATTATTTCTTCATTAGACAGTTGAACGATACTGTCTAAAACCAATCAAGGTAAAACTAATGTATCCTGTTTGTCCTTATAAATTAGCTATTTTGTTTATAAATATGCTATGAAACTTTAGGTTTGTATTAATATGGTTTGATAGATGTGTATTTGGTTTTCTCTTCGACACCAGAACTCTTGAACAGACTACCCCACAAATAGCTAAGCATCCTCGATGCATAAAATAGCAACTTCTATCATGCCTGGATTATGATCATATAACTTCTGTAATATCTTGCTCATATGAAAGATGAGAGGGAGAGAGTATAAGCATTGGTATCTTTTTTGCATCTTCAAACTATCAAACTGAAAGCCTTGTGAAAGATGGCAAACAAGCAAAATACACAAGAAATAATAACACGTTGCGTAGGTAGCTTTATAGATTAAATAGTTTAACAGCAGATGTAACGGTTCTAGCAATGAGAGTTGTAGTATTCAACTTAAACATGTTATAATTGTATTGCTTTCACACGTGATATGTGATTGTTATACTTATTTAAATCATTAGCAATCAGCCAGTTTGACCCACTTTCTATGTAAATTATTTTGCTATATAACCCATTTGTCCGGTTTGTCTACTTGAGATGAAAAAAAAACCAAATCATCATAAGTACTTGGTGATTAATTTCTACCTTTTTCAAAACATAGCAATCATTGGCTTACCTTTATAATGTTTTGCAGATATGTGTAAGAGCTGAGCAAACACAAGTTACAAGATCTCTTGAGAAGGAAAGACAAAAAGCAACAGAAAATGAACAAGAGTATCTTAAGCTAAAAGAAGAGGTAAATAAGGGAACTCAATAGAAAACGCACGACACCAACATAAAAAAAAAACCTCGACAGAGAAGTCGAGTATATGTTTACACGTCTTTATTTACTAGCCTTATAGTTGTTATGTAGTCATCCTGTAGTATATTTTGCATAGTGTTTTTCCTTTCTTTTCACCATGTCGAAAGGGCCAAAGTTGTGATAGTTGAGTTGTACTATGGTCATTGTCAAGACTAATGTATGATCTTTTCGTACATTTGCACATTTTCAATGTTAAGAGAACACATCCCTCATGGTGATCAAAAGAGAGATAAGGCCTCATTTTTACTAGAGGTATAGTGCGAAGCACATCTTTACTTTATTTTATTGTTCACCCAAACTTAAATATAGCTAAGCATAAAATTTTGGTTTTTCAGATTATTGAATACATTCAGTTTCTAAGAGAAGGTACAAAGTTCGAGGACTCGTGCCGGGGTTGGAATGCACAACCTGTGATGATCGCATGGGTAAATTCAAACTTTTAAGTATTTTTGATGGTTCATACATTAATTTTAAAAGAGTGAACTTTCTTATTGAGTTATGGAATTCTTAACTTATTTGGTACATGTTATCAAAACTTTCTTAGTGAGATAATCGGTCCAAAAACGCAAATCCAAACAACCCTTTACAAACTCTTCTGAACAAGATATTCGTTAACAACTAAATGTGACTTGGATGAAATCATGGAGTTATTACTTCGGTAAATTTTTACATGTCTAACTATATAATCTGTCTTGATTCCAGCAGAACAATAATCAAAGACCAATAGAAGGGTTCATTGATCAACCATGAGCCCAGTACGGTGTGTCTGACTCAGCATTTCCATATGCTTCAAAACTGAACGAGAACAAGCACATGAAGGAAATTGGTCAACAAACTAATGGATGAGGATCACTCAGTCAATGGGAAAAGAATTTGGAGGTAGGGAAAATATTGAGAGAGATGTTGTTCAACCAGACAAACAGAAACATAAACTCAACGAGGATGAAAAATGAATGACAAGGTCAAATAAATTCACTTGCATTATTTAGCTGATATAACTTTTTTTTTATTATTAATTCTTTGATAGCTCACACATCTTCTCCTTTTTACATTGTTGTTCACATATTGTTGTTGTGGTTTAAAGTGCTTATTTCCAGACCAACCATTATGATGATAAATCCCTTGTGATAGTAGTTAAAACTTAAAGTATTATAGAGGGTGTTTGGGATTGCTTAAGTGCTTATGTGCTTATTATAAACCGATAAACGACTGTGCCTGTTTGGATGAAACTGCTTATATACTTATTTTACACTAATTATTTTTTAGCTGGCAAGCACCTCCATGGCTCCATAGTCTACACATACTATTGCATTATTAGTCTACATATAGGTTCGTAATTAGCCAAGAGTATGAACCAAGTGGTCGCATCAACAAATGGATTCTACACCTTGGGAAAGCAGTTCTTGCAAAGCCATTCCTTGGTGGATCTTCTCCAGCAGCTTAGCCAAGCTTTTGCTAATGTTAGTATAATATATCTTATTAATTTTTCCTTACTAATTCTCGTGCCATTTTAGTCATTTAGAAATAGCGACGATTGTATGGGAGAAATATTTACATTATATTTGGAATTTACACAGGCATATGAAGCATTAATAGAAGCCTACGTGGCACATTATAAGGTAATATTGTTATATTTGTTTAGCCATATACTTGATTACCAGATATAATTTTACTTTGCCTGAGTGTAACGAGAAACTTGCTACGAATAATTTTCAGTTTATCTTCCATATGGTTTTCGGGAAAACACTTGGTTAGTTCCTCGATTTTATTTATTTCTGCTTTAATGATTACAATCTTTTACTATACATGGATGTTTAACTATTAGGGGCGTTTGGCTCACGTAACGTTTTGAAGGAATGTAATCTTTTGAATTGTAATTCAATGAATTGTAATTTGAAATGGAATGTGTCAGAATGTAATGTGTTGAATCAGAATGATGAAATCATCAATACGTTTGGTTTACTTCATGAACGAACGTAATTCAATTTTTTTATAAAACTTAAAAAGCTAATATAATAACGATAATAATAATAATAAATAGTAATAATAATAATAATAAAATAATAATAATAATAAAAATAAATAATAATAATAATAATAATAATAATAATAATATATAGTAATAAAAAGAATATTAATAATAAAAATATAATAATAATAATAATAATAAAAATATAATATTAATAATAAAATTAAAATAATAATAATTATTATTATAATAATAAAATAATAATAATTAAAATAATAATAATTAATAATAATATAATAAATAGTAATAATAAAAAAAATGACAATTAATAATTAGTAATAATAATATTAAAATAAATAATAAATAATAATAATAAATAATAAGAATAATATATTATTATTATTATTATTATTATTATTATTATTATATTAATTATAATTGTTATTATTATTTTTATAATAATAATAATAATAAATAATAATAATAAATAATAGATAATAATATTATTATTATTATTATTATTATTAAATAATAAATATAATAATAATAATAGTAATGATACAATTATAATATTATAATAATAATAATTAATAAAATAATAATAATAATAATAGTAAAATAATACTAAATAATAAATATAATAATAATAATAAAATAATAATAATTATTATAAAAATTATAATAATAATAATAAACAATATTACTTAATATAATAATAATAATAATAATAAATAATATTACTTAATAATAATAATAATAATAGTATTAAAAATAATAATAATAATAATAATAATAATAATAATAATAATAATAATAATAATAATAATAATAATACTTTTTAAATAAAATAGTAAATAAAAATCATAAATTTAATATAAAATAATTATTAAAAAATTAATTATTTATTTAGATATTTATATATAATATAAAAATAATTATTATAATTATTATTTATTTTTAAATTAAATAATATAATAATAACGATGAAAGATAAATCACCGATATTTAACTCAGAAAATCAATTACAACACATTTCATCAAGTTTGCTATGTAATCTGAATTATATCACCTGACGTAATTGGTTGTAATTCAATTACATTACGTTGCAAACTAAACACTGATGAATGTAATCAATTACAATTCCATCCATTCTCGCTAACCAAACAGTGATCAGAATGTAATTCAGATTACAATTACAACAGATTACATCGAATTCCTTCGAACCAAACGGCCCCTTACAGTAATAATTTGCAGGACACTAACTCCATGCGTACAATATTTGTAAGACATTGTGGATTTACAGCAACTGTAAAGATCGTTGGGGAAATCAAAGAAACAAAGTTCATGTCACAAGAAGTCGTGATTGATGATCAGCGGTGAAGGTGGAGCCAATGCCCTTAACATTAATAGGTATATACCTTTGATATTTATACATGTAATAGCCTTTGATCTTTGATCATTCACATCTGCATGTACATAAATGTTGAAGATTGTTTTTGAGGTTCCTCGGAATCATTTGGATTCTCATTTGGCTAGGGAGACTACCGCGTCATTGGCTCCAAAATCACTATATAAAAACAATAAAGAAAAAAAACATAATACATAACATTTCTTAATTTTAATCCGATAAGTAAAAGCATTTAGAACACGTTAATTTGTTTGTAATTCAATCTAAAAAAAATACATAATTAAAAGATTTAGAAAAAGCCCCGTGCGTGCACGGGCATTATAACTAGTATAACATTAACATGAAACACTTTTAAAGCATATTCGTATGTTACAAAACAAATACATGAATAATCATCATTTAAAAAAAAGGTTTTAAAGTTTATGCAATACTTCTTTGTATATAACATTAGTTGTATTATTTGTATGCTTTCCGCCTTTATCGCAACAAATTATTTTTAGACAAGATTTGCTTTTTACCTTGACACAATCACATATAATCGTTCGTGTGAGAATACTATACGTTGAAGAAACAAACCTACCTAAGACAACGCCCCGCTCGGCTTTTGTTTATAGTCATTTTGAAACATGGGTTGTTCATATATGCTTTCATTTTGATATTTAAATTTATGTTAATAATTATTTTAGCCGTCTTTGGATTTTTAAGTCATTAACACATGGGATCAAGATAAATAACATTAGTCGTTATTGAATGTCATTAGTAAAAAAATCTTCTATCGGATCTCCTTACTTAATCTATAATAAAGAAGAAAAACATGAGTCGTCAGTACGCTAATTTAGTGTATTCATTTACGTATCACAAAAATACGTGCTTTCATTTAGATATTAATAACAACAAGATCGGATAATTCAAGCGTTATTAAGCCTTCAACTCCTTTTTTTGATTAATTTATTATAGGAAAATAATGAAATCGATCGAACTCGACACTGTTGTCGTTGTGTACTAACTATTTTTTCATCAGAAACAAACCTTTGAATTTTTGTCATTAGACGTAGCCGCTTAGGTGAATTTGTGTTATGTATGTACCAGTCGAGGCTTAGCGCTACATCGCTAGTCCTTTTATATTAACGGTCATTAGTAAATAACTTAAAATTTCGCTCTTTACGCTTTTATTCGCTTTCATCCGTTATTATACGCTTTTGTCCGCTTTTATACTTTTTCGTCCGCTGCTTTTCCCGCTTTTTACGTTTGTCTGCTTTCTACATTCTCGCCCGCTTTCTTACGTTTCGCCCGCTTTATACGCTTTCATTCGCTTTTATACGCTTTTAGTCCGCTTTATAAGTTTTCATCCGCTTTTATATGTTTTCGTCCGTTTCATATGTTTTATACGCTTAATCGCTTTTCATCCGTTTTATATTTTTTCGTCGTTTTATACGCCGCCGCTTTAAATGTCTTCGTCGATTTTCTAACGTTTTTGCCGGGTTTTATATGTTTTCGCTGCTTTTTTATCGTTTTATACGTTTCGTCTTTTTTTTGTTTTCATCTGTTTTCTTACACTTCATCCATTTTATACGCTTTTTGTCCGTATTCTTAAGTTTTATACATTTTCGCGGGAAAAGTAAGAAAATGAACGAAAAAGTAAGAAAACCAATGAAAGCGTATAAAAAGATGAAAATGTTAGAAAACGACTAAAACTTTAAAAAATGTATTTAAATTGTATAAAAACAGCTTGAAACGTAGAAAACGGATGAAAACGATAACACGAATGAAAACGTAAAAACGGACAAACGCATAAAAACGGATGAAAACGTAAGAAAATGTACGAAAACGATAAATATGGATGAAAACGAGCAAAACGGTAAAACGGAAAACGATAAAAACGGACTAAAACAAAAGAAACGTATTTAAAACGGGAAAAAGCAACGGATTAAAAAGTATAGAAACGGACAAAACGTATACTAACGGATGAAACGAATAAAACGAAGAGAACGAAATTTTAAGTTATTTACTAACGCACTGCTAATATAAAAGGACTAACGATGTAATGCTAAGCCCGACGGGTACATACACAACACAAATTCACCTAACTCGCTACATACAATGACAAAATTCAAAGGTTTGTGTTAAATGAAAAAAAAAATATTGATTACACACAATGACAACAAGTGTCAAGTTCGACGATTTTTATTATTTTCCTTTAATATATAGTGATAATAATTATCATTAATAGCAACATTATATATGTTTTTTAAATAAAATATATGGGATATTTATTAAATTTATAAAGTTATTAAAAAACATAAAAATTGACACGTGTACTTTTATACGTATTTATTTAGTTTTTATTATTAGAATTTAACAACAAAAGTTTTATTAATTACTTATTTTAGTTACTTTCTTTACAAAATTGACACGTGTACTTTTATCGTGATTTATTTTGTTAGATTTAAATTTAGATAAGTTTGACCAAATTAGATTCGATTTTACTTTTAATTAGCTAATCAAAATAATCGATTTTAAAATTGAGCTTACTCATTGACTAATTAAAAATCAATATGCTTAATTTGTACATTCTCTTATTATATAAGAGATAGAAAAATGAGTATATCATTTCGACTTTAGACGAGGGTGCCCTATTTCGTAGGTGGCACTTTCCCCATAACGCGACTGGAGGCGCCAAGATCACACCAAGTGTGGCGTTTTGGTATGGGTCGTCATTACCGACCTAACGGTCTTGTATTTCACTTTTTCTCTTTTTTTTTAAATGTTGAGCAAATGTCCAAAATAAAAATTAAAAAATACCCATTTTTTTAAATATACCCTTCAAGCCAAAAGATGCTTATTTTTCTCAATTTTTACCTTTAAAGATCTTATAAATACCCATTGATCTTTTAATATTTACACATAGTTCTAAATACACTTCTCAACAAGACTTCTCTTTTTAACTTAATATAAACGCTATCGGTTCCAACGAATATGATCTTTACTCTCAAGACAATGCGAAATGGTACTCTCAAGAATTTCAATATGATCAACAATTTCAAACTTATGGTAATAGGTGAGAGTTCGAGTCGCATACCTAGGACATACATACCATGTAGACGGAAGAGGCGAATAACGCTATTGAAAGATTATTTTGGAGACGAAAACAACTGGAGATGAATTTTAGGCGAATGTATCATATGAGTTCAAAACTTTTTAAACAAATAGTTAATGAAATTACCAACTACAATGTTGACCCTCTTACCATATACATATTAAACAACAACCGGATGCTTTGGGTCGTTTAAGTATTAGTCCTATCATAAATGCACATTGTTCATACGCCACTTGGCATACGACACCACAGCCGATGCATTTGACGAGTACTTGTAAATTGGTGAACGTTGTTCACGTGAATGCTTACAAAACTTTACCAAATGCTTATATACTTTATACTTAGAAATGTTTTCAAAAATCACGATTTAAATGATATCCGACATATATATGCATTGCACGATGAAAACATGGACTCCAAGAATGCTCGAGAGCATGTATTGTGTGCCTTGGGAATAGACAAATTGTCCAAGTCATTACGGTTAATTCAAAGTGTGTGATCATAAATACTGACTCTAATGCTTGAAGCCGTTGCATCATACGCTTTGTGGATTTGGCATGCATATTTTGGTGTTCCATGCCAAAATAATGACCTCGATGTTCTGTAAGTTCATCGTTATTTGATGACCTTTGTAACACCCCCAAAATATCACAGCGGAAAATTGTGTCATCGGGGTATTACTTATTAGCACACATTACAAGTTATAGAAAACGACCTCTAAATGAGACGTTTTGAAAATTTACCATTCGATTAATAAATTCTGAGTTACAAATATGAGCTCCCAAAATATAATACATAAATGTTTACAAAATGTTTCGAATGGTAAATGACAAAAGAATAAGTCTTTAAAATATGTTGTACGACTCTATGTCCTATGTAACAGCTATCGCCTTACTGACCTCAGATAAACATGCTAAAAAGTGTCAACACAAAGGTTGGTGAGTTCATAGAGTTTATTGCAAATAAGATGTAAAACCTTTATGATTTGATTCCCATGACAAGTATATGTCAACCTAATCCTGCTACAAATCCCACCATACTAGTTTTGTAACATCTTAGGTCCATATACAAATTCATATTTAATAGTCAGTAAATGTTGAATGCGTTATGTTTAGGACATATGTGTATACGATATCCGTAAGTACTTAATGTAAAATGTAACGCCAACCGAACCTCACGACTTGCTTTCATATGCTTACACCCTACACAAGATTATATTCACCCAAGGTCAAGAATAAGGGACACAAGGGTGGGGGCATCACCCCGATAGTACTATCAATACCTCTCCATCGGCTCCCTTCAAGAGTTAAACAGATGCCAAAGAATACAGCGATCTAGAATAATGCAAACAAGTTTAACACATTAAGGCATATATCGCAATAAAAACTACACATCATGTCCGAAAAGTTGAAAATGCGACACATCATAAAAGTATAAATGTTTTGTGCATTTGTATTTGTATGTAAACCAAATCATATATTTTGATAAACAGTAAAGTATTTCTAAGCATGTGTGTCACGCAAATAGTTTAAAATGGGTATTAAAAGAGTAAGAGTGGGCCATGACTCACCGTGAACTAATGATATCAAACGCATAACAAAAATGACGGATAAGTTGAAACTTCTACGTGCAACCTAGAATATGATGTTGCGTTTAGGTTTGGAATAATGTTGTGAAAACATAAACGAGTCTATATCGTCATTATATTGATCATGATGTAGTACATGGTAGTTTGTATATGTTGTTTACGTAAGCGATTAGCTTATGAAAACTTTTTAGTTAATATATATGGTACTACCGTTCGTGCCATCACAATCCGGATGTCATGTAGTAAGCGACGAGGAGCTAGTACACTTTAATTCATAAATCCAACAACTCGTCAGTACGTTCACACCGAAGAGGCCCCTCACATGAAGTTCCCTAGTTTTGTAGTACTTAGTATGTAAATTATATGTTTTGCTTGTTTGATTCGATATCATAAGTGTTAACATACTTATATGGTTTGTAAAATGAGTTTGGTCATATTCATTAATGAGTTTTGGTTGATTTCATTGTTCAACAAAAGTTATAAAGTACTTTGGTCATGGTAAGTAACGAAAATGGTTTCATAAGTTCTTGGCGCTTTACAAAAGTCAAAAATGGATTTTGGTTATAAGTTACGGAAAAGGATAAACGGTCATTATTCCGTCATTTGAGAAAATATTATTATGAGGGTCAAGTGTATGATTTTATTTTATGAAAATGACACTTATAGGTTAGTAGTGAAGTTTGGTAAGTTTGGTAAATTATCAAGTTCGGGAACTAACTAGTTTGAGAAAAGATTTTTGGAAAACTTTATGTTTCGGTTCTAAACAGGCCCTACTGCCCAGCCCGCCTCTAGCGTTTCCAGGATAAGATCTCTCGAAGCTAGACGTAAGATATCTTTTCGGTCAACTTTCATGTTTTAAACTTTTGATGACTCGAATCTAAAGTGGTCAAAATCACATTTTTAGTTTTGGACACTTTCTAATGACTTTAAGGTTTTCATTGATTTTAACTTGTTGTATCTTTTGACTCGTGAGTTCATTTTGGGTGATTCAAATTGATATATTTTCCTTGTAAGTTATACTTTGACTACAAGCAATTTCCCAAGTTCATGGGTACTTAGTTTGGTCGATTTTCATAGCATAAAGTCACTAGTTTTACTTGTTTACTTACATAAGACAACATATAAGTTTAAAATTGATTTCTAAGACTTTGTACATCATGATATCAATATAAATACCATATATATCATAAAATGAATGAGAAATAAGAAAATGGATTTGTTTTATAAGAGTGAGCTAGGTCTTACAACTTTTGGCTTTCAAAGAAAGGATAAACAAGAACTAGAACAAGGACTAGAGCACAACTCCACTCTTTAGAAGTCTTCGATACTTCTTGTGAGCTTGTAGAACTTGTGCAAAGATTTGGTTACTTGAGTGGCTTAAAACTCAATAGAAATAACCAAAGAAATGCAAGGACTTGATGTAGTTTACTTGTAACTATAATTCTTGAGTAAAATTTGAAGTGAAAATCAAACTATGAATGTGTTTGTGTTTGTTATGGTGGACGACAAAGAATGAGGAGGAGGGGGTTTATATAGGGTCTTGAGGAGGTTCAAGAATGCATGAGTCATTTACTGACTAGCTAAGTGTTGCAAGGTGTAAGGATCTTGTGCTTGATTTATCATGGCAAGGACATGTGCCTTAGTTAGTCAAAGTGGTTACTTCTTCTTAAGTGAGGAGTTATAAGTAGGTATTTCTAGTATCTTACTTGGTGACTAAGTGTTGTATGTAAGATGAGTGATAACAAATAAAGACTTAGTTAGGATGTAATAAAGACTTCGGTGATGAAGGTTTGCTAGTGTATGTTTGATAAAGATTTAAAACAAACGCTTTTATGGGGTCATTTAAGCCCTAAATCGCCACTTTTACATTCATTCATTGCTTAATTTCGTTCCTTTTCACTTTTTAGGTCTTTTGAAGCAAAATTTGGAATGAAACATATTTGGACGAAAAGAGCAAATACATGAAGAAAATGGCAAAGTCAAGATCGAAGCCACTCAAAGTCGATCAACGATCGACTGGCGTCCCAATCAAAGTGGCGACGCCATCCTCTATGATGACTTGATCAAAACATGCACGCGACGGCTCAGTGAAAATTCTGGTCTTATAACCTGACGGCGTCATGCCTTAAATAAGAAGGGCGTCACTCATAGTTTTCAACTCAGACGGCCCAGATCTAGAATCAAGACGACGTCCCAACTGAAGACCGACGGCGTCTCAACTCTAAGGTGACGTCGTCCCATCTATGACTTGGCCCAGACAAAACCCTAATGATGGCGTCCCATGTAAAAGGTGACGCCGTCGCATATGTAACTCTATATATAGAATTCGATTTTTCTGCATTTAGGGAGGTAGACTTTTGGAGAAAAAACCTTAAATCGTTTGTAGTCCGAATTGGACAGTATCTTAGTCTCCCATTCCCTATTTTACACATCGAGATAAGTATTTTATGTTAATCCAAATAAATCGTAAAAAAGTTTATTAATATTTAGCGATCTCTTTGTGTTTTGTTGATAACAAATATAATGTTATCTTAAGTAAAATTATAAGGATGCATGTTATTTTTGTAAAGCATCTACATATATAGTCATTTAATATAAATTGTTGCAATAATTCATTTATTGTAATAGTTTATTAGGATAGGTAAAAACAAAAACCCATGCTTCATACCCAATGGAGCATATCCATAACCCATGGAGTTAACCCATAACCCATTGACTAGATGCATTGCATCTTTTAGATACATTGTATCTACTTAGATACCCATGATCCAAAGTCTAGGACCCATGACCCATGACCCATAACCCATGGGCAAACATGAGCGTCTCACCGATCCCTCTGATTACACTAGAAGGCAAGGGATCCGTGCAACAATAGCAAGAAATTGCCTATAAATAGAGAGCCATTTCTTCATTGTAACTCACCACTCTTCTTACAAACTCTCTCATATATTCTTACATTCTTCTAACCTTAGATCTCTTGATCTAGATAGTAGTTCTTCTTTCTTTTATTGACACCGTATTGAAGACAAAGACGTCATGGACCCAAAGGACGACCGCACCTAACCTTCTAGCCACTCAATTCCTCTTAAAAGGATTTGTTTCATTCTCACCGGGAACCCTACATAATCTATTGACTTTCTTAGAGATCGTTGGTATTGAAGAAGGAGACCCTCTCCTAGTCTCCGCCAGAAACCAAAATGCACTTATTAAGTCTAGAGCCACGAGATTCATCAAAAGATCTCATAGGAACACTTGACATGACATCGCTTGTTGTTCATCAATAAGGCACAAGTGATATATTATAGAGTCCCACGCAGATCTTAGCAATCGCCGTAACATTTATGAGGGAGTTACAACTGTAATCTTCAATGATTGAATGGAAATTCGCCGTGGTCAACATCAAACGACCACGAGCAGTCACTTCGGTAATTTAAATGGATTACGCTTAGTGTGTCTCAAACGGTCTACGATCGTGGGGTGATGCTTGATGTACCTCAACGACTCATCCGAATCAGATGTACTTGTATATCGCGTTATCTCACTTGTGGGACTCAGGTTCAGAACGGCCTCGTGAGAATTAGAGGCGTGTTTTCACACTATGCTTGTGTTAACACCTCAAAATTCAAACTTGTAAGTGCCGGAATCCGCTTATTACTAACCTGTTTTATGTTTTCTTCTTATGGAAGCTCCGGAGCGGATGGATCGTGCAGACTTGCCACATGCTCATACCAACAACACATGAAAGTTCTCATCAAAATCAAAGGCAACTCAAAGTTAAAGATGATTCTTCGTCAATGTCAAAGAATCCTCAAAGTTTAAAGACTCGAGAACTACATCATTGGTAACCAAAAGACAAATAGAAGTATGAGCATGGTGGAGAAAGGCGTGGAGACACCTAACCAACGAAGTTGACAACTGCAGACAACCACATTAACTGATCACAAAGCATGAAGGAACAAAGAATTAAGACTATTCTATATCTACTCACAAAGTTCAAGCTCAAAAAGATTAAAGACCTATTCAAGTGGAGCATATTTTGAATGACCACCCCTTAGGGGGAGATTGTTAGCCTTGATTATTTTTATTAGAAGTGATGGTCATTCACGATTAGGAACTTTGTAATGTGTGTTAGATATCGTGATAGAATAGTCAACGGGCTCGTGGATTGGGCTAAGCTAATTGGGCATTAGTTAATGTTAAGCTAGCCTTGTCTAGTTAGTGAAACCCAAGCCCAATCCAAGTCCATCTCAAGGCCCATGGCCAAGCCAGGGCATCATCTCTTATTATAAATACCCTCAAGTATGTCATTTGAGGGGTGTGCTTGAATTGTGGGTGTGTGTGTTTTCCTTTGAAGCAATATAACATCTTATTGTTTTCATCTTTCTTCTCTCTACCTCTCTAAACATACATACGATTTATACATATCTTCAAGTCACCAAGTTCTTATCTTTTCTTCTTATTCATACGCATAACGTATTTGTGTTTGGTTTGTGTTGGGTTTGCTTGGTAAAGTGATAAGGTTGATAAATATAAGGTCCTACAATTGGTATCAATCGCCTAACAATGGTTTAGGAGTGTTTGTGTTTGTTTTGAAGGGTTACGCATATAAGCTCACGTTTTACACTTTTGATACGCTTAAAGCTTTCATTTTTTCACCAAAAAATTCAAGATTCTTGTGGTTTAAGGTTTATTTGGTGTTAAAGTTTTAGTTTTTCGCAAAAAGTTCCAAGCTTTACGGGTTTAGATACGTTTTTAAGCTCGTTTTTGGTTCTTTGGTCATTTCTACTCGTAACTTTTCTAGCCACTTTGGGTGAAAAAGGTCACCATTTTTGGGTTATTCGAGTGTTTGTAAGGCTTTCTGTGCAAAAGAAATCATTTGAATCGTTGGAAATTTCTTACGAGTAGAAGTCAAAAAGTCAAAACCCTAGTTTTCTACTCGTAACTTTTCTACTCATAACTTTTCTACTGTAACTTTTGGTGAAGAATCTTCGTGCTATATCGTTTACTCGATTGCTTCCTCACTTGGATAAGTGTGTGGAACACTTCGACTTTGGATATCTCTTACTTTGTGATAGTGTAAAGGATTTTGGATTCTACGCGTAAGCCATTCCTACGCCAGTAAGTCATTCCCACGCGTAGCTATTCCTACGCGAAGCACTCTTGCTGGCGTAAGTTGGGTTCTCACGATAAGAATTTCCTACGCCTAAGGATTCCTACGCCTAAGCATCCCACGATAAGATCCTACGCATAAGATCCTACGCATAAGATCCTCGCCTAAGCCATCCTACTCAGAACCGTAGTCTACTCGTAACTTCCTCTTCCTACGCCTAAGCTTTAAAAAAAAAAAAAAAAAAAAAAAAAAAAAAGTTTTTGGCGGAAAACTTGAGTAAAATTTAATTTTTCGAGGAGACTAAGCGCTCAATTTTACGAGATTCAAATTTTGGTATAACTTGAAATTTTGGTCAAAATTCAAATTTTGAGCCTAAATTCAAATTTTGGTCAAATTTTAAATCAAAATTGTCATAACTCAAATTTTTCATACACCCTTAGAATTGATTTTAAAGTGAATTTCAAATTTTGGGCTTAAAATTTTAAGAACCAAGTTTACGAGTACGACCTTGGATAAACCTCAACCGACCATAACCCATCATCAACCACAACTCCTTTATCGTTGAATCGATCCTACATCAACTTTATCATATCATACCTTCATCAATGGCAACTCAACAAGACATTCATGCAAATGGGTCGAAAACCGACCTCCTATGTTGGCAAAAGGTGGTTACCTTCAATGGACAAGTCGTATGCTTGCTACATAAAGACCAAACCTAATGGCAAACTCATGATTAAATCCATTCGGGATGGACCCTTCAAGCCTCGACAAGTCCATGTCCTTGAAATGCCGATGCAACACCTCCCATCCCACCATCCTCTCATCTTCAAACCGAATCAATACACCAAGAGGATCAAACAAGTCGATGCGTATGACATGGCAATTCATATTATCCAATTGGGTTTACCAATAGACATCTTTGTCGGAGACAGTTGTGAAACTGCTTTCGATATGTGGGAACGTGTTAGACGGCTATGTTTTGGAACGAAATTGGTAAACAAGATATGGAGAACAAGTCGCTAACCGAATGGGAGAAGTTTACATCTACACCGGAGAATCCATTGAATCCTACTATGGAAGGTTTGCACTTTGATGAATGAGCTTATCGAAACAAGTTGGCACCCGAACAATCGTTCAAAACATCAAGTTCTGAATAATCTTCCGGAAGAATGGGACGATATGTCAATATTGTTAACCAAACAAAGACTTACATCGTGAACTTTGATCAACTCAACGATTTTCGAAACAAAACCAAGTGAAGCGAATGAAGTCGAAAAGAAAAATTGGAAAAATTGGCACTTATTGCTAAGACTCAAACCATGTTGAATACACAACAACAAGCTTCATCATCTTCCAACAACAACAACTTGCAAACAATACATTCCACAACCACAACAACAATTCTATCCAGATCAACAATACCAGAACAAGGAATCACCGATCCCCAAGTGAAGTAGAAGCGACCTTACAATGGTATTTTCTTTATTGGATAAAGCATTTAGCGATCGCATCGGTAATCAAGCGGTTCGAATCGGGTGGTAATCGATGAGACGAGAATGTTGGGAATAAGCGATGGCAATCGAATCGAATGTTGCGCTCCAGCCGTTGGGAATCATGGAAATGTGAATCGAGTAATCAGTTAAGTGTTATAACTCACAAGGAGTGGGTCACATGGCAAGAAATCGTCCCACTAAGCCGCACAAAAGAATGGTGATTTTCTTGAAAGCTTTGTTAGCGGATAAGCAAGAAGGGGTTCCAGTTGAGTCTTCGAGGAACATGACTTTTCGCTATTATGGATGATTTGGAAGACCTCGAGAACTCAATGCAAATTGCATCTTCATGGCAAATCTTCGTGAAGCTAAGTATGACATTTGAGTCGAGACTCACCTCCGCCTATGACGCCAATCAAGATCTCGAGGTACCAATCATTGATCCATGCTATAACAATGTCATATGTGATGTGTTTACTCATGATAAACAAGATTACGTGACATCGGCACCTACTTATGATACATACATGGACAATCCGAGTTGTAGCAATACTTACTCAAACTCCATATGTGGATCCTAATGGAGACGTGGTGGCACAAAATCTGCGATCGATGAGGAAACACGTGCTTATTTTGAATCATTAATTAATCAATGGCATTGAAGTTGAGAAAGTTAGAACGGTCAATCGCGGGTTAAGGCCGCGAATGTTAAATTGACCGCCGAGCTTGAGAGTTACAAGGAGCACGCCAAAGCCTATGAATTTCATACAAACAAAATTTCGAATTAGAAATTGGTTATCGAGATTCTGCTTTTAAGAGAACAACAATTGCAACTCAAGTATGACACACTTGATGTGAATCAATTTGAAAATAAAATCTTTAAACAAGGAAATTTCGATCTAAACAACCAACTTTCTAAACAAAAAGCACTTTCTCTCGATCTTGAAAAGAAAAGAAACAGTTGATTGTCGATTTTTCAAAGCGAGAAGATTCTCTTCTTGATGAAATTCGGATAACAATGAAACTATCAAAAATTGGATAATTTGCTTCTTACAACGGGTCATTCGCTAAAACAAACAAGATGCTTTCTAATCAAGCAAATCCGATTTTTCACACTTCACATAAATGGCTCTTGGTAACTCACCTCCTTCGTTCCTCAAGAAAGCTCAAAGAGCGGAATGTGTTGAACAATGGACAACCTTGCATGAACCCATAATTGTTCGTGATTCTCTCCGAAACGTTGGAACTAGTCGAGGAGAGTAGATCAAAAATGAAACAAAAGAATCCGGATCTTAAACCGATTGATTATAACAAATGGAACAAAATTAATGGGATTACTTTTGTTAATCAAAAGAAACGTCAAAGTTTTCCATCACACCAAGTGTTTCAAACAAAGTGTCAACACCAGTTTCAAAACCAGTTTCAAAACCGGTTGTAGTTTCCAAATCTCTTTCGAAAATCGAACAAATGTCTTCAAACAATCCTTTTAACACAAGTGATACTAGAAGCATTTTAGACGATGTTAAAACTAGAATTGGGAGTCTTCAAGAGACTGTTAAAACTAAAACCACTATGACACCTAACAACTGGTTCTCTACTTTTGATATCGAACAGAGAAAGTTTTTGAAACTCAAATTGCCCCTCAATTGAATAACATCAACTCAAGGGTAATTCATGTTGAACAAGCACTTTTGAAAGAAACAACTCGACTTTGTCAAGGACCATAAATCCCTGGTAAAGCAAGCTAATGAATGTTTTGAACACATCAAAGTTTTGGAAAATTTGAATGATTCTCTTCAAGATGTTATGACTACCGATATCATGTCCATTATTTTGCAAACATATTCTGTTGAAGATCATGAAAGACTCCACCTGAGACCTCCGCAATTGTTTCAAAATATGAAAATGCTCTTGCAAAACTTGAAAAGAAAATGTGTCCTATTTTAAACAACTTGATCGAAAATCGAGGAATGCAAGTATGACAACCGTCGATGATGAAGCGTGCCTACAAGGACATGCAAGAGCAAAATGATCTTTTGAGAGCTCGGTGGGATGTCTAAAAGGAAAGGTCATGGATACTAAGTTTGCACAACCATTGACCGAGGAGAAAACAAATGTTCCCAAACCGGTTTTCAAACCAAAATGTCTATTTCGGTTCCTCCAAAAGTCAATGAGAAAATGATTTGTCAAAAGCAAATACCCACGACTTTGCCTATTAAAAAGAGAATTATCAAAGGTTTTGAAAAACCTGTTTTTGATAAAGAAAATGTGATTAAACATGGCACTTCTAGGAATAGTACACGGAATGTGACCAAAAATCCAGTTAAAGAATCTGTTGGTTCTAACGACATGGTCAACAATCACTATCTAGAAGAAGCTAGGAAAAAGGCACAGACTCGAAAAGATGGAATTCTAGGTGCAACATCTAGGGTGATGAATTCTACAAGATTTCAAGGCACTGCTAGTAGTAGTAAACCATTACCTAGGAACACTCTTCAAAAGACTAGGGATTGGCTTGCATCTAAGAGTAGTTGCGCAAAAGAAAATGCTATGCCCGTAGAAAACAACACTAGGAATTCTAAGTCTTTTTCGAACAAGAATCAATTTTCAAAAGACTGTAGTGACAAAGTTAAAGTCATTGCTTTAAACAAGAACATTGAATTTATCGTACTACATGTAAAAAATGTCTTTTCGACTAATCATGAAGCATGTGCCTTACAATATCTCAAGAAAGATAGTTCTCGTGCCAAGGCACAATCCACTAAGACTCAAACCGAAACAAACCCGTTGACAAGATGGACATCAAACGAAACCTAATAGGTGGATCTCTTCAGACGTAGTTTTTCAAAAATGAGTCTTCCACGCATCGATAAGAAAACAACTCCTAGATCTTACCTAAGGTGGATTCCACGGGCAAAGTATTCAACACAATAGGTCTTAGATGGATCCCACGGAAAGATTTTGATACTTGCTCCAACACGGATAATAGTGAAAATCATCGGGATAAGAGTGAGGAATCTTGTACTTCTAACACCGTTATTTGTGAAAACTCTTCTTCTTTGGTTGCGTGTGAATCAAATATCTACGAACCCAGCTCATCCGAGGGTTCCAATTCAGAAAATCTTCTTCTTCATCACTCTTTCTATCTTCTTTATTGATTTTCCATCTTTTATAAAACCAACAAAAGCAAAATATAAAATATAAAACTTTCAAAAAATACAAAACAATATAAAATCAAAAATCCAAAATATTCTTCTCACGACATGTCTCTTGTATAATCGATATTACAGACGTTTCTAGAAATGTCATTCAACAATGATCTGGTATGTCTAGATGCTTGAGCGAGAGTTCTTTAATTGTTTTCTAAAACATGTCGTTTCTCAAAATTTCTTCATAATAATGGCTTTCGATACTTGAGACGAAACCCGGACTTCAATTAATGGCTTCGAACACATCGATTCGTAACCCGCTTCAAAGAAAGGAAAGTGCTTAACCAAATCAAAGGTTTTAAATATTTTTCAAGCACTTTTCCTAAAAACATAATGGCTTGTAAGTATTTCAGCTTGCAACCCGATCTTTAAAGAAAGGAAAGTGCTATGCAAAATCGATTTTCATAAATATCGAGCACTTATCCTAAAACAAATGAAGATAATTTTTCTTCAATATCTTCAAAAGATTTTTTAAAATCTTCATCTTGCGTACCATTGATTCGAAAGTTTTCAAAAAGATTTTTCAAAATCTCACATTTGGTACCAAGATAACTCCTCAAACCCATAATTGATACTAAATTTTACGTATGAAAAATATGCTTTTTAAGGGGAGTATAAAACCAAAATTGTTCCAAAATTCATGCTAAATCGGTTTCTCCAAATGCTTTCCGAAAAACATATCTTTTAATCATTTTGTTTCAAAACATCATGGATATGCTATTTTTGAGGGGAGAATACGTGATTAAAATGTGATCAAAAAGGTTTAATGATCGTTGTTCGAATCTCAAAAGAGCTCGACTCAGATGAAACCAATGAATTGACGAAGAAAATGTACCATCTCGAGAAACTTTCTATGACTTGACCAGACGGGTAATAATTTCAAGCTAGTTCTCTAGTGATGTAAACGTGTCTCGAATCGGTCTAGTTCATTTAAAGTCGATCAATTCAAAAGTGCGAACTCTACCCTCTATGTGCGATTACGTCAAAACATATAAGCACATGTGAAGGGGGAGTGTTTATGAAAATATAAAACTCTCGAGTGTTCCAAACATGTTTTCCATCATAAACACTTTGAGAGATTTTCAAAAAATGGTTTTATGGCAACAATAGGACGATCCATGGAGTTATAAGGTGAATAAGGATAGGAAATTGTCCTATGATCCGCTTGAGAGGAGGATCTACCCAAGGACATCACAAATAGTTAGTATTAGAAGTCCTTAGGTATGATTGAAAAGGAGTAATGTGAGAAAGGAGAAAGAAGGGGTTGAAGAATTAAAAAGAAAAGTAAAAGAAAGGGTGAAAAGAAATAGCCCTCCATAATCAACCTTAGGCGAAACCGGGTTCAATTCATCTACTACTGGTTGTCACTAGATGACTTGGTATTGAAGACAAAGCGTCATGGACCCGATGGCGACCGCACCTAACCTTCTAGCCACTCAATTCCTCTTAAAAGGATTTGTTTCATTCTCACCGGAACCCTACATAATCTATTGACTTTCTCTTAGAGATCGTTGGTATTGAAGAAGGAGACCCTCTCCTAGTCTCCGTCGAGAAACCAAAATGCACTTATTAAGTCTAGAGCCACGAGATTCATCAAAAGATCTCATAGGAACACTTGACATGACATCGCTTGTTGTTCATCAATAAGGGCACAAGTGATATATTATAGAGTCCCACGCAGATCTTAGCAATCGCGAGAACATTTATGAGGGAGTTACAACTGTAATCTTCAATGATTGAATGGAAATTCTGCCGGGGTCAACATCAAACAGCCGACAAAGCAGTCACTTCGGTAATTTCGTGGATTACGCAGTGTGTCTCAAACGGTCTGATCGTGGGGTGATGCTTGCTGTACCTCGACTCATCCGAATCTGTAGATGTACTTGGTATATCGCGTTATCTCACTTGTGGGACTCCGGTTCAGAACGGCCTCGTGAGAATTAGAGACGTTTTCACACTATCGTTAACACCCTCAAAATTCAAACTTGTAAGGCTTGGGAATCCGCTTATTACTAACCTGTTTATGTTTTCTTCTTATGGAAGCTCGGGGCGGATGGATCGTGCAGACTTGCCACATGCTCATACCAACAACACATGAAAGTTCTCATCAAAATCAAAGGCAACTCAAAGTTAAAGATGATTCTTCGTCAATGTCAAAGAATCCTCAAAGTTTAAAGACTCGAGAACTACATCATTGGTAACCAAAGACAAATAGAAGTATGAGCATGGTGGAGAAAGGCGTGGAGACACCTAACCAACGAAGTTGACAACGCAGAACAACCACATTAAGCGATCACAAAGCATGAAGGAACAAAGAATTAAGACTATTCTATATCTACTCACAAAGTTCAAGCTCAAAAGATTAAAGACCTATTCAAGTGGAGCATATTTTGAATGACCACCCTTGTGGGGAGATTGTTAGCCTTGATTATTTTTATTAGAAGTGATGGTCATTCACGATTAGGAACTTTGTAATGTGTTAGATATCGTGATAGAATAGTCAACGGGCTCGTGGATTGGGCTAAGCTAATTGGGCATTAGTTAATGTTAAGCTAGCCTTGTCTAGTTAGTGAAACCCAAGCCCAATCCAAGTCCATCTCAAGGCCCATGGCCAAGCCTTAGGGCATCATCTCTTACTATAAATACCCTCAAGTATGTCATTTGAGGGTGTGCTTGAGTGTGTGTGTGTGTTTTCCTTTGAAGCAATATAACATCTTATTGTTTTCATCTTTCTTCTCTACCTCTCTAAACATACATACGATTTATACATATCTTCAAGTCACCAAGTTCTTATCTTTTCTTCTTATTCATACGCATAACGTATTTGTGTTTGGTTTGTGTTGGGTTTGCTTGGTAAAGTGATAAGGTTGATAAATATAAGGTCCTACAAAATCAACAAGTTAAAAACAATAAAATAGATTTGTTTGTTCAACAATATGAAAAATTTTCAATATCGGATGAGGATACTATAGATTATTCTTTTGCTAACTTTAATACTATAATTACATCATTACAAGCACTTGATGAGTCCTTCTCTAGTCGTAATCATGTTAGGAGATATCTACGGGCGCTTCCATCCAAATGGAGATCTAAGGTGACGGCAATTGAAGAAACAAAAGACTTGTCAATCCTCACCCTTGATGAACTCATTGGCAATCTAAAGGTCTATGAGCTTGTCCTCGCTAAAGATTTTGAAGCCTCAAAAAAGAAGAAGGAGAAGCACAAATCTCTTGCCTTAAAAGCCAAGAAGGTCTCAAGCAATGAAGAAAACTCTTCTTCGGATAGTGATGACGAAGAGTATGCCATAAGTGATAAGGGATTTTAAGAAGTTCTTTAGAAGAAAGGAAGATATGTCAACCAACCATATGACGCCAAAAGGGGTTCAAAAGGCAAAGACGACAAGAAAGCAAGGGTGAAAGCGCTTGTTTTAAATGTGGGGACCCTAATCACTTTATTAGTGTAGTGTCCCAAGCGTGACGAACAAAAAGCGTTAGTAGTGGTTCGTGGGGAATGAGCGAGAAGAGGCGAAGAAATATGTCTCATGGCAAATGACTCAAACGAGGTATGTCTCGAATCTCTTTATTATAGTAGCTCATCATTAGATAATGATTCATTGCATCGTGAATATGATAAACTTTTCAAAATTAGTTTAATGGTAATTAACAAAAACAAGATTTTGAAAAACCGAAATGAACGTTTAGAAAAGGAAGTCTTTGAGTTAAAAGCTAAATTAAAACGTTTAGAAAAGAAAAAGATAGCAAGTGGGGAATGTGAGCTTTGTGTTCAACTTCAAACACTAGTTGATAATCTAGATTCCAAGATTGCTAGAATGAGTACTAATACTCTTGATATGATATTAGATAGTGTTAAAACAGGAAACAACCAAAAAGGTTTAGGTATTCAGAAACTTGATGCTTCTACTAGTGAAAACAAAGAAACACAATTCATCAAGGCAATAGAAAAACAAGTCACTGTAGTCACGGATCCCACAAAAAGGGAACCGGCTAGTGTAAAACTAGGGATCCGTGGGTCTGCTGAAGCGAACAGTAGTAATATAGCCTCTTCATCTAGAACCGATTTTGTTATTGTTAATAAGAAGAAACCAACTCATGTGACTGTTAGACAACCACCCCCAAGACAAAATCAAAGTTTTATAAGAAACAAAGGTCCATCATTTTCAAAACCAAACACATTTATAAGGAGACCTAATAATGTTTATACGAGAAGTAACCATCAAATGGAATGGAATCTAATATGCAAAATAGTTTTCCATTTCAAAACTTTGCACCATGGAATGCATACTCACCTTTTCAATATATGTCTAACAAGAATGAAATGTATAACACTAATAGACCCATGAACAAATGGGGACCAAACTTTTAAGTTAATTGTTTTCTTAGGTGTGCTTAAAGGTCGACCTAGATCCAGATGAATGGATTAAGGATAGCGGGTGCACGAGGAACATGACCGGTAATAAAGATTTATTTTCCACATATGAATCCTTCAACGGAGGAAATGTGGTATTTGGAAATACCAAAAGCAAAATCATCGGTAAAGGTATGTGATAAAAAGTGTAACGTGCTTTTTAATGAAAACCGTAGTAAGATATTGAAAAACAAGATCACTATAGGAAGAGGAATTAGGAAACATGGAGTCTATGTCATTAAAATAGGTAATGAACCTAAAGAAAACTTTGTCTTACTTCTATGGATGATACTTGACCTTATGGCATCGAAGATTGGGTCATGCCAATATGCGACTTCTTCAATCGCTATAATCCAAAGATCTAGTAAGAGATCTACCAAAATCAAAATATGAACATCACTTTTGTGATGCTTGTAACGTAGGAAAACAAGTCCATGCTAGTCACAAAGTTAAAAATATGGTCTCTACAACTAAGTGTCTAGAATTAATTCACATGGATTTATTTGGTCCATCCGCTATCCAAAGTTATGGAGGCAACTACTACACTTTGGTAATAGTCGATGATTACTTTAGGTACACATGGACTAAATTTTAAAGAATAAAACCAAACGTTCGATTACTTTGAAATATTAAGTAGGAAAATCTAAAGACAATTAGGAAGTCCTATAGTGTCTATTAGAACGGATCATGGTAAGGAATTCGATAATGAAGTGCAATTTGGAGCCTTTTGGACGCCAATGGTATTACTCACAACTTCTCGGCTCCTCGACTCCACAATCGAATGGGGTAGTTGAAAGGAAAAATAGAACCCTACAAGAAATGAGTCGCACCATGTTAAATGAGCAATCTATACCTCAAAAGTTTTGGTGCAATGCCGCTGATACATCAACATACATACTTAACCGAGTCTTAATTAGACCATTTTTAGGTAAAACTTCATACGATTTACTTCGAGGCAAAAAGCCTACGTTAGAACACTTTAGAGTCTTTGGTAGCAAATGTTTTCTACTTAACACTAAAGATTATCTAACTAAATTTGATCATAAATCAACCGAATGTATCTTTTTAGGTTACTCTCCTAATAGCAAAGCTTATGTTATACTAAATAAAGAAATGATGAAGGTTGAAGAGTCATTAAACGTAAAATTTGATGAAAGTCCACCTAAATCTACCCTACCTCTTGTCGATGACGAGATAGTCGAAAGTGAAGCCATAGAAATAAAAAAAATACAAAATAAGAAGATGAACCATTAAACAATGAAATCATCAATATTAAAGAGTCTAAAGATCACCCCGTAGATAAGGTCATAGGAAAGTTAAACGAAAGAACCTTAAGGTCTCAAGTCCAAAACCAAAGTAGCTTATTTAGTTTTGTCTCAACCATAGAACCTAAGAATACACAAGAAGCCATAAAAGATGAAAGTTGGGTAACTGCTATGCAAGAAGAGTTAAATCAATTTGTTTCTAACGATGTTTGGACACTTGTCCCTCCACCTAGTAATCAAACCATAATAGGAACCAATGGGTATATAAAAACAAGTTAGATGCAAACGTGTAGTGTCTAGAAACAAAGCTAAACTGCCGCCTAAGGGTATAATCAACAAGAAGGAATAGACTTTGATGAGACCTATGCCCCCGTGGCTAGATTAGAGTCTATAAGAATACTTCTTGCTTATGCTTGTGCTAATGATCTTAAGTTTTTCAAATGGATGTTAAAAGTGCTTTTCTAAATGGTTTTATTAATGAAGAAGTATATGTAGCTCAACCTCCGGGCTTTATCGATTTCGAAAAACCTAAACATGTTTATAAATTAAATAAAGCTCTTTACGGTCTTAAACAAGCCCCAAAAGCTTGGTATGATAGACTCAAGTCATTTTTAATCAAAAACAACTACACCATGGGGTTAGTTGATAATACACTTTTCACTAAGAAAACGGAATCACATATAATTATTGTTCAAATATACGTGGATGATATTAATATCGGATCTACTTGTCAAGACATGTGTGATAATTTCTCTAAAATCATGCATGACGAGTTTGAGATGAGTATGATGGGAGAACTAAGTTTCTTTCTTGGTCTACAAATCAAACAAGTAGAAGATGGTATCTTCTTTAATCAATCTAAATACATAAAAGAGATGTTAAAAAAATTTGGTTTAGAAGAGTCAAAACCCATAAGAACACCAATGTCATCTGACACTAAACTTACAAAAGACGAAGACGGTGAATCCATTGATAACACAAATTACCGTGGCATGATTGGTAGTCTCCTCTATCTTACGGCTAGTCGGCCGGATATCATGTTTAGTGTTTGTCTATGTGCTAGGTTTCAAGAAGACCTAAAACATCACATCTAGAAGCGGTCAAAAGAATATTTAGATACATTAAGGTACGACTCAATTAGGATTATGGTATCCTAAAGTGCAGGGGTAGAAACTATTGTATATGCATATTCCGACCATGCGGTGATTATGTTGGATCGAAAGAGTACAAGTGGTGTATGTACTTTTATGGGATCTTGTTTAATGATGCCGGTTTTACCGACTGTGTTTTAATATTTATAAGTCTCGTTATACCTATGGTTCACCCTAATGCACTAACGGCGGTGTACCCGGTCGTGTGTAGTGTAGTATTCGTAGAAACCGAGGTCGTCCCAAGAGCTATGTGTGGATTTATACTAAGTCTAGGTGTCACATATTTTAATATGATTTGATAAGTAATTAACTAATTAAAGCAAATAAAGGTAAAGGATGTGATCAATGAGAGAGTGGTGCTAACCTAGTTACTCATCCTAACTAGTAATGTTTACGCCTAATTACTTCCAATTACTCAGTGGGGTCAAAGTCGAGAGGACATCATTTGGTCGGTTCGTCCTAACCTATCGACCAAGGGTACCACTTGGAGAAGTCGTGTCCTCATAAGTCCACTTGTTCCCGGTCCCCTAAGCCAAGTCATTAAGTTTCGCCACATGTCGGATTTATAATAGCGAGTGCCCGTTAGCAACTTAAAACTCACCCTTACTTCTTAAGTTCATCCAAACGGTGGGTGATCAGCTTGGTCAAAGTGCACAAGTAGAAAGGGTCGTCACCGGTCATATCTTACCCTTCCCATCTCGGTCTACTCACTTAGGGTCATTGGTTATATCTCCCGACCAACTAGCCTCTACCGCCATTCAAAACTACCAAACAAGGGTAGCTACCAATAAACTATGCATGCATACACTTAGAAATAATTATACTAAGTAAAGTAAACGTAAACAAAACAATTATGAATCATAACTAGGCCAAGACCAAGAGGTGCTTAGTCACTCATATTAACCATACAAATCAATTCAATATTTAATGTTATGAAATACATGAATCGAAAGTAAAGAAAGATAAAAGCTAATGCTTATCGTAGGGGAGTGATTTATCCCTCGAGATAGCTCCAGTATACCTCTAGATCCGCCTTCACTTCTTCTCACATTCTCGTTGTTGTGTGTGAAATGGGATGCTTTCAAATGTCGGAAATCATGGGGTATTTATAGGTTAGATCGGTTACGGCGTAACTATTAAAAGAGTTACGCCATAACATACAATTCTTCGTAATCAGACTAATAATCGCCGGTTACGGTGTAACCTCGTGAAGGAGTTACCGTATCTTTAATAAATCTTGGTTACGCCCGTAGTTGATGCATGAGTTACGGCGAATTAGTAGCGGCGGAACCTCATTTGACCTATTATGGTTACGCCGTAATCTTGATAGAGTTACGCCATAATCTTTCATTAAGTTGGTTTTCCGAGCCACGCTTTAGTTACGGACATAATGTTAGAGAAGTTATGCGTAACTCTTCAAAGTGAGCATACTATGATAAATCTTCGATAAACTCTCTAACTCCGTCTTTTTAGCTCCAATGCTCGAATTTACCCGAAAGTGAAATATAATGGAAAACAAGCGTAAATCCAAATAAATGATATAAATTACAAGCATTATCGGGGGAAATTGACACTTAATATTCAATATTATTTGATGTTATCATTTAACATCTTGGTTCTCGAAGAAGCAAACGGCATTGGCCATATCAACAACCGAAGCTGAATATGTCTCCGCCGGCAAAGCATGTGTTAGGAATTAGAAATTCCCGGTATTAAAGAGTCGGTCACCTCAAGTATATGTAATCGTTAGAAAGCTCGTAGTCGTAGTAATTCTTAAGTTAAGTAGTATTTAGTTAAGTAACACCGTGGAGGACTGGACGGGTCTTTACCCACCGTATGCCCGATCCATGCCTCGATGTGTGGCGATTTATGTAAGATTATAAATACTCTCTACCTTCCAAGGTAGAGAGTTGGAGCTCATAATAATATCTTTCACTTTCTCTCACTAAGTTCCCAACCTCTAACTCTTTCTCTAAAATATCATCTTATACGCCACCTTATGCTTATGGTTTGATGTGTATGTGAAAACTAATATCCTACAATTGGTATCAAGAGCCATGGTTAGATCATATCTTGCACATCTTTGGATTTCTAGTGGTTTTAGGTGGTTTTGAGTTTGAAAAAGTTTAGTGGTTTTGCATCATTTGGTTGATTTCTTGTGTTAAAGCTTGGATTTTGTTAGTACTTTTATGTTTAGAATCATCACAAGTGTTTAGGTTTTCATTTGGTAAGCTTGAATCATCTTGGTTGGGTTGTTTTTGGATTAAAAAGTGATGTTTATGTGGTTTTTCTTGCTAGCGACTTGACATACGGATTTATTTCTTCGTAGCGACTTGCTTCACAATTTTGTAGCGAGTTACGCTTTTGGAGCCAGCGACTTAGACCTAGCGATTAACAAGACAAGTAGTGGACTCTCCACCACGGTAGCGACTGGTGGTAGCGACTTGGTCTCAGAGCGAGTTGCTCTTTAGCGACTTGTATCTCTAGCGACTGAGTAGCTTAATCACGCCAAAATTTTGCTAGCGACTTAAGGCTTAGCGAGTTACTACTTAGCGACTTGCATTTGTCTAGCGACTTGGGACTTTAGCGACTTGGTGGTGTAGCGAATTAGGTACTTAGCGACTTGGTTCAAGGGTTTAGCGACTTGGTTGATTTTTTCAAGAAGAGGTTTGACCAAAGTTGACTTTTTACGCCAAAACTTCAAACGGCCATAACTTTTGATCCAGAACTCTGCTTTCGTGAAATACCACAAAACGACCTAACAGCCGAATATTGTGAGGTTTCACCACGATGTCGTGAAACGAATTTTCGAGGCCCAAATCCTCTCCGAAAGGAAGTTATTGAGCTTTTAAGTTTTTAGACCTAAATTTCTCCATAAAATCGCAACAACCAACCCAAATCACAACCAAACAACATCTCTCGCTTATCCCACAAACAATCATAAGACCTAACACACAATTGTCTATCATTGTGTCGATCCATCACCATCTTAACACATTCCATTGGTCATTGCTTAACGGTTTAGTCTTGATTTTAGTAAAATGCCGCAAAGATTCTATTTCTGTTTAAATCATAGACCAGAAATCCAGCATTCTACCACATCATGTCTTACTCTCATCGACCTAGTGATTTCGTATGCTTAAATTGTATGATGTCTGGATAATAATGATAAAGGATGCTACATCGAACGATTAAAGATGTTTGAATTAAACAACGAGGATGTGAGATCTTCATGTTCGAGTACAATGAGAATGAATTGCACCGCCATGTAATGCCATGCAAATGGAATGCAAGATTGAGCCCTATCAACTACTTCATCCGCACCTCATACAGCTTGTTATCCATAGTGGGGATCGAACATGTAGTGCTCTTTTCCGCCAGACTTACCTACATTGACAAGAAGCTTGTTGTTGAACTTAGAGCATTTAAAGTCGCAACTTACCAATGAAGAAGTTCAAAAGATGGTTCCAGTAGCCTCTTCAAGTAATCTACAAACAATTTCACCATTCATCGTTGGGGAATATTCAGCAGACACGATCAACACTTGACCGGAATTTCCTTCAAAAACATATTGGAATGGAAATTGTGAATTCATTGAGACATTTATCCAACTCATGGATAATGTGAAAAGTACATTGAGGAAACCGCATAAAAGGATGAAAAGTGAATGAGTGTCGGGAGCGGTTGAGAGATTGTTGTGATAAGTTGGGTAATGTATCTATGGAAGAATCGGTGTTGCCGAATGCGTAATGTTAGAGAAAACAAATAATGATGAGTCTGACAATGCTAAAATAGAATCTTCATGCTCATGTTCACAAGAGAGAGGTGCACCACCACAACCTGTGCAAGCTAATGCAAAGGAACGCCCATGGAAGCTTCGGATGTACCCAAGATAGAGATGCACCGCCACAACCTGCGCACGTTAATGCAGAGGAAAGTTGCATGAATGTTTCTGCGGTACCTAGGTATGCATCTTCTTCTCAAAATGATGATTATGAATTGCATGAGTATAATCGTCGATTTGTGCTCGATGATTCCTTGACCACCGAACTCAATACCTATAAGGATCAAGTTGCCATATACGAACAACGTGCTAAGTTTGAACTTACCACTCGTGAGCGTGAGATGGATATCCAAATGCGCATAATTATTAGAAAAGTAATTTTAGAGAAGAAGTATTAAAACAAGAGTTAAACTCCTTACAAGAAAAGCTTTCCAAAACTGCTAAGCAAAACACGAACTTCAAGAAAATGTTAAAATGCTTAAGCAAGAATTCAAAGCTAAGGAATCAAAACTTTTGAATGATTTTTCCAATCTAAAACTTTGAAAAACAAGCTTGAAAATAAGTTGTGCGTACAAGGGAATACCATTCAAACCGCTCACATGATCACTAAGCATCGAGTCTTAAGCGATAAGCATAGCATTCCCTTGTTGAGGAACCAAATCCGAGGTAATTAAAAGGCTAGAAATGCTCATAAGGTGCTTTATGATGGTAATGAAATCCTTAAGCCTAGGCAAACCTAGTCAAGCTTGAGTGCACCGAGGAAGATAAGAAATCTAATGAAGTCACTAGGAGAAAATGAATAAGAAGTTAGAAGATCCCGAGTGTAAAAAGAATAACATAACGATCAAACCCCATAATTACACTAAAGAAAATTGGATCTCCTTGAACAAGTTTAAGCCTCAGACTCTATTAACCCCGAACAAGTGTTCGGAAAAAGGATATGGAAATGCAAAAGTGAAAATCTTGTTGAAAAGAATCCCCTTGTAGGAAATCGCTTAAATCAACTCGTGTATCCTCCTAATACACCAATGCACTTAGTTCCTAGATCTCTTGCCACTAAAAGCAAGACCTTAATCAATGAATATGTTATCTTTCAACTATTTGTTGATTTTGAGAAAACTTGTAAGAAAAGGATCACACCCACCGTATAATCAAGGGAAAGGGTTTTGAGCAAACTAAAGAATGCTATTTAACCGAGGTCATGCCTTTCTTTAAACAACTAAAAGATCAATTTGAGAGTCTTAAAAGGGGACGATTCGATATTAAAGAAATGGAAAAGGTATTTGATGCAATGATTGTTGAGGTTAGTGACTATGAGAGAGAATTAAAATATAGTGAGATTGAAAGGAAGAACTTGCATACACCGAATGAGAATCGATTTCAATGTATTGCTCAAGATGTGTTTTTCATCGCTACAAATTGTTCCATTAATGCTTCTCAATTTCTTGAATTATCTGTTGCTCGAAAGTCTCCCATGATCGTGTCATTGAGCTTGAAACAACAAATTCAAAATTGCATGAGAAAATAGAACATGATGATCATGATAACTTGGTCAAACATTATTCTAAATTAGAAGTTGAACATCTTGCTTTGCAATTAAAACATCAACATCTCAAAGAAAATGTTAAAACCTCAAATATCAAGACATCCTCTCGATGCTCCCCGAGTTTGATGCACTTTTGAAATTAGCAAACGTGATGAACAAATTCGAGCTCATTATAACACGATCAAAAGACTGAAAGCCCAAATTTCACAACTAAAAGGTGAAAAGAAGGATGCGACTGGTTCCCATATGCTCCACCTTTAGATTCTCGTAATTTCCAACTTCAAAACATAATTGATAACTTGCAAAAGGAAAATGATTGTTTTAAAGTTGAAATTTCAAAGGTTAATGATCAAAACAAAGAGTTATGTGATTCATTTAAAGTTAATCATGATAAACAAATTGAAAAGATAACTTCTTTACTTAACGATATTGAGAATCAAGCGTGAGGTGAAAGGAAAGTTGCCAATCCCAAATTGCAAATACTGCTCCTAAGGTTTCGCCAGATAAATATGCTATCGATATGTTATATATTCCCCCCATTAGGAATAATGAACTTGCACATAAAGCATATCTCTCATACCTTAAGGAAAGTTTGAAGGGTCTCCGTGAGATTGTTGAAGATGAAAGATTAGAAAACCTTTGATAGTACTATAGCCTATGCTCGCATGGATGCCAAACGATCTCGTGAACTCTTAGAGTATGTAATTGTCACAAGTCCGAAATCTAGCAATAAGCGAGATAGAATAGTTGTGCCTTGTTCTATGCCTAAAGCCAAGCATGTGACCCTTGATATGCCTTGTTCCATGTCAAAATTCAAGCAAGCAACCTTTGATGTGCCTCCTAGAACTTCGATCCCAAGACTTCTAGACCGTAAATGCGTAAAGTAGTGAAGCCATGTAATGTTCCCATCGTTATTTCTACAGATGTTAAGATTGACACTAAAGTTAGCGGGTCAAAACCTAGAAGCAATGCAAAGAAGGATAGGATTACGCAAACTAAAAGTGTTCATGATAAGGAAGTGAAAGAACACCATAGGGAAAGAAGTTTGATTTGAACAAAAAGAATCGTGTTAGTTCTAGTATTAGCTCTAAGCTTATCGAAATTAATTCGAGGCCTCATGTCGATCGCAAAACATGTAAAATTGTTTATTTTCTAGTAATCATGATAAATGTGATGTGTTATTTCGAGGTCTAAGATTCATAACCCGCTTAAGAAAGTTTGGAGAGCGAAACAGATTAAGCAATCTTGGAAACCTCAGGGGAATGTGTTTACAAATGTAGGATTTCGAAGAAGCCCACTGTGTCGAATATTAACGAATGGCAAACCTTACCCTTAGCTAGATCCACTATGCCTAGAATAGTGCATGTTAAGGTTTGAAGCCAACCGTAGAATAATCCCATTAAGCACAAAATGTCATTTGACTAAGTCTCGATGTTTTACTAGTTCACTCCTAGGGATAATGCCATTGCATCTAGGGTTTCACGATTCAAAGACCTGCTTAGTGCTAACCAAAAGGAACCCATCAAGACGCTGGGATCCAATGTTTCCATTCTCTGCCTTCGTCTGTTGTCCAAAGGTGTCGATAAATCGTCCTTGGTATTTGGATTCGGCGCTCTAAACATATGATGGCTCTTAACAATGACGCCTGCTCACTTGATTCCAGCCTCAGACTTCATCATAATGGCGTCTGACATAACAATTCAGCCCGTGCCTCATAGAAAAGAAAAGTGTACGCCTTCAGGCGCTTTATCTTCGCCTAATGAGAAATTCTCTCATGAAAGGCCATACTCATCTACATTCTTCATCAACAAGCTTCATGTTTTTCCACGCTCATTCACCATCGTGGATCTACGCTCATTGGTGTATACCTTATTCACTGTTAAATCAAAATGGCAACTTCGATGCAATTTTGAGGGGAGAAGAGTGAATATACTACATGATGATGGATGTTTGAATAATGGTTATACGACTTAATTTTGATTATGATGAGTGTATATTCTTTTGATGAAGAGTGAATATACTAAGGATAACTGGATTCATTGTTTTGATTTTTGATGACTCTCCTCCAACGCCTAATGCTTCACTTACTAAGGATTATTGGGAATCAATGTTTGGGATTCATTGTTTTTTTTCAAAGATATGTTTGATGAGTACTTTCAACCTCCGACGAATGTTGATCATCCACCTCAAGCTCATGCTCCGGTTTCTATTGACTCAAATGGTTCACCATCTAAGAAGTACTTCTTGAATTCTCAAGAAACCTTGTCTCCGCCATTTCACAAGGCGTTGTTAATGACTATCATCGCAGCTTGCACTCATGAATAGTGATCCGCTCTTTGGTACTCCTTTGCCAAATCTTCACGGATTGTTGTTCATGGATAATGATCCGCTTTGGTATTCCGCTACAAATCTTTACGGATTATTGTTCCTCTCATTCAGGCACGCTATAAATCAACCACATGAACATTAAGGTAAATGACTACCTCATTCGTCAAGACATTTGTGGTGAATCTTCCGGATCGGCCTCTACATGTATACCTTTAGGAAGAATACATTAATGTCGAGAAATCATTTGTTCCAGTTCATTCAAAGGATCGACGTACATCCGGTTGTACGCTTATTCACGTGTTGGGCATTTGACACAAGTCGATTACTTGAGTTAATCAATTATCCCTTATTTGAGATTGAAGTTAAAATTCACAAAGGCGAGCTTAAGATGCAAATGCATGGAATTCTTCTTCGCTTCAAGTTTGGTATATCGTGTTTTCTTTATCGATGGTCACTCAAATTGTCTACATATGGGTTGATAAAGATAGTCGAGAGAGTTTCTATCGCAGGGTCCTATGGCTCCCGGACACTCCACTCAGACCCCACTTCAAAACAATCCCATTGGTTCATCCCTTGTTCCAAACTCCTCTCAAGAAACTCCATATGTACCTCCATCCAAGATGATGTAAAGAAATTGTTTGATCCTATGTTTGATGAACTCAGATGACTCACTTACTAATGAGGTGATGATTCCACAATGCAGAGGATGCTCATATTCCGTGAATGAAGTCAATCCTCGCCTCAATATCTTTAAGTCAAGAAGCACCCGTCACGATCCTTCGCCTCATCAACAAATCATCATTCTTCAAATGTACATCATGGAAATGTTTCGCATCAATGATGAAGTTAATCCTTTATGACTCTCAAGATGCTCCATTTGAAAACATATTTGCTACTCCCGAATCATCATCGTAACCATCTTCTTCGTGAGACATCGACTCGCCTACCTCGCCCTCAACAACCGCCACATGAACACCTCGAGAAAATGGACTCACGATCACCCCTTAGACAACATCATTGGAAATCCTCTCGTCCAGATCAACCGGAAACAACTCGCAACCGATGCCTTATGGTGCTTCTTCAACTCCGTACTATCTAAGATCGAACCAAAAGATGTTAAACCGCCATGAATGAAGATAGGCGGTTCAATGCCATGCAAGATGAAATTCATGAGTTTGATCGTCTTGATGTATGGGAGTTAGTACCGCCCAGATCGTGCTATGATTATAGCTCTAAAATGGATCTTTAAAGTAAAACTTGATGAGCATGGTGATGTGTTGAAGAACAAGGCTCGATTAGTTGCTAAAGGATATCGTCAAGAGGAGGGTATAGACTTTGAAGAATCTTTTTGCTCCAGCTTGCTCGAATCGAGGCAATCGTAATCTTTCGCTAATGCCGCTAGTAAGAACATGGTAGTATATCGATGGATGTAAAGACGGCATTTCGAATGGAGATCTTAAAGAAGTCGTCACGCCGCCCAACACGAAGGATTTGTGAATCAAGAGCATCCTACCACGCTTATCGTTGAAGAAGGCTCTTTACGGTTTAAAGCAAGCTCCAAGGGCATGGTATGATACATCATCAAAGTTTCTTCTATCAACCGGATTCATCAAAGGAGCAGATTGATCCTACATTGTTCACCGTGAAGTCGAGCAAACATTTAATTCATGTTCAAATTTATGTTGATGATATTATTTTGCCTCGACGCACCCAATGGAATGTGATCGGTTTTCAAATGAAATGAGTTCAAAGTTTCAAATGTCAATGATGGGACAAATGTCATTTTTTGGGATTACAAATTTCACAAAGTCCCGAGGCATTTTCATAAATCAATCTAAATATGCAACAGAAATTTTAAAGAAATTTGGATTTGATTCAAGTGACCTGTTGACACCCCATGATTGACCGAACCAAACTAGATGAGGACCTCGTGGATCATGATTGACCAAACGAAATATCGGAGTATGATTGGATCCTCGATGTATCTCAACGCTAGTAGACCGGACATCTTGTTCATTTGCTTGCATGTGTGCTAGATACCGTGCTGCCTACTAAAAGCACCTTGAAGCGCTTAAACGGGTCTTTGGTATCTCCAAGGAACCATCAATATGGGTCTTTGCACCAAGGACACCCGTATGTCACTAACGGCCTATGCAGATGCCGACCATGCAGTTGTCAAGATACACGTCAAGCACGTCGGGAGGTGCTCGCTTTTGGGTGATAAGCTTGTGAGTCGGTCTTCAAAGAAGCAAATGAGTACTTTATTTCCTCTACAGAGGTTGAATACATAGCCATGTCATCTTGTTGTGCTCAAATCTTATGGATGAGATCTCAATTATCGACTATGGCTTTGAATTCAACAAAATCCTCTGCATCGTGATAATAAAGTGCTATTGCTCTCTCATGCAACAACGTTCAACACTCAAGAGCAAAGCATATCGACATTCGACATCATTTCATCGGGAACAAGTGGAAAAGGTGTGGTGGAACTTTATTTTGTGAGGTCTCGAATATCGCTAGCGACATCTTCACCAAAGCTCTTCCAAGAGAACGTTTGAGTTTATTCTTCCATGTCTTGGCTTGAAAAGCCTTCAACCGAAACACTCAAACGCCTTCGTGGAGGAAGACGAGGAGTAAAGGTCTATCTTCATCTATCTCTTGTAAATATTTATTTGAAAATCAAATAGAAAAATATAAAACTTTCAAAATCCATAAAATTTGAAAATTCGAAAAATCTTCAAAAATATTGTCATATTGTCATGTTTTTTTTCGGTTCGATAATATCTACGGTCTTTGTGTGTCATTCAAAGAATGACACGGACTTTAGATGTTGTTCGAATTTTATATATAAAAAAAAAAAAAAAAAAAAAAAAAAAAATTTCAAAAATCAAAAATATTTTTGGGAGAAAGAGAAACAATGGTTTATTGTCATTTTCGTGCAATAACCGGTTTTTAAAGAAAGAACAGAGCCATGTTTTATCATGTTTTCAAAATTCCATGCTCGATTCTATTAACATTTATCTCTTGAAAACTAAATGCTTTGGAAAATAACTCAATCTCTATTTTTGATAATCATCGGGACTTATATGTCAAAATCTTTATCTCAATCAACAACCTATGTCATTGATTGAGGGGAGAATGATTTCAATTAAATTAAAAGTTATTTGGCATTATAATTGTTTTCAAAAGATATACATGCATGTTTTATCAATGGAGTTTAAAGTCTTAAAATCGATCCTTATCGCTTAAACGCTTTCATAATCAAGTCACAACCCCTTAAAGCTTTCAAAATCAATTTAATCAATAAGAGATCACAAATCTCAAATGATTTGATAATTGTGATCGGGGAGAATGTGTGATTTAAATTGGATTTAAACCGATATTTCGGTAAATGGTTTTATAAGGATGTACATGTTGTCCTTCCACATGTGACAAACGATTTCAACTTTTAATGCACATGTTGAGGGGAGCATCTATCTTAAACCTTTGATTTGTAACGTGATCATTTATCTCATGTGCAAGTTCCTCTAGTATGTGCAAAACTCTTTTCAAACCTCGAGGCACATATTGAGGGGAGCAAATTATGGAAACCTCATCCTTCCCGAAATGCGATATCTACTTGATTTGATATGGGAAGTGATGTTGATATCTTTAGAAAATGGTAATCAAAAAGTTAATTCTTTCTCTTGCCTCGTGTGCTAAACATCTTCAAATACTTGATGCACATGTTGAGGGGAGTTCTCGTTCTAAAATATCAAAACAATTCAGTACAAAATGCTTTGATAATATATCACAAGTATCCGAATTGATTTTCAAATGGTTTTCAATTGGATCCAATGGCGCATTAACAATACCAAATAGACCGACCAACTTTACTTTATGTACGGTGATATAAGGATGATAAGGTTAGGTATGTGTTCCCATGATCCGCCTGTAATCGGAGGGATCTACCAGGACAATCCACTAGTTAGTGTAGAAGTCCTTAGGTATGATGATAAAAGGAGAAAATGAGAAATGGGAAGAGTGCGGACTAAGACCGAGCTAGTCTTGGAATAAACCCAACAAGGTTCTAGCTATGAAGTCTCGTAAGCATCAAGGGGTTGAAGAATTAAAAGAATTGAATGAGAAAAGGTGCAAACAAATAGCCCTCCATTTATTCAACCTTAGGGCGTAAACCGGGTTCACTTCATATGCTACGATGGTAACATCGGTATTGAAGACAAGACGTCATGGACCCGGTGGACGCATCGCACTTCAACTTTCCAAACCACTCAAGTTCCTCTTAAAAGGGCTTGTTTCATTCTCACGGGAACCGACATTATCTATCGACTTTCTCTTAGAGATGGTTGATATTGAAGAAGGAGACCTCTCCCTAGTCTCCGCACACAGATCCAAATATGCACATATTGAGTCTAGAGCCACGAGATCATCAATAAATCTCATTAGGACACTTTCAATGAAGGCTCTGTTTCACACAATGTGGAAAGAGATTATATCTTGAGTCCCACGCATTATCCTTGTGGTATTGCCGTAACATCCGAGTGATGTGTTTACATATTCACAATGAAGATGGAAAGCCTCTCGAGCCAACATCAAACAAGCTCTCGGTAGGTGGCATGTGAGATCTATTTTATAGATCAACCATGTGACAACCGAATGAAACAATGGGCGATTCAATCTCTTGAATCAATCACGGTTCAGTTATGGATTGACGGATACCTTTGAAAACCGGTCTTTGTGCTTAAAAACTCTTTTCGTTAGCACATCGATCCGTGTACTCATTTTTCAAACCAAAAGGTGTTTTATGATTGATAATTGATTTTCAATAAAACCTTTGTTGTATTGCAAAACAATTTCTATTGAGCAATACACGATTGTTTTTCAAATCTCTTTTCATCAATCGGTGGACTTAAAATTATTGGTTCACTCACTCCGTGTTGTCTTCTTTGAGATGTTCCGGTTTGAGAACAACTAGAACAGTGCGAAACCTGTCAAGGAGATTCTTAGGAATCCTACCGATCACAAAGATTTGTCTCGATCAACGGGAACCGGGTCGTGTACCTCAATTCATCGAAGTGATCAAAGACACTTTCGCGCGATTATTGCTAATCTGTTGTATGCGGTACACCCGACGCTTGCGTAATGATCGAATGAAGCGGTCAATCCATAGCCGCATGCTCACACTACACATTCATCTCAAAAGAAATCATGATAAGTGCATCAATGACTCGATATTTTCACTCCATGCTTCGCCACGCCGCCAATATCATGATTCAACAAAAGCTTCCGCCACTCGATGAGAAGATTTCATGATCCGAATGTGAGCATGTCGGTCCTAATGTCACAACATCACAAAGGATGTCACGAGATTTTGATAGCTAATGATCTCAAATGATGGCTCAAAATTATTATCACGTGGATCAAGTAAAGACCTCCACTTGGAATATCCAAACATGCAATGTGAAGAATCAATGACTACGAGCTTAGGAGCAAAGGACTACATCAAGAATGCAAGATCAATTGTTAATGTATTATCGGTTGTATTCAATGTATTTTTGGTACATGATTGAGGTGACCTCCTTGGGGAGATTGTTAGGAATTAGAAATTCCGGTATTAAAGAGTCGGTCACCTCAAGTATATGTAATCGTTAGAAAGCTCGTAGTCGTAGTAATTCTTAAGTTAAGTAGTATTTAGTTAAGTAACACCGTGGAGACGGACGGTCTTTACCCACTGTATGCCCGATCCACACCCGATGTGTGGCGATTTATGTAAGACTATAAATACTCTCTACCTTCCAAGGTAGAGTTGGAGCTCATAATAATATCTTTCACTTTCTCTCACTAAGTTCCCAACCTCTAACTCTTTCTCTCTCTAAAATATCATCTTATACGCCACCTTATGCTTATGGTTTGATGTGTATGTGAAAACTAATATCCTACAGCATGCCAACAAGCACTATGGATGAAACAAGCGTTAGTTGACTACGACATTCATCTAAGTGACATAGCCTTTCTATGTGACAACAAAGGTGCCATCGACTTAAGCAAAAATCCGGTGTTGCACTCTCGCACCAAGCATATAGAGATCCGTCATCACTTCTTAAGAGACAATGTTCAAAAGGGGAACATCTCTATTGAGAAGGTAGCATCCGAAGAAAACATAGCCGACGTCTTCACCAAACCGTTGAAGCGGGAACAATTTTCAACTTGCTTCGTCTTGGTCTTGGTCTCATGGAATAATCGTCGTAATTAGTTTTTAAACTCTACAAGGTATGTAAACACTAGCCTTCTTCTTTTCTGAGACTAGGATCTCTATTTCACACACAACTCACAAACAATACGGGAATTTTCAAAACCCAAGGTAAATTTTATTTAAAAAGCATGTAATTTCATACTTATTTTTCTTAACTAAAAGATAAACGTTTTCTTCAAACAAGAAACTTTTTCAAAATACTTTCAAAAATGATACTTTTTCTCGTATCACTTTCATAAAAGCTATTTCTCACGTCTAGGAAAAACCTCTTTTTCATTATTAATACAAAGTAAAAACCCGTTTTCATTGCATCTCATGTCTTTTGAATGCTAAAGAAAACACATAACTAATATGTGTTTTCGGGTACATAAATTTAAGCAACAATGAATTAGGAGCACTCGGGTTATCTCTCATAATAGTATGCTTTTTCACTTCTAGTCTATTTTTTCATTTTTTTTAGGAGTCGAGATAACCGGAACTCCAAATGGTTTGCATATAGGTACACAGTAGGCACAAATGTTTCCAAAAGGAAAATTTTAAGCTGGCTGAGTCACCAGTACCATTGATCCCAACTTTAACGCTGGACGGTTCCCTCAAGGGAAGGATCCGTGAGATCCGTGAGACGAGTTGAAATTCTCTTCTATTTTTCTCACTTTGGCTAAAAACCTATATATTTTCATCATTTTATCCTTTTTACTAATGAGTATGTTACTTAATAAGGTTCCCATTTTCATATGCCTTAAATTCATCACTTAATAAGGTTCCCATTTTCATCATTTTATCCTTTTCACTCTCATGATCACATGCCTTAAATTCATATCTAATCATTAGATTTTAGTCCACATTTTAGGTCAAACATTCATTACAATGCATTATTTTCTCTATAAATAAGGTTCCCAAAATGCTTGCATCTTCATCACTCTCAACCTCACAAACAACCATCATCATGTCATCCAAAAGATCTTCCAACATTTATGAATCACCTAGTTCAAACAATCCTCTTCAAGAAATCCAAAACTTTATCCTACCACCTTCCGTAGTGCCACCACCCAAATCTAGAAAAATCGCACGGACTAGCATCCGGCCTTGTTGTTTACTCATCACCAACTACTCATTCACCACCAAATGGTTCCATAGTAGCACCTCCCTCATCTCCAACAAGCACACCGCCATCATCACCTATCAAGTCTCCACCTAAAGTCACTCTATTGGAACTCCTTAAGACTCCAAAAACATCCCAACAAATCAACCCAAAAGAACTAGTCTTTTTAACACCTCCCACATCTCCAAACACAATCTACAAAGACCTTGTAACCTCACCACCTTTAGCTCCCATTGTCTTACAAGAACATCTAGGTTCTTTTCCACCACCACTTCCAAACATTCCGGACTTTGATCCATATTTTCCAACTTTTCCACCACATCTTCCGCATCCCACAAAACAAACTAACCCGGAAACCTTCCACACACATTACCCACATCATTTACATTATGAACATTGCCAATCCACTAGGGAACTTGCAATAGAAATTAAGGAAGAGATGTGATTCATACTTAACCACATCCTTGATCGCATCAACATCATCACTCACCAAAACCTCCATCAATAACCTTATGCAAGCATGAAAGGAATAATATTACTATTTTCTCTAGTGTTTCTTTTGAGTCATTTTAAAGAACAAACCTTGTTTTTAGTTTTACATGTTTGTATGTGGCATATATACCACTACACTTTGTTATTTTATTACAAGGCTTTGTTTACATACCTTGGATCTCTATCTTGTTTCTCGTCAATCACAAGATTATATATGCATGTTACTACTAACCTTTTATTTGTAGGTTTTTATATTTTCTCACTTGACGGCCTATTCTAGGGGGAGTTACCGTCAAGGGGAGTTAGAGATACATGGACTATTTTTCAACACTTTATTTCTTCATTAGGGTCACTTTTGTTTCGACAAAAGGGGAGAAAAGTAAAACTTATGCTTTCAAAATATACATCTAATCTTAATTTTTCCTCATCATAACATTATGTTTTGTCATCAACAAAAGGGAGATTGTTAATAGAAATAAATTGTAAAAACGTTTATTAATATTTAGCGATCTCTTTGGGTTTTGTTGATAACAAATATAATGTTATCTTAAGTAAAATTATAAGGATACATGTTATTTTTGTAAAGCATGTACATATATAGTCATTTAATATAAATTGTTGTAATAATTCATTTATTGTAATAGTTTATTAGGATGGGTAAAAACCATAACCCATGATCCATACCCATGGAGCATATCCATAACCCATGGAGTTAACCCATAACACATTGACTAAATGCATTGCATCTTTTAGATATATTGTATCTACTTAGATACCCATGGTCCAAATTCTAGGACCCATGACCCATAACCTCTGTTGTAAAATTGGCCCAGCGGCCGACTAATCCCGCGATAATCGTTGATCGCTCACTAAGCGCCTTGATTTATCATAATTGGCCTATTTAATCGTTTTGGTCAAAGATCGCTTAAAATCGAGTCAACAAACCGATTAATTGGACAAAATCGGTCTAATCAAATTAATCGGACAAAATCGCTTAAAATCGGTTAACAAAATCGCTTAAAAATCGACAAAATCACTTAAAATTCGGTCAACAAACCGATAAATCAGACAAAATCGGTCAAAGATCCCTTAAAAATGGTCAATAAACCGAGTAATATCTATGTTTGACTTTGAAATTTGAAGAATTATGTATTATATTTATATGTGAACACTTGAAATATTTGAACTTTGATGCACTATACTTATCTTATATATATAATATAATATAATATCTAAAATTACAATTTTGTGCATAAAAATTCTAATCCGATTAATCCCCGCCTGACTGATTAATCGCTAGGCGCTACCCGACCGCCTCACTAGCGCCTAGCGATTTTTACAACCTTGCCTATAACCCATGGGCAAACAGGAGCGTCTCACGGATCCCTCTGATTACACTAGACGGATCCCTCAGGCAAGGGATTTGTGGGATCCGTGCAACAGTAGCAAGAAATTGCCTATAAATAGAGAGCCATTTCTTCATTGTAACTCACCCCTCTTCTTACAAACTCTCTCATATATTCTTACATTCTTCTAACCTTAGATCTCTTGATCTATATAGTAGTTCTTCTTTCTTTTGTTGTGACTCCCATATAGGTCCTTCTCTAAGGCGAGATCACGAGCATTCTACAAGTCATCCAAGCAAGGGGTCCTTGATTGATTTGTTCCTCCACAAGATTTCTGTAGCAAAGATCTTGTATTTCATATTTCACATATTTGTTGTGTTATAGTAGTGTTGGTTTGGTCCTCCGTGTTAAGGACTCGGTATTTAGATTTGTACCGAAAAAGTGTAAGCGGCGTTGTGAAGGCTTCTCCGTCGAGTTGAAGGAGTTTGTTGACATAGTGGTTGAACTCTCGAGTAGGTGACTCGGGGGAGTGGAGTAGGCAAGGAAGGTGTCCTTGTAGCCGAACCACTATAAATGCGGTTGTGTCATTTCTATCCTTTACTTTACTTATTTTCTTTACTTGCGTTACTTATAGATCTATACTTCTCTCCATCCATACGATTTCACATAACATCGAATCTAAAGTTTTTGAAACTAATTTAAAATCGGCAAAACTATTCAACCCCCTCTAGTTTTCCACATTTTAATCCAAAGTAACATTATGTCTATCCCAAATTCGATTGATTGTGTATTCTTGCTTGTTTACCATGTCTAGCTAAATTTCTTTTGTGTTTGCTTAGATATATGAAACCTAGTTATTGATTATTGTTAGGTTGTTTCTTATCTTAATTATAAATTGGCTTAGGAGTGCAACTAGGCATCATTCGTTGTATTTAATGCTTGAGTATGCTTTATGATGATGTGGTCTATGGATGAAATAGCTTAGGCTTGCTGACTTCGTAGGTCACATACGAGAGACAACCTCAAAGAACTAGGGGGCACGCATACCCTACGACCTCAGTAATACAACGCGTTAAGATAAGGTGTGACAATTCAATCGACCAATAAAAGATAACTAGGGAGTAATAGTATCTAGGTAAACATATTTTTAATCATCATACGAGCACACATCAAAATAGATATAGCTACTCATAGTAATTAGATAATTAGATAAATTAGATAAGTAGAGTAATCGGTAGAAGTACCACCCCCCAACCAATTGCCCCGAGATATTTACCTTAGCTTTCTTAAAAACCAATAAAAATATTTAAAAAAAAGGAATCACCCTCAACCCTCACCTTCTCGTCATACATTTCTTACTAACATTCCTATTCCCCTAGAGAACGATATTAATCCCCGAGGCTTACCCAATACTACACTACAACGATTAGGTTCACTACCTAGGAGGTTGAAAAACTTGCTCGACGAAAATGAAGTTTCCTTCACCCCGAACGCGCCTCCCGCGCGCGTCAAGTTTTTGGCGCCGCTGCTGGGGAATAGAATAGCTAGTTAGATTTCTATCTTGTTTAGGTTCCCTTTGCTTGATTCCTATCAAGTTAGATTTTTTCTCATTTTCATTAGCTTCCTTGTAGTCTATCCCCCTTCTTCGTGACTTTATTTGTAACCCCATCACATTTCATCATGGAAGGTGATAACCCACCACCAAATCAACCACTTCCCATCGACCCACCACCAACTGACCCGCCAAGAGTCCGTACTCTTGGTGAATACTCTAGACTGAGCCATCAAGGCTACAGGAACACCATTGAGCTCTCCGGTCAAGCTCAAACTACGGCCCTGCGATCCGACACCATCCGGTGGGTGCAAAACGGATGTGCATTCCATGGACTTCGTTCCAAAGATCCTAATCAGCATCTCAAGGACTTCCTTAAAATTGTTGACTCCATCGACCTTGATGCTACCACTCGGGAGACCACGTTCTTGCGTTTCTTCCAATTCTCTCTACGGGATCAAGCTAGTAATTGGCTTGAGCGACTTCCCGCCGGATCCATCTTAAGTTGGGATGATCTCACCACTCGTTTCCTAGCCCAATTTTTCCCACCGGGGAGAACTACCAAACTTAGGAATGACAACTTGATGTTCCAACAACGTCAAGGCAAAACTCTCTACGAGGCGTGGACTCGATTCAAGGACTTGCTCCATAAAGTCCCTCATCACGGCATCGATCTTTGGCTTCAAGTCCAAATCTTTTATGATCATGTCAATTTCTCAACTAGGAAAACCATCGACCAAGCGGCCGGTGGCAAACTTAGTGAACTTACCGCGAAAGAATCATGGGTACAATAGAGGACCTTGCCTTCTATGACAACGAATGTTGGAATGACCCCCGTGAGTTGCCCAAAACCGTCAAGGCAATCTCCTTGCCTCCCATTGACTCACAAACTTCCAATCATAGGATGCTCGAACTTAAAGATCAAGTCAAATTCCTAATGAGCTCCTACGAGAATCCTAAGCCTTCACACCAAGTGAACAAAATCACTCTACATTGTGAATTATGTAGTGGTCCCCATGACACTCGTGATTGCACAAGACTCCCCGAACAAGATTTTGCGGACTACGCCTCCACGCGTACTGACGGAGCGGGACAGAAGTGGTACACTTTCAAGCCCAAGAAAAATAACTTAGGAAATTCCTACAACCCCTCTTGGAGAAATCAACCTATCCTTAGGTGGAGCCAAAACTCGAACCCGTCCCAAAACAACTCATCTAGTCCACCCAATAGGTCCCAACCGAACCACACCTCCTACAACAAACCTCCAAACACCGGTAATTTCACTAGTCTCGAGGCAATGGTGTCCAAATTCATGTCATCTCAAGAAGCTCTATTGACTAAGCTTGAAGCCGATTTCAAGCAATGACAAAGCGAGATGACAACCAAGCTCGACGCCCTCTTAACAGCCTTTAATGACCGGGAGATTGGAGCACTCCCAAGTGACACTATAAAGAACACAAAAGTGAATTCGATTTCATCGACTTCATGTTCTTGCTCAACAAGGAGTGTGCATATCCATGCCCTTCTCACCCAAAAATCCACTCGGTCAACGCCATCAACACGGGTTCCAAACGATGCCTCATAAAGTACCAAGGACCCGAGCCAACGGTCTATCCAACTCTTGAGAAACCTATCAACCAAGAACCCAAACCCACTCTAGAAGAGGAGTATAAGGAGCTCCACCAAGAAAAATTGGTTCTTGAAGTCTTGACTCATGCACCCTATTATAATGCTTTAAAATAAAAATATGAGCAAGAACTAAAATTAGGAGAATGTGGGTCCGCATTTGTGCAAAATAAGTTATCTAAGAAGTTAGATGATCCCGAGCTATTCATTCTTCCGTGTTGAATTGGAAATTCCAAATCTTTCGACACATTAGCCGACTTAGGATCAAGCATCAATCTTCTTCCGTTATCCCTCTATAGAAGCCTTAACCTAGGTAAGATAAAACCAACGAAAACCAATTTAGGTCTAGCGGATGGTAGTATTGCATATCCGGTAGGGATAATTAAGGACATGGTAGTGCACGTAGGTCGATTAACTCTTTTGGCGGATTTCCATGTGCTAGACATATGAATAAGGACCCAACATGCCCACTGTTAGTAGGAAGAGGATTCTTAGCTACCGCTAGTGTCATAATTGATTGTAAGATGTCTAAGATAGTGGTAGGAGAAGGGAGTGCTAGGTCAATTTACGATGTTAAGAAGCATATCTACTACAAAGAGGATGAACAAATACCGTATGAGATCATGTTGGATAGAAAATCATCAAGATATGGACCTTGGATTAGTGGAGATTTTGTAGGTCCTCAACGACCTTTCTATCTAGAAGAGACCTTCATAAGTAACTCAACTCTCCATGAACAACAATTGGCTAGGGAAATTGAAGTGAACCCGTTCGAGCTTAGTGTTTAGGAAGATGACCGAGTTCCTAGGAACCTTGCCCATTAATCTTAACATGAATAAGTGGAAAGTTGAGAGTGAGAAGCTAATTGGAGTTGGTATAGACTACCTAGTGATGGGAATGAAGAATGGCACATTAGGATGACAATCTATGATCCCGATGGAGAAAAGTTTGAAAAGGCATACCGGACTAAGCGTACTAATAGGAAGTTAAAAGATAAGTTTGATCCCTATGACATTCTTGAGGATAAACTTACTTACATAGATGCGTAGGAGCACGACTTGAGTCTAGCTACAAGACTCATAAATAAAGAATAGCGCTTCGTGGGAGGCAACCCATGCTTAATTGTTTGCTTGTTTTGTGTGTCGTATATATTTTTCATTGTTGTTTATTCTCATGTTAGACTTTGTGAAAATGCTTTATTTTGTCTTTAACCTCGTCTTAATTATATATAAAGGTATTTTACAAAAAGATAAGTGTAGGGAAGATCACATACGTTTTTGAAGAACATGAACATGATAATTACAATTAATGAAATTGATATATATGTGTAATTGTTAGACTCAAATGCTTGTATCGAGTCATAATGGATGTTTTGCAGGAATTTTTCCAGGTTTTAAAGATGTAATTTTTCTAGAATTTTTCGAAAAACGCAGCAGACCAATTAATTGTCAGACAACTCGACGGCGTCAGATTAAATCTCGATTACGTCAAAGCTATGCGTAAAGATTTATCATTTTATCGCTTCATGTGCTACTTATAAATTTTGAAATTCTCACTCTTATGTTTTCGTAAAAATCGCAAACATTCATTCCACAAGCATTATATCTTACTTGCTTTCTAGCGTAGTTGTGTCATATATAGTTTTACCGCCTATTTTACGCGAAGGTTTCATTTGTTTTCTTATAAGTGTGCAGGTTATATTTGGCAAGAAGAAGAAACACAAAATTGGATGGAGCTTATCACTTATGCATTCTTCTTGGAAAAGAATTTAATCGCAACTTCACACAGATCCTACCGAGCTAATCAGAGGAGTACTAATTTCTTTTCCTTACTTACCTTCCTTTATCATAACTTTGACACTTTCGGGGAACATTGGGGGCAATGTTCAGTTTAAGTGTAGGGACGGAGAATAAAACGGGAACTTAGAAACTATTCACTCACTTGATTATTTGTCTTGTCCTTGGTAATTTGTGTAATAAACTATGAGAAATATTTGTTAGGGCAATTTTAGCACCAAATTTAATTTTTTTATGACATGTACGAGCTAAACTTTAGTCTTAATAAAGCGTCTTATAGATAGGAGTTATATGACTAGCACAAAACCGCTTACCACTCAATTCCACCCCAAAATGCGAGGTTCGCCCCTAGATCTTTAGGAATAAAAGCATTCACCTTTAATGCTTAGAGAGTGTCTTGGTAGTATAATAGATTCTAAAACTTGTTTTGTGATGCATTCCGGGATCGCTAGTAAGACTACACTTGTGTAGTAGGAATAACTAAGTGAAAAGAGGCATTAGGATAACCCTTGTTTGAAACATGTATTATAATTACTTCTTCCACATCGGTTGAGTAATTACCCCACACCCTTGTGATGTACTCATCTTTAGTACACGATACCCCTAGTTAACCCCTCAGAGCCTATCCTTTTCGCGGTTCTCGTGATGTTTCGGTTTTCCGGAATATCAAAAAAGAGCATTGTTTACAATCCACCCCCAAATGTACACCCAAATCGCCTTAGCCTACCTTGTATGCACTCATCTTTAGTGCATTATTGTTATCATTACTAAACCCTTAGTTCAAATATCTAGTTACTTGCATGGTTGCTAAGTCGAGTCATATCTTTTGTACACAGTTTTGGGATGATTGGGACTCATGGGTAAAAGAAATATTTTATGGAGTAACGGGAAAGAACTATAAATTCAAATTCCCTTTGTCTACGTAATTAAATACTCTGAGTGTTTTGATCTTTTCAAATCGGGTCAATTAGTGTTAGAGAAATAAAAACTCAAGTGTACGGATGCTCCTATAAATTTCTTATATTTTGATGTTATCGTAGAGATGGTAGAGTAAAAATGTTTAAAAAATGAAAAAAAAATTGTAAAAAAATAAATAAAATAAATAAATAAAATGAAGAAAACATACGGGTTACCATCCTACATCTATCTTTATGTTTATTTCTTTAAATTTATGTTTGTTTTGTTTCAAGTTATCTAGAGTTTAGTGAGTCGAGTCTTGGCTTAGCAACGCCAAGCTTTTCATGCTTGTAACATAAGATTTTTGACTTGCCACCACTAAATATCCCCTATCCAACAAAACCCTTTATTTCTCTACCGTAAGCCTAACGTTACAACCCTTGTAAAGACCTCTTAGATAGTTGTTCCTAGGTGCTTACGCCAAAGCGGTGGAGGTTTGATCTAGTCTCAAACTTATGGTAATCTATGTACTATGCCAGGTAATGAGTGTTTATCTTCCATTTCCATTTATTATATTTCATATAAACGAAGAGATGAGAGAATCCAAACACCACTTTTGAGGTGCTAGTGTATAATTTCCGTGCTTGTTATGACTATTGCAGTGCTTTTACTTGTTATGAATTATTTTAAACCAATGCTTCATGCCCCCTAACTTATAAATTGATTGGCCAAAAGCACATTTTCTTGAGGACAAGCAAATACCAAGTGTAGGGATATTTGATAAGGATTTAAAACGTACGCTTTTAGGGGGTCATTTAAGCCCTAAATCGACCACTTTATATCCGTTACTGCTTGATTTCGTTCCTTTTCACTTTTTAGGTCTTTTGGAAGTAAAATGCTGGAATGAAGCATATTTGGACGAAAAGGAGCAAATACATGAAGAAAATGGCAAAGTCAAGATCGAAGCCACTTAAAGGCGATCAAAGATTCGACGGCGTCCCAATCAAAGGAGCGCCGTCCTCTATGATGACTTGATCAAAACATGCACACGACGGCTCGGTGAAAATTTTGGTCTTATAACCCGATGGCGTCACGCCTTAAAGAAGAAGGGCATCACTCGCGGTTTTCAACTCGACGACCCGGATCTAGAATCAAGACGACATCCCAATCAAGATCGACGGCGCCACAACTCTAAAGTGAGGCCGTCCCATCGATGACTTGGCCCAGATGAAACCCTAATGACGGCGAGCTGACGGCGTCCCATGTAAAAGGTGACACTGACACAAGTGTAAATCTATATATAGAATTCGATTTTTCTGCATTTAAGGAGGTAGACTTTTGGAGAAAAAACCCTAAATCGTTTGTAGTCCGAATTGGACAGTATCTTAGGGTCCCATACCCTATTTTACACATCAAGATAAGTATTTTAATCCAAAGTAACATTATGTCTATCTTAAATTCGATTGATTGTGTGTACGCTTGCTTGTTTACCATGTCTAGCTAAATTTCTTTTGTGTTTGCTTAGATCTATGAAACCTAGTTATTGATTATTGTTAGGTTGTTTCTTATCTTAATTGTAAATTGGCTTAGGAGTGCAACTAGTCATCATTTGTTGTATTTAATACTTGAGTATACTTTATGATGATGTGGTCTATGGATGAAATAGCTTAGGCTTGCCGAATTCGTAGGTCACATACGAGAGATAACCTCAAAGAACTAGGGGGCACGCATACCCTACGACCTCAGAAATACAACATGTTAAGATAAGGTGTGAAAATTCAACCGACCAGTAAAAGATAACTAGGGAGTAATAGTATCTAGGTAAACACATTTTTAATCATCATACGAGCACACATCAAAATAGACATAGCTACCCGTAGTAATTAGATAATTAGATAAATTAGATAAGTAGAGTAATTGGTAGAAGTACCACCCCTTAACCAATTGCCCCAAGATATTTACCTTAGCTTTCTAAAAACCAATAAAAGATATATATATATATATATATATATATATATATATATATATATATATATATATATATATATATATATATATATATATATATAGGAATCACCTCAACCCCACTTTCTCGTCATAAATTTATTACTAGCATTTCTATTCCCTAGAGAACGAAATCAATCCCGAGGCTTACCCAATACTACACTACAACGATTAGGTTCATCGCCTGGGAGGTTGAAAAACTTGCTCGATTTAAAAGGAAGTTTCTTTCACCCCGAACGCGCCTCCCGCACGCATCAATGCTACAAGTAAGTATTTATCTAGTGTAAGACTTAGATGTTAAGTAAAATAGATGTGTCATGGTGTGGTGTTGGCGTTAGATAAAGAGGAGAAGCAAGAAGAGTTGTGTTGACTTGGTAAGCTTGATATAAGAGACCATTAGGACATTAGTTAGCTAGGTCTTTGTAGGATATTATATGTTATGTAAGTACACAAGTGTTGATTTCATGGTCGAAGGAGGAGGGAAATAAGTTTGAATATTTCCAAAAATATAAAAGTATCTAAGCGTCTTTGAAAATGCGGTGTATATATATGTCAAGTCTGTGTATAAGTAAAAATACTTAAAACGTGAGTTTAGGCTCGTAAAACACATGGTCTATTTGGTAACATTTGAAAATAAATTTTTTAAAATACTTAAAATTGATTTTAAGTAGACTAGGATTTAATCTAATGTGACAAAAATGTCCAAAGTCGATTTTTTCTTGCTGGGAATAATCGTGGTTATTTTAAAGTTTAAAATTGTACGCAATTTTGAGATAAAATGTTTAGGTTTAAAAAAATATTTAACGTGAATTTTTCGAGTTGTTACAACCTTATTGCCGATATAGCTCGAGGCTCTATCGGGTCCGAATCGACCCAAATTGTCTCTCGACAAATATTTAAACATAAAATAGCATAATACACTCTCTGAAGGTCAGTGAGCATAAGTCTCTTATAAAGATAAGAGAGATTGTCACTTCATAATTATCAATGTGAACCTGATAGTTATCAGAAGTGAGACACTCCCTGATAGTTATCAGAAAACATGTCTCCTTGATTATTATTCAAAAAGTGTTACTCAATGATAAAAGAAATCAGTTAGTGTTGTATAAAGCTCAATCAACTGTCTAGCTTCAGGGACATCAAAGACCAGCTGAAGAAAACACTTGACAATCTGATGCGGTGTCAGGGAGTGATTTACAAGGAGCTACAAACAACATCAAGGTCATTAAGATCTGAAAATGTTTCTCTGACTCTGAAGACTTAATTTAGTTTTTACAACCTCGGTCTCTGAATGAATAGGTGGGAAACTTCTTGAAGAAGATAAGTTAAAGTACTTATCGATATACAAGAAACACATTGGGACTATAGGTTGTCAAATCGGGTAAGCCGAAAGTATGCTCAATACTAGCCTACTAGGCATGTGCTTATCTATTGCAAGTTGGCAAGTTAATATGCACTCATGAGCATCCAGTGTTTCCCCCTCTATATAAACCAAAGGTTGTAACCGATTTAAGTAGAGATTCAAACATAAAAAATAATACAAAGTATTTGATGAGTGTGTAAATACTCATCATTTTTAGTCAAATCTGAACTGCAAAACGTTTAAAAATGCTCGAAATGCATCAAAACACCGAAAATATCTCAAAATTGCATTTTATATGTTTCGGATGCAAAATGTTCAAAATCGATGAAAAATGAGCAAAGTTTGCATAATTGGCGTTTCAGTCCCCAAGTTTCTAAAATTGTCAAAAATAGTCCATGACTCAAAATTTCAAAGAAAAATCACCAAAGGTCCTTTTAATATCATAACTTGTCAAAATTAGTCATTTGGTGAAAAATATCAAAAGTTTGAGAAAATTACAAGTTTGGTCCTCCAACTTTGAAATTTGGCAAAATTAGTCCTTGAAAATTGGAAAATGGCATGTTTGGTCCTTATATTTTTGAGACTTGTCACTTTTAGTCCTTGGAGCAGCTTTGATGAAATGGCGTAATAGTCCCTCAACTTTCGGAATTTACACAAAGGCCCTTGGATTATTAACCCTTATCTCATTTTGACCTTGTCAACAATTTTGGACCTGTCTTAATCCTTTTGGACCCTTTCACCATTAGACCTCCCTATTATTATCACTAGTCAAGCCTTGGTAAAAACTCCTTTGGCGCCAAACCCCTTCTCCCCACTTGCAACTCTGCAAACACTCAACCTTTCCACAACCCTCCTCACCTTATCTATCTCCCTTGTCCCCCCCAACACTACATCCAAAATCATTAACTCTTCACCTCTCCCACTCAATATCAACCCAACTGTTAAAACTCAAGTTTCCCGCCAAAAGTGATCTATGGCCATGATCAATCCAATTCGATCCAATGGTCATAATCGGAGGTGGGATTATCTCGAGAGAGAGAGAAGCAAGCTTGGGTATAAAAAGGAAGGAAGAGAGAAGGAGAAGCTAGTTAGTTAGTTTTAAGTTTTTTTATGTCGTTTTCAATAAAATGTTGTAGTTTAGATTAAAAGTTGTAATTTCAAGCTCATATGTATCAAACTCGGTTGTTTAACAAGTGCAATCCAGTTTTAAGGTTTAATTCAAAGTCTCATTTATATTTCACATGTTGGTGTTCACTGTTGGAATTTGCAAATTCATGCTCCTATGTTAAAGCTTCCATTAGCTTCTTTTCTCCTTCAAACTAGTGAATTTAAACTTATTTAAGCTTTGGACAAGCCTTGGAAACAGTTTTAAGCCTTTTGGTTCATGGTCAATAATAGTCAACTGTTGGAGCAAATTGGAATTGGAAATGGATAATGGTGTTGCAGGATTTGGTTTTGGGTTGGAAATGGTTTGATATATTGATATTGGGTCTGGTTTAGCCTGTGACACCAGCTGGATCAGTTATGAGTAACTTTCTAACTTTTCATTTTTAGTCTAATTTACATAGTAAGCTTGTATCTGTTTCTGTGGTCTCCTCTAGTTTTAACATGTTTATATAGTTGTGTTTAGGTCATGTAAGTTTAATTTGATCACTGGGCTAAGTCAGTTTAGGAGTTTAAGTATTTTAGTTGCTTAGCAGATCATTAAAAGGGTGTTTGGTTTAGCTTTATTACATGTGTCATAAATTAGTGCAGAGGTAGTTACTTGTTACTTCATGTTTGTTAAGTCCATATTAGCTCATATCTGTCATTAATTCGTGCCTGCTAACCCTCAAAGTCAAAACTCCCATAAATCTGTCCAACTTGCTTAACTGTTGGATTTTTGAACATTCAAAATCTTGTTTTATGTTTAAAGTACTTAGATATAGCTTGCATTAACCTTGTTTCCTCATATTACATCATATTCTGTCCTTAAATCTGGATCAAAGCTCAGAAAAGTCAACTTTTTAGTTTTGTTAAAAAAGTCAAATTGCATAATACCGGCCACAAGATAGGAGGAATTTTATTGAACTCATTTCTTAGCCAATTTCAATGAAACTAGTGATTTTAAAAGTCATCTGGTCTAATTTCTTATGGCTATTTTAGCGATTTTTGTAATTTTTCTACAAGCTCAAACCGGCTTGTCAAATTAGGCTTAAGTGCCTGTGCAAGGCAATCGACCTGTGGTCTTGTCGCGCAGATCTTGCGATCCTTGCACAGAGGTCACAATAGCTTGTCTAAGCTTGGTCTTTGGTTTGCATGTTCCTAGCTAGGTCTAGTTCAAGTTCCATCTGTTGATTTTCTGTTCTCGACTTATTTGAGTGCTTAATTCCTTGTCCAAAGTAGACCACCTTAACTGCTTTTTAGTTCAATCTCAAATCATCAAATCTTGGTCAATTGTATTCAGAGGTTATGGCTTGTTGAATCTTGTTGCATTTCAGTCATGTTTAGCTTATAGTAGCTTCTGTTTTGGGTTGGTGGCTTTTGGACTCCATTTGGCTTATTAAAGTGCTTATTTATAAGCACTTTCCATATCGATTTCAATATCTTGCACATAAGCACTTGTTTTTCCATTTTCTTATATTCCTAATATCATTTTAGAGTTTTCCTGAAATTTTCAGATTTTTCCAAGCTTGTTTGCTATTTTTCTTAATTTATATTAGTTTTAAGCATTTTAATTAGCTTTAAATACAAAAATTAAGAAAAGGTTCAAAAATAATTTTTCATTTTTATTAAGTTTAGATAAATATAAAAGACAAAAAGTATTTTCTAGATTTTCTTAGTTTAATTTGTATTTTTAAGCCATTTAATTAGTTTTAAATAGTTTATAATTCATAGAAAATAGAAAATAATCGTAAAAATACAAAAATAGTTTTGAAAATTCTATTTTGATATTTTAGACTTTTCTAAGTCTTAATTTTATTTTTCTAGCTTTATTTCCTATTATCTTGTATTTTAGGTTATTATTTAATAGTTAAAATAGTTTTAATTAATAATAATTAAATAATTAGTTATAAAATAATTTTCTTTTTCTAAATATTTTCTTTCATCATTAGGATTGTAAAATGTATTTTTCATATTTTTAGGACTTTTATTTCTTAGATTTCACTTTTTATTTAGACGTTACGTAGATTTTATTTCGGTTTAAGTAAAAACATAAAAAAAAACATCATTTTAAATATAGTAATAGCGTTTATTTAATAGTTTTAATCTTTTAATCTCCTTTAATTTGCATTTAAGCCGTTGTAATTTGTTGGCTTTTTCCTTAGTTATAATCATCTCAAATTCTCCTTTCCGCTCAAATCTCGCGATCACTATATCGTTTGATAATCCATTGCATAGCTCATTTGGGACATAACGACCGGAAACACTATACTCCTCGGATCTTCATTGAGTTCGTGTTCGAGCCGTTTTAGGGTTCTTACGGTCCGCCATTCACAAGTGGCGAGGCTTGTGTGATAAAGCTTGACGGTCGGGGCGCATCAAATTTTTAGCGCCACGGCTGGAGGATTGTGGTGATTATCTTCCGTTTAGCGATTAGTGATTTGGATATTCACTCTTTGTTTATACCATCCATTTGTATATGTTTATATTTTCTTATAAAATCAAAAATACAAAAGATTTTCATTCTTTGTTTTACAAAATGTTTATCAAAATACCAAAATATCCATCTTTACCCTCTTACCCTTTTTAATTCTTTATCCCTTTAACCTCAAATCCATTTGATTCTATTTCTATTCTCATGGAACCCTCAACATGTTTAATTCGGGACGGTTGAAAACTTTAGACTTATACACAAATGTCAAGAATTGTTGTTCGTGATGATCCATTCATTCTGCGTATGGAAATGGAGCGAGAAACCGGGGTGACAAAGGACCGGTACTTCCTTATGATAAGCGGAGTGGAATACATCCAACCTACGGTTATCCAAGCTCTAAATATTGCTCCTAAGCCGCTAGAATTGATTCTAAACTTTCACGATGATTAAAAGCAAACATGCGTAATCCGACCATGACTAGCAAGAATGACTTGCTTAATCTTCCGCTTTCAAGAACCGGAGACCATAACGGAAGTGGTGGAAATTGCTAGCTCTCGAGCACACCACTTGTCCCACCTCCGGATTTTTCAAAATGTTCTTTGAGACTTGATATTCATTCGGATCACCATGTTGGTTTTGTTGATTCTTTGAATAAACCGATTCCTCTTCATAACTCTCAAATGCAATCGTTTATTCCTTGTGTCGGTTGTGGTGAGCCTCTCTTTGGTTCACCACATCGTTGGTGTACTTGTGTACAATGTGGTAATGATATCCATAACGGAGTTGTTTGTTTTGTGGTTCGAGGAATTCATTTGATTATGATCCTAATCCGAACTCATTTAACGACCCTCAAACTTTTCCAATTACCCACCACAACCCGACTTATCTTCATATGATCAACACTTCATTGTGAATTTTGTGGAGGTCCTCACCAAGGATTTGAGTGTCAATCCGAAACACGTTTGTCTATGAACAGTTTTCCGATGATGCTCGAACTTTGGTTATAACCAAAATCCATATGATTCACTAGTCCAAACTCACCGATTTCTTGTTGTGAGAACTGTGGAGGTCCCCATTTCACTCGATTGTCAAATAGGGAACCCGTTCCTTGTAACAATCATGACTCTCACATGTTTGATAATTTCCAACCTCCACAAGACCATACGGTTCAAACTCCACGAGCCGTTGTCTCAAGAAGTCTCCACGATTTTGAAACCGCAATGAAATCACTTGATGATATGATTAGTAACTTTAAGGATCAAGTGAGTGGTGAAAAGACCATGGGAGAATTGTTAGTCAAGAAGCGAGAGGCCCGCCAATCGAGGAAGAATTATTAGTCCTAGAGCATGCGGCTCAAGGCGTTCCCAATTTCTTAAGGCCGCTCAGTATGATGATGACGAGGAGAGTTTTATCCTTTTAAAGATAATATTTCTCAACTCCTCGGTCAGTTGATATTCAGTGAGTTGAGATTCCATCTCAAACAAGCGCTATCACACCAAGCTCCCTATCACTCTCTCGAACATGGGGACGAGCATCTTGACCTTGTTCACGAAAAGGAATCGGACGAATTCATAAAGTCTAGTGTTGAGGACCTTGTCCCAATCTCGAGAGAGTCGCAGGGAACTTTGATCTTATGTGTGATTCTTCTTCCCTCTTGAGTGTTCAAATGATCATTTGGAAACTTTCTCCGAATTTAGCGACGATTGTGCTTCCTTTGGAAACATCGAGTGCGTTGAAGCATCACTTCTACAATCGATGTCGATCCCTTCTTGAGGAGTTCTCCGATGAACTCACTCACATCAATCCACTCTTTGATTTGAAGCCGATCCGGGAGGCGAAAGTCTCATTGATAATGATCGTTCACTCACTTCTTATCCTAACAATCCAATCGAGAATGTTGATCACTTTGTTCCCGAAACATTCAAAGCTACTTTCACTAATCCTCTATTTGAATTCGACTGAATTCACTTTAATTCGAGAATCCACTCTTTGATACTCAGACCGAGGATAGTGATGAGCCCACAATGGAACAAGAGTTCACAACTTCACCTCATGTGAATGATTCTCTTCATAAAGAGTTCTCCGGTGAACTCTCTCATGACATATCTCCTCCGGAACATGATCATTTCTACTTTGATCTTGAGGATGATATTAGCTCGGAGGAAGGTGTACTCTATCGTATGAGTTTGCTTATTAATGATACTACCTTCACCCTTCCTCCCGATACGTTTACATTTGAGGATGAAGAATGGATCTTGATTGTTATCAAGACCTTTCTTCCTTTCCTCAAATATCTTGTGATTACTCTTCATCTTCACTCCTTTGGGAATGAAGACACTATCTTTGACCCCGGCATTTTCATTTATCAATTTTAAGCGGTTCTATGTATATCTCATCGGTGTGGAACTTTTCGTGCTTCAAATGTTTGTCCAAACATCTTGAATGAAAGTCCGATGGAGATTGTTTCTTCCACTTTGCTTCCCATGAACAAATGAATTGAGGTCGAGTCAAGCTAGCGACTCGGTAATCAAAAACATGAGCTTAACATGGGTTTTCACCGTGTGTACCATCCTAGTGTGGGGAGTTACCCACATATTATATATATATAAGTTTTTCAAAAAAAAAAAAAAAAAAAAATCATCTTTCTAAATAATGGCGTAGTATTTCCCTTTTACGTTCTTTGTTTCGGCATAACCGCGGTACTTTGAATATTGAGGGCAATATTCATTTCTAAGTGTGGGGAATTCTCACGAATTTTATCATATAAATACACCAATTCCCGTTTTGGCCAAAATTTTTTTGGAGTAAGTGTTCTACACTTTCTCAATTGGTTATCGATCCACTTGTCTAAAAGACAAAAGGATTGGCTAATCCAGAGCAAACGGCTCTTGGTAAAGATATCTCAAATCCGTTTGACGGCTTGCAATTTGCCCAAAATTGTATGGTATTCACTCACCATATCCTAAAAAGTGAAGAGTTGGCTAGCCGCAAGTTTATGGCTTGTGGTAAAGGCGATGGAAAATCCATAATTGGTAATCACTCACCAAAGATAATATTGATAATTTATCTAAGAGTTGGCTAGTCCGAGCAAATGGCTTCGGTAAAGACAAAATCAAATCCGTTGAAAGTCGGTGGTTTGCTCAAAATCACATGGTTATCGATGTACCATGGTTCTTACTTGAACTGAAACATTTGGCTACTCCAAAAGTAATGGCTTTTGGTAAAGAGATTCAAATCCATTAAGTTTTCTCAAAAGATTGCTAGGGACTAGCAATAGTTTAGTGTGGGGATTGATGAGTGTGTAAATACTCATCATTTTTAATCAATCTGCGCAAAACGTCTAAAATGCTCGAAATGCATCAAAATCGAAAATATCTCAAAATGTCATTTACATGTTTCGGATGCAAAATGTTTAAAATCGATGAAAAATGAGCAAAGTTTGCATAATTGGCGCTTCAGTCCCCAAGTTTCTAAAATTGTCAAAATAGTCCATGAGTCAAAATTTCAAAGAAAAATCACCAAAGGTCCTTTTAAAATCATAACTTGTCAAAATTAGTCCTTTGGTGAAAAATATCAAAAGTTTGAGAAAATTACAAGTTTGGTCCTCGACTTGAAAATTTGGCAAAATTAGTCCTTGGAAAATGGGAAAATTACAAGTTTGGTCCTTACATTATTAAAACTTGTTACTTTTAGTCCTTGGAACAAATTTGATGAAATGGCGAATGGTCCCTCAATTTTGATTTTACAAAAGAAGTCCTTATATTAAAACCCTTATCACCCATTTTGACTTGTCAACAAACCTTTGGACCCATCAAAAAGCCTTTTGGACCCTTTGATTATTAGACCTCCCTGGTCAATCAAACAAGTCAAATAAACACCTTGGCGCCAAACCCTTTCCCTTGATAACTGCAACTCCTGCATACACTCAACCTTTCCATCCCCCCTCCTCACCTATCTATCTCCCCCCCAAACACCAAATCAAGAATCATTAATTGCTTTATCCTTCATCAATATCAACCCAATTGTTAAAACCCATTTCCGCCAAAATGGAATGAAGGGCCATGATCACCTTAAGTCATCCAATGGTGGAGATTTTTGATGGGATTTAATCAGAGATGAAAGAGAAAGAGATTGAGCTATAAAAAGAAGGAAGAAAGAAGCAAGCAAGTAGTTAGTTAGTTTTTAAGTTTTTTTATGTCGTTTTTCAATAAAATGTTGTAGTTTAGATTAAAAGTTGTAATTTCAAGCTCATATGTATCAAACTCAGTTGTTTAACAAGTGCAATCCAGTTTTAAGGTTTAATTCAAAGTCTCATTTATATTTCACATGTTGGTGTTCACTGTTGGAATTTGCAAATTCATGCTCCTATGTTAAAGCTTCCATTAGCTTCTTTTCTCCTTCAAACTAGTGAATTTAAACTTATTTAAGCTTTGAACAAGCCTTGGAAGCAGCTTTTAAGCCTTTTGGTTCATGGTCAATAATAGTCAACTGTTGGAGCAAATTGGAATTGAAATGGATAATGGTGTTGCGAGATTTGGTTTTGGGTTGGAAATGGTTTGATATATTGATATTGGGTGCGGTTTAGCTTTGTGACACCTTTGGATCGGTTGTGAGTAACTTTCTAACTTTTCATTTTAGTCTAATTTACATAGTAAGCTTGTATCTGTTTCGTGGTCTCCTCTAGTTTTAACATGTTTATATAGTTGTGTTTAGGTCATGTAAGTTTAGTTTGATCTTTGGGCTAAGTCGGTTTAGGAGTTTAAGTATTTTAGTTGTAGCGGATCATTAAAAGGGTGTTTGGTTTAGCTTTATTACCGTGTCATAAATTAGTGCAGGTAGTTACTTGTTACTTCATGTTTTTTAAGTCCATATTAGCTCATATCATCATTAATTCGTGCTGCTGACCCTCAAAGTCAAAACTCCATAAATATGTCCAACTTGCTTAGCTGTTGGATTTTTGAACATTCAAAATCTTGTTTTATGTTTAAAGTACTTAGATATAGCTTGCATTAACCTTGTTTCCTCATATTACATCATATTCGTCCTTAAATCGGATCAAAGCTCGGAAAAGTCAACTTTTAGTTTTGTTAAAAAGTCAAATGCATAATACCGGTTTGGCCAAGATAGGAGGAATTTTATTGAACTCATTTCTTAGCCAATTTCAATGAAACTAGTGATTTTAAAAGTCATCTGGTCTAATTTCTTATGGCTATTTTAGCGATTTTTGTAATTTTTCTACAAGCTCAAACCGGCTTGTCAAATTAGGCTTAAGTGCCTGTGCAGAGGCACTCGATCTGACCGGTCTTGTGCAGATCTTGCGATCCTGCAGAGGTCACAATAGCTTTTCTAAGCTTGGTCTTTGGTTTGCATGTTCCTAGCTAGGTCTAGTTCAAGTCCCATCTGTTGATTTTACGTTCTCGACTTATTTAAGTGCTTATTTCTTGGCCAAAGTAGACCACCTTAAACTGCTTTTTTAGCTTAAATCTCAATTCATCCAATCTTGTTAGCTTGCAATCCAGAGGTTATAGCTTGTTGATTATTGTTGCATTTGGTTATGTTTAGCATAGTGTAGTTCTGTTTTGGGTTGGTGTCTTTTGGTGAGCTTTTGGCTTATCCAGTGCTTATTCATAAGCACTTTCCATATCGATTTCATATTCCTGCTAACAACCCCATGTTTTTCCATTTTCTTAGCTTCCTTATATTATTTTAGAGTTTTCCTGAAATTTTCAGATTTTCTAAGTTGATTTGCTATTTTCTTAATTTAAATTAGTTTTTAAGCATTTTTAATTAGCTTTAAATACAAATAATTAAGAAAAGGTTCAAAAATAATTTTTCATTTTATTAAGTTTAGATAAATATAAAAAGCCAAAAAGTATTTTCTAGATTTTCTTAGTTAAATTTGTATTTTTAAATAATTTAATTAGTTTTAAATAGTTTAAAATTCCTAGAAAATAGAAAAATAATCAGAAAAATACAAAAATAGTTTTGAAAATTCTAGTTTGTTATTTTAGACTTTTCTAAGTCTTAATTTTATTTTTCTAGCTTTATTTCCTATTTTCTTGTATTTTAGGTAATTATTAAATAGTTAAAAATAGTTTTTAATTAATAATAGTTAGATAATTAGTTATAAAATAATTTTCTTTTTCTAAATATTTTCTTTTATCATTAGGATTGTAAAATGTATTTTCATATTTTTAGGACTTTTATTTCTTAGATCTCACTTTTTATTTTAGACGTTACGTTATTTTATTTAAACATAAGTTTTAAGTTTAAAACGTTCATCATTTTAAAATAGTGATAGCGTTTATTTAATATTTTTATCTTTTAATTTTCTTTAATTTGCATTTAAGCCGTTGTAATTTGTTGGCTTTTCCTTAGTTATAATCATAATTCAAATCTCCTTTCCGTTCAAATCTCGCGATCACTAATCGTTTGATAATCCATTGCATAGCTCATTTGGGACATAACGACCGGAAACACTATACTCCTCGGATCTTCATTGAGTTCGTTCTGAGCGGTTTTAAGCTTGTTACGATCCGCCATTCACAGTGGCGAGCTTGTGTGATTAGCTTGTTGTTTGGGGCGCACCGAAGATATAGTTAGGATCCTCCTCTCCTAGGAACATCAAAGCAAAGCTAGCTGCCTCTTGTTGTTTGATTTTAGAGAGTTAATCTGTCATCAACCTGGATAGTTTTCCGTAGTCTATCCCTTGTAAATATTTGATTCATTTCTAAAAATATTTATAAAGTTGAAAAGTAAAAATGGTGTTATTAGCGTGTAAGAGTCGTTCTTATGCAAACCTAACCTCAATGTTGATGTTCATAAGTTTTCGTCACTTGCTTAAACTGTTGTTCTTCATTTTCATGGTTTGTGTGATCGTAGGACCTAATAAGTGGTATCAGAGCGGGTGGGTTTTTCTTAATCTAGATCTGTTTTTGATTGACCGCTAATAATATATAGCCGTTCTTGAATGACGGCTAATAACACAAATTCAAAACCATACTCTATCCCCACCTAAATGCAACCCTCCGAAGATTTCTTTAGCCTTTTCCTGACAAGATCTAGTACCATGTAACTATTCTTGTTCAGAAAGAATCTCCTCGACCTCTCTCCAACTCTTCTAGCCGCTCTTTTTGTGATATTTTCGCACGAGTCTTATTAAACTAAGGCTCGGAGGAAAGATTGATGAAAATTACACAAGCTAAAAGTGTGGTAACTCTTAAATGTGAAAATGGTCACTTTCGGTAATCACCGAATTTTGAAGAAATGAGCAACAGAGGTCATTAATGAGGAAAAATGGCGGGCTAAAAGATATGAGGGATTCGGGGGTAGTATAAAGATGTCTCCATGTAATAGATGAAAGGAGCATCAGGGAATGTAAAGTAAACAAAACAGTCCCTGATCTTTCAAAAATCTTACCGAAGACATAAACAACAAAGAATCATGTTTTATTAACTCTTTACTTTATTCTTTGTTGTAAATTATTCAGTAAGAAAAAGTCATTATGCTCACTCACTACTGATAAAACTATACTATTCTCATTGATAAGGATTTAAAACGTACACTTTTAAAGGGTCATTTAAGCCCTTAATCGCCTAATTTTATATCCGTTACTGCTTAATTTTGTTTCTTTTCACTTTTAGGTCTCTTGGAAGCAAAATCTTGGAATGGTGCATTTTTGGACGAAAAGGGTGAATATATGAAGAAAATGGCTAAGTCCAATCAAGACACTCAAGCTAGGAATAACACGGCGTCCCAAATAAAGCGCGACGTTCCTATTTTGTGACGACTCGGGAGCGAATTTGCTATTTTACACGGCGTCGAGGCTTTGAAAAGTAAGGGCATCACAAAGACTTTTCTTCTCGGACGGCCTAGATCCAGTTCGAGACGACTTCACACCAAGACCGACGGCTTCACAACCACAACGTGACGCCGTCCCAATGTTGACTTGGCCAAGATGAAACCCTAATGGCGGCGATCTGACGGCGTCCCAACTATAAGGTTACGCCGTCGCATATGTAAAATTATATATAGAAATCGAATTTTCAGACTTTTGAGAGGTAGACTTGTGGTGTAAAAACCTAAAGCGATTTTGGTCCGGTTTGGATGATGATTTTAGGGTTCTCATACCCTATTTTACATCAAGATAAGTTATTTACTTCATTGATTTCATTATGTCTTCAATTGTATGTGTGTATGCTTGAATGTTTAACATGTCCGGCTAAATTTCTTCTGTATTTGCTTAGATCTATGAAACCTAGTTATTAGTTATTGATTGGTTGTCTCTTATCTTAATTGTAATTGGCTTAGGATTGCACTAAGTCATCGTTGTGTTTTTAATACTTGAGTAATCTTTGTGATCCTTAGTTTATAACCACCTAGCGTAATTGTAGGCTAAATATCCAAAGATAACCTTAGTGTTAGTTTATGATACCTAGAAATCTCGTAGGCAATAACCTTAAGGTATACTTAAAGAGTTAGGGATAAAATCATACACTACGACCTTAGAAGACACAACGCGTTAAGAATAAGGACGTGACAATTCAACCACCAATAAAATATAACTAGGGAGTAATAGTATCTAGGTAGACACATTTTTAATCATCATACGAGCACACATCAAATGGAAATAGACTATCCTTAGTTTAGATAATTAGATAAATAGAGTAATCGGTAGAAGTACCAACCTCCAAATCCAAACCTTGAGATTTTACCCTTAGCTTTATAAAAAAAATATAAAAAAAGATAAAAAATAATATTCCTCAACCTCAAACCTTAGCGTAGTACATCTCTCACTAGCATTCCTATTCCCCTAGAGAACGATATCAATACAGGGCTTACCAAATACTACACTACAACGATTAGGTTCACGCCTGGGGTGTTGAAAAACTTGCTCGAAGAAAAGGAAGTTTCCTTTTACCCCAAACGCGTTATCGTGCATCAAGTTTTAGGCGCTGCGCGGGAATAGAATAGCTAGTTAAATTTTATCTCGTTTGGTTCCTTTCTTGATTCCTATCAAGTAAGATTTTTCTCATTTTAGCTTCCTTGTAGTCTATCCCCTTCTTTGTGTTTGTGTTAGTAAAACCCTTTTCATTTGTCGCTATGGCAAGTGAAGTTGCATTTGAATCATTAACAAATGAGGAACAATTGAATTTCACAGATTGGATTGCTTTTTATTGTTCTAATGAAGTTGTGAGTGATCTTAGAGATATCCAAAAGGAGACGGGTGTAAGGTTAGATGGATTTGATAAATTGTGTGCTTGTGTAGCTTCTATTCAACAATCATTGTTAGGATCAACTCCTTTTAGTGAGACCCTCTGGAAAAATTTTGAGAAAAACCTCCTAAGCATACACCATCAGTTGTTGTCTACATCACAACTTAAGGAAATAGATAAGAAGGATTTATCCAACCTTAGGCACCATGAACAAAAAGACCTAAATCTTAAGAACATGGAACTGAAATCCGAACAAGATTGTGAGATGGTTATAGTTGAACTACCTAGTTGCATGCGTGGGATAGATTTCACCAAAAAATATGACACTCGTAAGGAATCCTTTAGGCAAATAGAACATAGTAGTCAAGTTTTTTATAACAATTCTTATGAATCAGACCAAGAATTTGAAATGGTTAAAGAAGGATTTGAGATGTTTAGGAGTGTATTTGGGTTAGATCATACTAAAAAACATGATGAACATATAGGAGATCTAGATATAATGGAGAATGAGGTGGAAACTCCAAGCCCACAAGCCCTGCTTGAGGAACACACACCACGTATAACTTACCCGGAAGAAGTAGAAGAGACAATAGGAACCCCGATTGATAGAGAACCTTTGGACCAAACACCACTTGAGAATGTAGGTTTAGATGCTTGTTTTCATGACCTCTATCTTAGTCCTAGGGAAGTTCCTAATTTTGATGAACCGGAGCCTCAATCAAAAACCTTACCCAATTTTCCGTCTTTAGATGTGAATCTAGGAATTGAATTAGGCCCCAATTCACCCATCAAAATAAATAGTCTGGGTAGTTGTTTGATAAAGGTAGTAGACTTTAGGCCATGTAGAGTGGAAGCTAATATAGGAGTAACCCGTGACCTTACACACTTACATCACCCAATCATGGTTGATAACAAGAAACATTATGGGTTTAAACCGGGTTTATTAGGTCAAGATGGATCCTTAACTAAAAATCTTTTGAAGTTGATAGAAGATGATCCATTTTTAGGAGAGAGGTTTGATTCACCCGCTGCACCAATAGAATTAGGTAAGGTTATAATGAATGGAGCATACTCCTTTGAGCATATAAATCACCCATCACCCTCTCCTCACGTAGCAAATTTACACCCTAAGGATGTGTATCGCTACTATCACCCGCACTTAAGCTTAAGTGTAGGAAAAACTTCCCCTTTATCCGTTAAATAAGGGTAGAGTCAAGCTCGTGACACGAAAAAAAACAAGCTCTTCTTGGGAGGCAACCCATGTGTATTTGTTTTTCATTTTTATTTGTGTGTTTATATATCTTTTTCATTATTATTTATTCTCATGTTAGACTTTGTGAAAATGCTTTATTTTGTTTTTAACCTCGTCTTAATTACATATAAAGGTATTTTACAAAAAGATAAGTGTAGGGAAGATCAAATATGTTTTAAGAACATGAACATGAGAATTACAATTAGTGAAATTGATATATATATATATATATATATGTGTGTTTGTTAGAGTCAAATGCTTGTATCGAGTCATAATGGATGTTTTGCAGAATTTTTCGATTTAGAAGGTGTAATTTTTCGAAAAGCATTGAGACCGGTTTCGGCATGATAACTGACGGCGTCAGATTGTAACCCGACGACGTCGATGGGGTAAAGCGACTTATCTAACTTTCTCATTTTACGTGCTACTTATAAATTTTGGATATTCTCGGTCTTAATTTTCTAGAAAATCTGCAAATATCCATTCCACAAGCATTATATCCTAGTTTAGTAGAGTCATATATAATTTTACCGCCGATTTTACGCGAAGATTTCATCTATTTTCTTAAAGTGTGTAGGTTTTATTTATAAAGAAGAAGAAACATAATGATTGGATGGAGCTTACCACACATACAATCTTCTTGGAAAGAATTTAACCGCTACTTCACATGGATCCTACCAAGCTAATCAGGGGAGTACTAGTTACTCTTTTAATTACCTTCCGTTATCATAACTTTGATACTTTCGGGGAACATTGGGGACAATGTTCAGTTTATGTGTAGGGAGGAAGAATAAAACGGGAACTTTGAAACTATGTTTATACTTGATCATTTGTCTTGTCCTATTTCATTTGTGTAATAAACCATGAGAAATATTTGTTAGGGCAATTTAGGGCCAAATTTAAAAATTTCATGACTTGTATCTTTGGGTTTTTAGTCTTAATAAAGCGTCTCATGGATATGAGTTATATGACTAACACAAAACCCTTACCACTCAAATTCCACCCCAAAGCGTGAGGTTCGCCCCTAGATCTATAGGAATTAAAGCATTCACCTTTAATGCTTCGAGAGTGTCGGTAGTATAATAGATTCTAGAACTTGTTTTGTGATGCATTCCGAGATCGCTAGTGAGACTACACTTGTGTAGTTAGGAATAACTAAATGATAAGAGGCATTAGGATAACCCTTGTTTGATACCGTATTATAATTACTTCTTCCACGTCGGTTGAGTAATTCCCCACACCTTGCATTGTACTCATCTTTAGTACACGATACCCTAGTTAACCCCTCATAGTTTATCCTTTTCGCGGTTCTCGTGATGTTTGGTTTTCGAAATATCAATGAAAACATTGTTTACAATCCACCCCAAATGTACACCCAAATCGCCTTAGCCTACCTTGTATGCACTCACTTTTAGTGCATTATTGTTATCATACTAAACTATTAGTTCAATTATCTAGTTACTTGCATGGTTGCTAAGTTGAGTCATATATTTTGTACAGTTTTGGGACGATTAGGACTCATGGGTAAAGTTAAATTTTATGGAGTTACGGAAAGAGCGTTAAATTCAAATTCCCTTTATTTGCGTAATAATGTACTCCAAGTGTTTTGATCTTTTCAATTCGGGTCAAATTAGTGTTAGAGTAATAAAAACTCAAGTGTAGGGATGTACCTATAAATCCTTTATATTTTGATGTTATCATAGAGGATGGTAGAGTAAAAGTGTATGAAAAAAATCGAAAGAAGAAAAAAAAGAGTGTTGAAAATAATAATAATAATAATAATAATAATAATAATAATAATAATAATAATAATAATAATAATAATAATAATAATAATAATAATAATAATAATAATAATAATAATAATAATAATAACAATAAAATGAAAAAACATACGGGCTACCATCCTACATATATCTTTATATTTATGTTTGTTTGTTTCAAAGTTATCTAGAGTTTAGAGAGTCGAGTCTTGGCTTAGCAACGCCGTTCTTCTCATGCTTGTAACATAAAGATTTTTGACTTGCCACCACTAAATCGCCTATTCAACCAAACCCTTTGTTTCCCTAACCGTAAGCCTAACGTTACAACCCTTTAAAAGACCTCTTAGATAGTTGTTCCTAGGTGCTTACGCCAAAGCGGTGGAAGTTTGATCTAGTCTCAAGCCTATGGTAATCTATGTACTATGACCGGTTAATGAGTGTTTATCTTCCATTTCCATTTGATATATTTCATATACACCCGATAGATGAGAGAATCCAAACACCCCTTGTAAGGTGCTAGTATGTAATTTCCATGCTTGTTATGACTATTGCGGTGCTTTTACTTGTTGTGAATTATGTTAAACCAATGCTTTATGCCCCCTAACTTATAAATTGATTGGCCAAAAACACATTTGCTTGAGGACAAGCAAATACCAAGTGTAGGGATATTTGATAAGGATTTAAAACGTACACTTTTAAGGGGTCATTTAAGTCTTTAATCGCCTAATTTTATATCCGTTACTGCTTAATTTCGTTCCTTTTCACTTTTAGGTCTCTTGGAAGCAAAATGTTGGAATGATGCATTTTGGACGAAAATGAGTGAATATATGAAGAAAATGGCTAAGTCAAGATCAAGACACTCAAGCGATGGAATAACACTGACGGCGTCCCAAGCAGGCGGCGCCGTCCCTATTTTGTGACGACTCAGGAGCGAATTTACTATTTTACACCTAACGGCATTAGGATTTGAAGAGTAAGGGCGTCACGAAGACTTTTCTTCTCAGACGGCCTAGATCCAGATATAGACGACGTCAATGCTGAAGACTGACGGCATCACAACCACAACGTGACGTCGTCCCAATGTTGACTTGGCCAAGACGAAACCCTGATGGCGGCGATCTGACGGTGTCCCAACTATAAGGTGACGCCGTTGCATATGTAAAATTATATATAGAAATAGAATTTTCAGACTTTTGAGAGGTAAACTTGTGGAGTAAAAACCAAAAACGATTTTGGTCCGTTTTGGACAGTATTTTAGGGTTCTTATACCCTATTTTACATCAAGATAAGTTATTTACTTCATTGATATCATTATGTCTTCAATTGTATGTGTGTATGCTTGCATGTTTAACATGTCCGGCTAAATTTCTTATGTATTTGCTTAGATCTATAAAACCTAGTTATTAATTATTGATTGGTTGTCTCTTATCTTAATTGCAATTGGCTTAGGATTGCACTAAGTCATCGTTGTGTTTTTAATGCTTGAGTAATCTTTGTGATCCTTAGTTTATAACCACCTAGCGTAATTGTAGGCTAAATATCCAAAGATAACCTTAGTGTTAGTTTATAAATCCTAGAGATCTCGTAGGCAATAACCTTAAGGTATACTTAAAGAGTTAGGGATAAAAGCATACCCTACGACCTTAGAAGATACAACGCATTTAGAATAAGGACGTGACAATTCAACCACCAATAAAAGATAAGCTGGGAGTAATAGTATCTAGGTAGACACATTTTAATCATCATACGAGGACACATCAAATAGACATAGACTATCCTTAGTTTAGATAATTAGATAAATAGAGTAATCGGTAGAAGTACCAACCCCCAATCAAACCCGAGATTTTACCCTTAGCTTTATAAAAATATATATAAAAAGATAAAAATAATCTTCCTCAACCTCAAACCTTAGCGTAGTACATCTCTCACTAGCATTCCTATTCCTCTAGAGAACGATATCAATACCGAGGCTTACCAAATACTACACTACAACGATTAGGTTCACTGCCTAGGGTGTTGAAAAACTTGCTCGAAGAAAAGGAAGTTTCCTTTGACCCCGAACGCGTTATACGCGCATCACTCATACTTTAATCAGGAGGAGAGTTTGGGAAGGAAAAGCTACCCAAGACTATGGCATATATTTAGAATAGTCTAGACTTGAACTTAGACGCTGATAGTGACTCTGAACCTCTAAACCTGATGTCAAAGGGTTCACAAACCAAGGAAATCTACAAGGTGTCAGAGACCACATCATCAGCAACATCAGAAGATTTCTTATAATTGTAGAAATATTATTTTCTGATGTAAACTCAATATGCAAGAAGAAGCTGTTATGCTCACTTACTACCGATAATTAGTTTATTTGTATATTTAAATAGGGGGAGATTTTTGGGTCTGAAATCGACCCAAATTGTCTCCGACAGATATTTAAACATAAAATAGCCTAATACACCCTTTGAAGGTCGATGAGCATAAGTATCTGATAAAGATGAGAGAGAGTGTCACTTCATAACTATCAATGTGAACGTGATAGTTATCATAAAACATGTATCCCTGATTATTATTCTAAAGGTGTTACTCACTAATAAAATAAATCGATGATTGTTGTATAAAGCTTATCCAACTGTCTAGCTTCGGGGCGCCAAAGACTAGTCAAGAAAATACTTCACTGGCCCGATGCGGTGTAAGGAGTGATTTACAAACAACACCGAGGTCCTTTGAGATCGACAAGTGTTTCTCGGCTCGAAGACTTAATTTAGTTTTACAACCTCGACCTTTGAATGCATGAGCGGAAGCGTTTTGAAGAAAATAAGTTCAAATACCTATCGATATCGAGAAACAAGCATTATGAATATAAGTTGTCAAATCAAGTAAGCGAAAGTATGCTCAAGACACTAGAAGCGTGCCTATCTATTGCAAGTTGACAAGTTACTATGCACCCATGTGCATCCACATTTCCTTCTATATAAACCAAAAGTTGTAACCAAGTTAAGTAGAGATTCAAACATATAAATAATACAAAGTATTATAGTTAGGATCCTCCTCTCTTAGGAATAATAAAGCAAAGCTAGCTGCCTCTTGTTGTTTGATTTTGGAGAGTTAATCTGTCATTAACTGGGATAGTTTTCCGTAGGCTATCCCTTTTAAATCTTTGATTCATTTCTAATAAGATTTATAAAGTTGAAAAGTACAAATGGTGTTATTAGCGTGTAAGATTCGTTCTCATGCAAACCCAACCTCAATGTTGATGTTCATCAGTTTTCGTCACTTGCTTAAATTGTTGTTCTTTTCTTTCATGGTTTGTGTGATCGTGCCGGATCCAACAAGCTCCTTTCGTAGTAAATGGAAAAACAAATGCAAAAGGTTACTATTTAGCGGATAAAGTTTATCCTCAATAGTCTACATTTGTTAAATCATATTCTGTTGCAAGAGATGAAAAAATAATGAAGTTTAAAAGAGTTCAAGAATGTAAAAAATAAAAATAAAAATAAGATATCGCACGATGATGAGTGTGTAAATACTCATCATTTTTGTACCAATTAGATCGCAAAACATCGAAAACACTCTTAAATACATCAAAATGATAAAAATATCACAAAAAGTGTTTTATATGTTTTAAATGCAAAATATCAAAATCGGTGAAAAACGTATCAAATTTGCATAATTGGCGTTTTAGTCCCCAGTTTCAAAAGTTGTCAAAAATAGTCCTGGTAAATCTAAATAAAGAGAAATTTTATTCAAGGTCCCTGAAATATTCTAATTTGTCAAAATGGTCCTTGAATAAATCTTTTGTAAAATAGCGAAAAGGTCCTGAACTTTCAAAATTGTCAAGTTTGGTCCACGGAAAATTTGAAATTGTCAAAAGCGGTCCTTGTACTTTTGAAGCTTGTCAATATTGGTCCTTGTATTAACTTTGAAAATTACAGGAATGGCCCTCAAGTTTGAAGAATTACAAAACTAGTCCTTGTATTTATTTAATTCCAAACCCTTGTCAAAATACATTTTGACCGCCATGTAACTGTTTTGACCCCTTGACCCTTCCATTTGACCCTTTGGTCAACACCAGTCAACAGATATCCATTTCCTCCCTACGGGTTATCTCCTTCCCACTGCTGCGTCTCGCAAATCCTTCACCCATCACCTTTTTCACCTCACCTTATCCCAACACATCTCCCATCACCCCTACACATCCACCACCCCCTAGTTGCAGTAAATAAGCCACAGAAGTCAAATAGTAGCTTTCCCGCCAAAAATCATAAAAAGGCAAATGTAGCTTCTGCTCTCCTATTGGCTGAGAGGAGTGGTGGGATATGATCTAGAGGACACGTGGAGACTTCTTGAAGTATAAAAAAGGAGAAAGACCAAGGAAACAAAGAGTAGATTAGTTTTATTTTTCACTTGTATGTCGTTTTAAATTTTAATGACTTAGTTTAGTGTAAAAGCTTTAAATTTCTGTTCCTTTGTACTCAAGTTAAGGTTTTTCATCATTATAATCTTATTTCAATTCTCAATTCAAGGTTTCATTTGTGTTTCACATTTTGAAGTTTACTGTTGAAAGTTTGAATTTCAAACTCTTATCTTAAAGCTTCTACTAGCTTATTCTTAAGCTCAACCAGGCTCACTTAAGCTCTGTATAGCTTTTGGTAAGCTTGGAGATAAGTTTTAAGCACTTTTACATTATGGTCAACGAAAGTCAACTTTGGCTCAAAATGGATATGGTGATGGATTATGTGGTTGCAGACATTGGGTTTGGGTTGGAAATGGCTCAGTTTAGTGGTATTGAGGTTTGGTTTTAAGCTACACAATAGCTGGACAGTGGTGAGTTAAATTCTCATTTTCATTTTTTAGTCATTTACATATAATGGTTGTTTATGTATCTGTGGTCCTCATTAGCATAAACCTGTTTCATTAAGCTGTACTTAGGTTTATAAACTCAGTTTGATCAGTAGTACTCTCTAGTTCAGTGTTTGTCTCAAGTTAAACTTGCTTAATATGATTTAAAGGTGTGTTTGGATTTACTTCTAAATCTGTCCAAGAGTTGTTCAGTGTTTAAAAACTTGTTGCTTTGGGTTTGTTAAGGTCATGTGAGCTCATATCTGACTTACTTTTGTACTTATAACCTGCCTAAGTCAAAATTTCCTTTTAACTGATTTAAAATCTTCTCTGTTAGAATTTTCCAAGATCAAAACTTAATTTTGTGCTCATATTTCATAATTATATCTTGCAATAGTTTTATTACACCTTATTACTTCAATATAAGTCTTTAAAATCGGATCAAAGTTGGCAAAGTCAACATTCCATTTTGTCTCAAAAAGTCGAATGGCAAAATTCTGTTTTGAGCCCAAATGGATAGATTTTTCATGCACTCATTTCTAGATCAAATCAAGTAACTCTTGTTGTTTTTAAAAGTGCTCCTGGTCTAGTTTCTTATGTTCACTTTTACATATTTTTGTGATTTTTCTTTAAGCTTCAAATAGGCTTGTGATTAGGAGCCTAAGTACCCTGTGCAGGGCATTATGTCTGCACAGGTTTTATGCAGAAATTGCAGGGCTTGTAAAAAGCTCAATTGAGCTTGCTTAAGTCTGCCCTTTGGTTTACTAGATCTTGGTCAGGTCTCCTTTAAGTCCATTCTTCTGTTTTACCTTTTCAGCTTATTATGAGTTCTATGCATTAGCTTAAAGTAGACACCTTATTCACTGTTTTAGCCAAAAGCTCATCACATTAAATCTTTTGCAACTTGCAATCCAGTGGATAGGACTAGTTGATTCTCATTGCATTTTGGTTACTTTAGCTTATTGTAGCTTAATCTTCAGTTTGGTAGCCTTTGGATCCCATCTGCTTATCAAAGTGCTTATTTCAATAAGCACTTTGATCATCAGTTTCATAATCTGCCACATAACCCCATGATTTTCCATTTTTCTCAGCTTCCTAATATTATTTTAAGCTTTTCCTGAAATTTTCAGATTTTTCTAAGGTGTTTAGCTATTTTTCTTAATTTAAAATAGTTTTTAATCATTTTTAAATAGCTTTTAATACAAAAAAATTAGAAAAGGTTCAAAAAATAATTTTCAATTTTCTTAAGTTAAGATAAATATAAAAGCCAAAAAATATTTTTCCTTATTTTTCTCCTTTTATTTGGTATTTTCTCAATTTTAATTAGATTAAAATTGATTTAAATTCTAGAAAATAGAAAAATAATCATAAAAATACAAATATAGTTTTGAAAAATCTATTTTGATATTTTAGATTTTTCTAAGTCTTAATTTTATTTTTTTTAGGTTTATTTCCTATTTTCTTGTATTTTAGGTTAATATTAAATAGTTAAAAATAGTTTTAATTAATAATAATTAGAATAATAGTGTTAAAAATAATTTTCTTTTTCTAAAAATTTTCTTATATCATTAGGATTGTAAAATGTATTTTCATATTTTTAGGATTTATATTGTATAAGTTTCACGTTTTATTTATGCGTTTACGTAATTTTGTTTTAAAGCGTAAGTTTTAGGTTTTAAACGTTCATCATTTTAAATATAGTGATAGCGTTTATTTAATAGATTTTATCTTTTAACTTTCTTTAATTTGCATTTAAGCCCACATGGTTTATGGGCTTTTCCTTAGTTATAATCATATCACGATCCACTTTTCCGTTCAAATCTCCCGATCACTTTACGTTTGACTATTCTCGCACATTTCGTTGGGACTTAACGACCGGGAAACACTATACTCTCGATCTTCATTGCATTCGTGTGTGAGCTGTTTTAAGTTTCTTCTGACTAGCCATTCCTGAAGTGGCTTGCTTGCGTGAGATAACCAGCGGTTTCTTGTGAATCAAATTTTAGGCGCTTTGCGGGAGCGATGCTAATAGTCTTACGTTTAGCAGTTAGTGATTTGGATATTCACTCTTTGTTCATACCATCCATACGTATATGTTTATATTTTCTTATCCAAAAACACAAAAATATTCTTCTCATTCCTCTTATTCGTTGATTCTATTTCTCTTACCCTCTTTTCTTGGTTTAATTCTCTTCTTCGTATCCTCTCAACCATTTGATTCTCTTCTTAATCCTCTATATGTTTAATTCTTATGTCGACATTCGTCAACTTCATCGTCAAATATGTGTGTGGCGGTGTGGAGGTCCTAGTTCAAGCGAATTTTGCAATTCGTGCGAATTATCCATCAAAATGCTTTTCTAAGTTATTTGACCACCGCCACAACACGAAATACATTCTAATCTTGACAAACCGGTTCAAGCGTCGGAGCTACCCCAAGCACCCATCGAGGATTACGAGGACACTTTCTTTGAAGATAGAGCCGTAATCTAATCGAACAAATTCAAACCAGATGAAAAAGGTCAAAATTAGAATTGATTACGATGAACCCGTTCAAACACCGGTGACTAGCAAGAATGACTTGCCTAATCTTCACGTTTCTCAAGAACCGAACCGGAGACCATAGCGGAGTGGTGGAAATTGCTAGCTCTCGAGCACACCACTTGTCCCACCTCAGGATCTTTACGAATGTTCTTGAGACTTGATAGTCATCCGGATCACAATGTTGGTTTTGTTGATCCTTTGAATAAAGCGATTCCTCTTCATAACTCTCAAATGCAATCGTTTATTCCTTGTGTCGGTTGTGGTGAGCCTCTCTATGGTTCACCACATCGTTGGTGTACATGTGTACAATGTGGTAATGATATTCATAACGGAGTTGTTTATTTTGTGGTTCAAGGAATTCATTTGATTATGATCCTAATCGAACTCATTTAACGACTCTTCAAACTTTTCAATTACCCACCACACCCGACTCATCTTCATATAATCAACATGCTTCTTTGTGAATTTTGTGGAGGTCCTCACCAAGGATTTGAGTGTCAATCCGGAAACACGTTTGTCTATGAGCAGTTTTCGGTGATGCTCGAACTTTGGATATGACCAAAATCCATATGATTCACTGTCGGACTCAGCTTTTCTTGTTGTGAGTCTTGTGGAGGTCCCATTTCACTCGATTGTCAAGCAGAATCCAATTCCTTGTAACAATTCGACTATCCATATCACGACCAACCTCCACGGCACACTCTGGTTCAAACTCCACTTTGAGCCGTTGTCTCATGAAATCTCCGGGATCTTGAAACCACAATGAAATCACTTAATGATATGATGCAAAACTTTAAGGATCAAGTGAGTAATGAAAAGACCATGGGAGAATTGCTTGCGAGCGAGAAGAGCGAGAGGCCCGCAAATCTAGGGAAGAATCATTAGTCCTAGAGCAAGCGGCTCTAAGGCGTTCCCAATTTCTTAAGGCGCTCTATATGATGATGACGAGGAGAGTTTTATCCTTTTAAAGATAATATTCTCAACTCCTCGATCGGTTGATATCCGGCGATTGAGATTCCATCTCAAACAAGCGCTATCACACGAAGCTCCACTCACTCTCTCGACTATGGGGGCGAGCATCTTGACCTTGTTCTGAAAAGGAATCGGACGAATTCATAAAGTCTAGTGTTGAGAACCTTGTCCCGATCCCGAGAGTCACGAGGAACTTCGATCATATGTGATTCTATCTCCCTCTTGAGTGTTCAAAGATCATTTGAAACTTTCTCCGATGTTAGCGACGATTGTACTTCTCATGGGAACATCGAGTATGTTGAGGCATCACTCCCGCGATCGATCTTGATCATCATCTTGAGGAGTTCACCGATGAGCTCACTCACACCAATCCACTTTCATCGAAAGTAGTGATAATCTTCGATTTCAAAGTTGATGCGGGAGGCGAAAGTCTCCTTGATAATGATCGTTCACTCACTTCTTATCCCAGCGGTCAATTAAGAATGTTAATCACTTTGTTCTGAAACATTCAAAACTACCTTCACGATCCTCTATTTGAATTCAACTCGAATTCACTTTAATTCGAGAATCCACTCTTTGATACTCGGTTGAGGATAGTGATGAGTCTGATGGAACAAGAATCCAAAACTAATCCTCTATTTGAATTAGACTACGAATTCACTTTAATTCTCGAGAATCCACTCTTTGATACTCAGTTGAGGATTATGATGAATCTGATGGAACAAGAATCACGATTTACATCTTGTGATTGATTCTCTTCACGAGGAGTTCACCGATGAACTCACTCATATCATATCTCCACGAGTATGATAACTCCCAATTGATCATGACACACCGAGATTTGTCTTGATCACATAAGCTAAATGATGAGATTCATAATCACGAAATTATGGATCCTCATGGATGAAGATGATGAGTTAGTCATGATATTTATCATGATTTTCTTCTCTTCTTCACCTATCCGTGGCTTCTCTGTTCTTCACTCCTTCGGAATGAAGACATTATCTTTGACCGGTATTTCCATGTACCATTTGTGGCCGGGTGCATGCATACATATCTCATCGATTGTGGAACTTTCACGTGCTTCAATGTTTATCAAACATCTTGAATGAAAGTCCGATGGAGATTGTTTCTTCCACTTACTTCCCATGAACAAATTAATTGGGTCGAGTCAAGCTAGCGACTCGGTAACAAAAAGATAGCTAAACATGGGTTTTCACCCGTGTGTATCACCCTAGTGTGGGGAGATACCCACATGTTGTATATAGATCTAAAAATGAATGAAAATTGTGTATAGTAAAAGAGAATAATTGTTGTGTTTCTACACTTAGCTAGAATGTTATCTTTTTCGTTCTAAGTTCGGCATAACGGTAGGTACTTTGAATATTGAGGACAATATTCATTTCTAAGTGTGGGAAATTCGGCGAATTTTGATCATAAATGTACCCTTTTAGTCCCTTTTTCCCCAAATGGCCAAATTTTAAAAAAATTTTTTAGTGGAAGTACTATGTACTAAACACAACAAATGGTAATCATCCACCATGTCTAACCCACATAAGGGTGGCTAATCCGAGAGCAAACGGCTCTTGGTAAAGATATCTCAAATCCGTTGACGACTTACAATTTGCCCAAAATTGTATGGTATTGACTCACCATATCCTTAAAAGTGAAGAGTTGGCTAGCCATGAGGTTATGGCTTGTGGTAAAGCGATGGAAAAACCATAATTGGTGTCGGCTCACCAAAGATAATATTGATAATTTATCTAAGAGTTGGCTAGTCGAGGAAGGTAAACTACGGTAAAGACAAATCAAATCCGTTGAAAAGTCGGTGGTTTGCTCAAAATCACATGGTTATCGGTGTACCAAGGTTCTTACTTGAAGCTGAAACATTTGGCTACTCCGAGTAATGGCTTTTGGTAAAGAGATAAAATCCATTAATTTTTCTCAAAACATTGCTAGGGACTAGCAATATCTTAGTGTGGGGATTGATGAGTGTGTAAATACTCATCGTTTTGTACCAATTAGATTGCAAAAACATCCGAAAACACTCGAAATACATCAAAATGATAAAATATCACAAAAAGTGTTTTATATGTTTTAAATGCAAAATATCAAAATCGGTGAAAACGTATCAAATTTGCATAATTGGCGGTTTAGTCCCCAGTTTCAAAGTTGTCAAAAATAGTCCTGGTAAATCTAAATAAAGAGAAATGTTATTCAAGGTCCCTGAAATATTCTAATTTGTCAAAATGGTCCTTGAATAAATCTTTTGTAAAATAGCGAAAAGGTCCACGAACTTTCAAAATTGTCAAGTTTGGTCCTGGAAAATTTGAAATTGTCAAAAGCGGTCCTTGTACTTTTGAAGCTTGTCAATATTGGTCCTTGTATTAACTTTGAAAAATTACAGGAATGGCCCCTCAAGTTTGAAGAATTACAAAACTAGTCCTTGTATTTATTTAATTCCAACCCCTTGTCAAAATACATTTTGACCACGCCATGTAACTGTTTTGACCCCCGACCCTTCCATTTGACCCTTTGGTCAACACCAGTCAACAGATATCCATTTCCCTCCTACGGGTTATCTCCTTCCCAGCTGCTGCATCTGCAAATCCTTCACCGTCACCTTTTCACCTCACTTATCGACACATCTCCATCACCCCTACACATCCACCCCCCAGTTGCGATAAATAAGCCACGAAGTCAAATAGTAGCTTTCCGCAAAAATCATAAAAAGGCAATGTAACCGCTCTCCTATTGGTGAGAGAGGGTGGTGGGATATGATCTAGAGGACACGTGGAGACTTCTTGAAGTATAAAAAGGAGAAAGACCAAGGAAACAAAGAGTAGATTAGTTTTATTTTTCACTTGTATGTCGTTTTAAATTTTAATGACTTAGTTTAGTGTAAAAGCTTTAAATTTACGTTCCTTTGTACTCAAGTTAAGGTTTTCATCATTATAATCTTATTTCAATTCTCAATTCAAGGTTTCATTTGTGTTTCACATTTTGAAGTTCTTGTTGAAAGTTTGAATTTCAAACTCTTATCTTAAAGCTTCACTAGCTTATTCTTAAGCTCAACCGAGCTCACTTAAGCTCTGTATAGCTTTTGGTAAGCTTGGAGATAAGTTTTAAGCACTTTTACATTATGGTCAACGAAAGTCAACTTTGGCTCAAAATGGATATGGTGATGGATTATGTGGTTGCAGACATTGGGTTTGGGTTGGAAATGGCTCAGTTTAGTGGTATTGAGGTTTGGTTTTAAGCTACACAATAGCTGGACAGTGGTGAGTTAAATTCTCATTTTCATTTTTTAGTCATTTACATATAATGGTTGTTTATGTATCATGGTCCTCATTAGCATAAACTGTTTCATTAAAATTGTACTTAGGTTTATAAACTCGGTTTGATCGGTAGTACTCTCTAGTTCGATGTTTGTCTCAAGTTAAACTTGCTTAATATGATTTAAAGGTGTGTTTGGATTTACTTCAAATCATCCAAGAGTTGTTCGATGTTTAAAACTTGTTGCTTTGGGTTTGTTAAGGTCATGTGAGCTCATATCGACTTACTTTTGTACTTATAACTTTGCTAAGTCAAAATTTCCTTTTAAGCGATTTAAAATCTTCTGTTAGAATTTTCCAAGATCAAAACTTAATTTTGTGCTCATATTTCATAATTATATCTTGCAATAGTTTTATTACACCTTATTACTTCAATATAAGTCTTTAAAATCGGATCAAAGTTGGCAAAGTCAACATTCCATTTTGTCTCAAAAAGTCGAATGGCAAAATTACATTTTGAGCCCGAATGGATAGATTTTTCATGCACTCATTTCTAGATCAAATCAAGTAACTCTTGTTGTTTTAAAAGTGCTCTGGTCTAGTTTCTTATGTTCACTTTTACATATTTTGTGATTTTCTTTAAGCTTCAAATAGGCTTGTGATTAGGAGCCTAAGTACCTGTGCGAGGCATTATGTGCTGCGGGTTTTATCTGAAATGCGGGGCTTGTAAAAGCTCAATTGAGCTTGCTTAAGTCGCCCTTTGGTTTACTAGATCTTGGTCGGGTCTCCTTTAAGTCCATTCTTACATTTTACCTTTTCGACTTATTATGAGTTCTATGCATTAGCTTAAAGTAGACACCTTATTCACTGTTTTAGCCAAAAGCTCATCACATTAAATCTTTTGCAACTTGCAATCCAGTGGATAGGACTAGTTGATTCTCATTGCATTTTGGTTACTTTAGCTTATTGTAGCTTAATCTTCAGTTTGGTAGCCTTTGGATCCCATCTGCTTATCAAAGTGCTTATTTCAATAAGCACTTTGATCATCAGTTTCATAATCTGCCATATAACCCCATGATTTTCCATTTTTCTCAGCTTCCTAATATTATTTTAAGCTTTTCCTGAAATTTTCAGATTTTTCTAAGGTGTTTAGCTATTTTTCTTAATTTAAAATAGTTTTTAATCATTTTTAAATAGCTTTTAATACAAAAAAAATTAGAAAAAGGTTCAAAAAAATAATTTTTCAATTTTCTTAAGTTAAGATAAATATAAAAAGCCAAAAAAATATTTTTCCTTATTTTTCTCCTTTTATTTGGTATTTTTCTCAATTTTAATTAGATTAAAATAGATTTAAATTCCTAGAAAATAGAAAAATAATCATAAAAATACAAATATAGTTTTGAAAAATCTATTTTGATATTTTAGATTTTTCTAAGTCTTAATTTTATTTTTTTTAGGTTTATTTCCTATTTTCTTGTATTTTAGGTTAATATTAAATAGTTAAAATAGTTTTAATTAATAATAATTAGAATAATAGTGTTAAAAATAATTTTCTTTTCTAAAAATTTTCTTATATCATTAGGATTGTAAAATGTATTTTTCATATTTTTAGGATTTATATTGTATAAGTTTCACGTTTTATTTATGCGTTTACGTAATTTTGTTTTAAAGCGTAAGTTTTAGGTTTTAAACGTTCATCATTTTAAATATAGTGATAGCGTTTATTTAATAGATTTTATCTTTTAACTTTCTTTAATTTGCATTTAAGCCCCTGTGGTTTATGGGCTTTTCCTTAGTTATAATCATATCACAATCCACTTTTCCGTTCAAATCTCCGATCACTTTCGTTTGACTATTCTCGCCTGCATTCGTTGGGACTTAACGACCGGGAAACACTATACTCTCGATCTTCATTGCATTCGTGTGTGGTGTTTTAAGTTTCTTACATTAGCCATTCATGAGTGGCAACTGCGTGAGATAACAGCGGTTTCTTGTGAATCACACGAGCTTTCGAGTCCTACAAGATCGTTGGGAATTATACAACAGCCCGTGCGTGCTTACCAAATTAACACGCTTCTGAAGAATCATGTATTGTTGCATCATAACTTGATATTGAAAGATCAAGATTCCACAATAATGAATTGTAACTTTTCTTAACAACAGGATATTACACGTGCTTGGATCGAGCGATGCAAGATACAGCGAAGGAAAACAAAGAACTTGAGGATATGAGAGTGCACGACGACTTGGAAACGATATCATGGAGCATTTATGTAACCTTAATCACTAAATTGATTTTTTTTAATATATCCTTGAATTTTATTTTTTATTTTTTTTAATATTTTTTTTATTAATGCAATTTTAATTTTAGTTAAATATATTGTTTTATTTGAAAAAGAAAATGAAACGTTCAGGGGTACATAATGGCATTAGATTCGAATATAATAAGAGGAAGAATTATTTTTGGTGTTGCGATAAATTTAAGTGTTATGAAAAAATGTGCGAGATATGACAACATTTTTCGGACAACACAAGCGAACGACACATTGGGTGCCTATGCTCTAAAGGAGGCGGGAGTGACTAAGTTGCGGAGGCGGAAGCAGGGGCGGGGGCGAGGTGCAATCGAGAAAGCGGCAACATTCAAAATTTCAAGAAACGGATACGGTGAGGAAACGTCTATATGCTTTATAATATTTTAGTATATGACAAATTGTTTTCCAACAAAAAATTACACAAAATTCAAAAATCCAAACAGATATTAGTCATAATCATCATTTAAAACTATAAAAACTTAATTAGACTTGATTAATGATGAGGCTCGAAGTTAAAACATTATTTATATAATTCAATATCAATTTTAATATGCCACAAACTATATTTCCGTGTATCCTAGGGGAGTGAGACCTTCTCAAAGTTGTGGCGTCACACATGACTGAGAGACACCTCACTTTCACGTCACATTGTATATTAGGCTATTGTAAAATGTTTCTTGGTCAAATTTTAATAAGAGATATAATAAGAAAAATAAAAAATATTTATAAAATTAATTAACTTTGTGTCAAATTTTATCTCGTTTAATGTAGAAAATACGAAGGCTTTTGATGTCTTAAACTGTTACAAAGACCAATATGGATGTTGGTGCCGTTGATCGCGAAATCAAGTCACGACTTATTTTAAACTTTGGTTTACAAGAGTCCGTTATTTTATGTTCTCTGAAGAAAAACAGACAATAACATATGAACTAGATGACTATTTTTGAGGTACAAAAGAAAAGTAGACAATACTTTTTTACGGAGTAATTCTAAAGTCTCTGGTTGGTATTGTTGTCAATAATACTCGGTAATTCAAAGAAGATAAAATAAGTGAAGTGAAGGTTGGTTGACCATGGACGGTGTGCATGATTTGTTGGTAAGCTAGGGACTAAAAAAGTTTAATTTAGCTAACCTTCATAGACTCAATTAATGAGCAATGCCTTTTACGTTCGGGTTACTCAGCTCCCCTTTATCGGAAGCACTTCATGCAATACTATACCGTAAAAGGTGCAAAGCCCGAAAGAAGGGCAAAATCCTTGCACGCAAATTTTACTTTCAAGACCTTCAAGACCGCGTTAACGATTAGCTTAATCAAAATATTGTACATGCGTCTCTCCCATTCGAGGAACCTAGAAATGCATGGCATTATAACAAAAAGAAATCTCGAAGTCGTAGCACAAACATACCCCATTTCAACGACAATTAGTTAAGAATTTTGATACACAGGCATCAAGGACGGAACCAGAGGTTCTCGCAGATTTTTGAGACCCTATGTATTTTTTCGATAAAGTGTTAATTTTTTTTTTTTGAAATTTTTATATAACATTTATAATATTCTACAAAGAGGTGAGCAATGACGAGTAACAATTGTGCGCCGCTAACCTTTTTGAATAAAACTAATCCTTTTGAAAACTACTGTTATGAATCTAGGTGTCATAATATTCTTGTCATAATCCGTTGCGCCGGTGCGAGGAAACCATAAGTATCAAGCGTGAAAGGGATAAAAACATGTTGATTTTCGATCTGCGACTTTCGTGTTTCTACTTTGTATGAAGCGAGCTTTCAAGCGGTTCTTACTCTTGTAAAGCGCCATTGTTCAAACCCAGGAGGAGAAAGCCTGGTCGGATCATGCGCGCGTGTTTCATCCAACTTATCCAAACACCAAAACATCTGACGATCTGAATATGGATCTTTCATCCAATTCATCTTAAATGCATCTTATAATATTTGGTTATATTTCCTTCCTTGTAGAGATGATACTATTACTCTCATAGTACACACAGGTTTGAATTTAGTGCCGTTGTGAATAGAATAAAGGGAAAAAGAAGTTTTTGGAGGGTGTATTTTTTTGACAATGACAATAATCTATACGCAATTAAAGCTATAGATAAAATGTGCACTTGTTAATAAACAATTGGTTCCAATTCAATAAAAGTCAAAAGCGAGCCTACGTGTATTGTAGATTCTTCGATTTACATTAATTAACTCGGGTTTGACTTTGAACAAAGACAAGAAAAACGTTAAATGAAAACAAAGACAAGTCAATATAACTATACGAATCAGATTGCAAGTTAGACAGTCTCTCAATTTAAGACAAGGATAGAAAACTTATTTTGTATTTAAAACGTATCCACATTGGTCGGTCGGTGTTTTTCTATTTTTACAAAATAACTGAGCAATTCATAACTGTAATTTTTGGACCGTCACGAGCCGAGCAGCTTGTTAAACCTTTGGAATATAATCCACTCGGTAAAAGCTCAAACGAGTTATGCACAGACAAACTCGAACCTGAGCTCAAGCTTTTTTATATATAAATGAGTTTAAACTAAATAAACAAGAGTGAGCGTAATGTATACATGACAAGACGAGCTTGAGTCAAGTTTATTTCGTTTAGGATTATCGAAACAACGAGTCGAGCCTGAGCCGAGCTTGTAAAGTCGAGATCGAACTGATCTTGAGCCATATAAACTTAAACAAACCGAGCTTGAGTTTTGACATGATCAAACTTGACTCGGCTTGTTTCCACCCTCTTTATTATCCAAAATTGTCAAAAATAATTGGTTTCAATATGTTCAAAACTTAAAAAGAAAATATTAGAGTTTTCAAGTAACCTACAGTACTGTGGTTATTATTTCAAAATATAGATAATAATGTTTAATCGTAAATCTAACTTCTCTTTAACAAAAGTTCATTTAGTAACACATTTATGAATTAATTACTCGTATTATTATAATTCACAGGCTTTTAATTACTTTATCTTGATTATGACCGATTGCATATATTAAGAATTCAAGAATTGTATAAACAAATTTTGTTTTTTTATGCCATGATATAGTGTTTTCTCTCGATGTTTCTAAAAATAAAATAAGATGATGATGATGAAAAAAAAAAAAAAAAAAAAAAAAGCGAGGATCAAAGATTAAATATTTTGCAAGCATGCACGATTAGGGGTGTTCGTCGATTCGGTTCGGGTTAATCTGTTTATTCGGTTCGGATTGTTTGGTTAATTTTTTTTTTTTTTGTCATAACCCAAAACCGAACCGAACCAAAAATATATGTGACCGAACCGAACCGAACCGAAATTCGGTTTGGTTATGGGTCAAAACCGAATTTTGTACTTGAATTACACCATTTATATATTTTTTTTAATTTAATTATATAGATTTTTGGGAGAAAAAAAAACTATATTTCAAGTATAAAAGTATTTTTATATTAGGATAAAATTTAATTGTTTTTGAATATATATAATAATATAAATATATAAAATATATAAAATATATATATATATAAAAATATATATATATATATATATATATATTTATATTTATATAAATTCGGTTTCGTTTGAGATAGCCAAAACCATATCTAAATCGAAACCGAATTTTCGATTCGGTTCGGTTCGGTTTTAACAAGTTTCGTTCGGTTTAAGTTCGGTTCATTTTTTTTCGGTTCGGTTTATTACTGGAACCATGAACACCCTATGCACAGTAACAAATTATCTAGAAGTCATCACAATGCAAAGTCTAATAAGAATTTCTCAGCTTGAAAAACTTGTATGAAACTATAATTGTATGAACGTAATTACCATATATGTCTAATCATGTGAACTTGAAATTCTAAATGGAAACATTTGATAAAAGTAATTGTTGGTTGCAAATAAGATTGAGTCATCCTTTTTTGTTGTCGTAAATCGATAAGACATGTCTAATAAAAGGTTAAAGAGAGTTTTCAAAAGGTTTGTATGAACAAACACTGGACCTAGCTTTTTAACTACATAATCTTGCAATAAGTTCTTTATGTCTGATGGTGCTCGACACATGTAAATAGGGGGTGTAGACAGATTTACAACATAAGGAGTTACTATTAGTTATGCTTAATTACATTTGATGTAACAAATCAATATCACGGATTAAAAAGAAAAACAATAATGGTAAAGCCTAAAACATGCTTTCAGTGTGCAAATATCGGTCCAAAAACTTGATAGAATCTATAAAGACAGATACTACACTATCATTTGTTGGGGTGAATTAGGACATAGTTTGGCAATGTCATGAGAATAATTTAACAATCAAAGCATATTTTGACTTATGAAATTTACTTTGTGACAATATATTGTTGCACCTACTAGGCCTATAAAGACAAACGCTGCGAGAGTCTGCCGTGCGTTGCGTGACGGATCATGTGGCGACTCGATTCTGATTAAACCATTTGAACTCGTTGGTCTTGTCCGATCCGGTTTTTAAAACCATACGTATCATCAACTTATTTGCATATAAATTATATGAAACTTTATGTGTTTATTAGTTTATAAAATATGTATAATAACATGTATTTTTATTTTGGATTTTTAACGTATGCGCCAGGCGCGTATTATATATAAAAGACGGCGGGACTCACGAAAAGGACGTCCGAGCCGCATATTTTATTTGAAAAGTGTATTTTTGTGGATCACGGCGTTCTTTTCGTGGGTCATGATCGCTTTTGTGTCTTGCGTGTCTTGTATGAGCACGTATTGAAAAACACTTTTATTTTAGCGATGTTTTAGAAATTACATTTATTAGAAGAGTTGAAAAGTCAATAATTAGTTATAGTTATAGATGATTTTTTTTCTTATATTAAATTACATTGCATTTTTTTAATTAACTTTTCTAAAACATGTTTACTAATTATAATAGCTTTAAAGTATTGTAACTAATGTTATTATAGCTATTTTTATTAAAATTTGACATACTAAATAAGTGTAATAGCTTAATATTTGTAAAACTTCTATTTTAAAGAGATCTCAAATGTTTTATAATATAATAGAGAACTCAAAGGCTTTATAATGTAATAAAGATGTGATATACACATTTGGGCAACATTTGGGGAAGGGTGAAAGAAAGTGTCATCAATATGGCAAAACACCTTGGCCCCAATTAGCATTAGAATATTGAACAAAATGATAATTATGCTATAGTAGTATCAGAATTAGCATGCTATCAGTCTATTCTTTAAAAAAATGACATGCTACCAACCAGCCAACATATTCTGAATTGTTTTCATTATGTAAAATGCATTTATTGAATGTGAAATGGTACTTTTTTATTCGACAATCAACAAGAACTATTAATATGGACAGTAAAAGCATTAGTGTATTAGACTAGATCACTAGAATGTTGCAGAAATGCAAATTAACATTACGAATGGTTTTACTTAGAGAATAATGGCTGATCTCGAAATCTGATAAATGTGTCTAATTTTTTCTAAACCCCGACAAACAGCAAGCATTTATTGTTTAATTCTAAAAAAAGTATACAAAAATCTCTTTTACATTAGAGAAGGGGTGCCGCGTGCATATACCCTATGTCTTAAGTATGTCCGCTCTAGTTAAAAGCGAAATAATCATGCTAAGTGTTTGATTCTATATGCTATGTTTTGGCATATAAAATGTTAACAAGAGTGAACCATGGACACACTTTGTATTTGTCTATAAAATGGTTTGTGACATAAATTTCTATACCTTTCGCAAGATTGCAATCTTTGCAAATTGCACAGAAATTAATTGGGCCACTGTGTCTGTAAAAACTAAAGTTGAACTGTTGAAGAGTCTGTGTTGGGCTACGTTGTGGGATAGAGAAATAAATAACAACTTTACTGACTTGGCAATGAGCCCACGTGAAATAACTGATCCATTCTAATGTGCCCACAATCCTTTAATTAATCGGGTGAATGTGTTATGATTTATGAGTCTACCAATTATTATATAGATATAAGTGAGGCCAAAAATGTGTATGTGAATGACCCAAAATGTGTATGAGTAGTTGAGTACTAATTATTATAGTGGATGGTTGTGCATGAGGCTTGTCGCAGCGGTGCTTTTGAAATCGGTTGGGTAACGCAATTTATGATGTTCGACCGATGTCCAGGTCGGTTGTGTCCAATGTGGAGTTCGGTCTCCACATCGGTCGAGCAAGGAAAAAACCGAATATCGAGTGCTTGGACAACCGATCTTATTTACTCCATTTTGTCACTTTCGTTTGTATAAATTCAAAAATAGAACGTTGGTAAACATTAAACAAAAAAAAAAAAAAAAAAAAAAAAAAAAAAAAAAACTTTTTAAAACCAAATCTACCCATCTATAAATACCCACTTCACCTCAAACACAATTCACCACTCAACATTTCTCATCTATATTCAATAAACCATTCTAACGAAATACCATGAAACACAAATTTTAATATGTCGTCATTCGAGCATTTATTCGGTTCTTCTTCGTCTTGGCGAGGAAGAAGTTTTAGTGAGTTTGTGGAGTTTGCGGATTTTGCTTGGAATGCTTACAAAGCATCACGACCAAAACCCGAGCGAAGGTACATACGTAGGGATCATGAGGTGCTCATAATCGTTTAGTGGCGGCATACTTCCGAAAACCGCAGATTCGGCGAAAGAACATTCTCGGCGGTTCGTATGGTAGAGAGCTATTCACGAAATTGTTAGAGATAACCGATCACTCTACTTATTTTCGACAAGCTGCGATCTTAGGCGTACACAGTATTGCTTGGTTGGTCGAGTGTCTGCGCCATTCGTCGATTGGGATCGCGGCGTTCACGATTCTCTGAGCGAGACTCGGCAATTCTTGCATCCACGACCCGTGAATGTCTTCGTAAGTTTTGCGAGGTTATCGTGGAGTTATATGGTCGTGAGTATTTGCGAGGCCGCGTATTCGACCTTGAAAGAATATATGCTCATCACGAGCATAAGCATAGCTTTCTGGGATGATGGGAAGCATTGATTGTACAAGTTGGGAGTGGGAGAATTGCCGAATAGTGAGAGAGCTCAACATTGTAGGGGTGATCACGGGCGCATCCATTCATTTCGTTGGGCGGTCGCTTCCGAGTTTATGGATTTGGCATGCGTTCTTTGGTGTCTCGGAATGAATAACGACGTAAGCGTTTCGTCGTTCACTGCTTTCAATGATATCAAATGCGGGAAGCGGCGGACCTTGAGTTTGAGGCTAACGATGTGGCTTATAAAGGGATATTATCTCGCGATGGGATATATCCACAATGGTCCGTTCTCGTGAAGTCTATTTCAAATCCTCCCGGTGATCGTAAAGATGTTTGTACAAGAGGAGCGCAAGCGCGAGGAAAGATGTGGAGCAGGCTTTTGGTGTGTTGAAGAAAAAGTGGAAAATCTTAAAGTTCTGCTTTCGAGGTTTTTAGAAATGATATCCAAGATATTATGTATACATGTATCATATTACACAATATGATCATCAAGCATAGCAATGGCGATATGTCACATGGTTTGAAAATGAGGACACAAGATCATGATCCCTTAACGCATGCGAGAATCGATGGTGGTTCTTCGGGGTAATGGACTCAACAACTCATCAAAACTTAAAATCGATTTGGTCGAACACATTTGGAGAAATCGTCGACATCATGTCGAGCGATGAATCAAGTCGATAGTGGCGATGTGAAGGCGATGAAGAGTTTTGTAATGTTTTAAAGTTATTTGAATTCGTATTGTAATTTTTTTTTTTTTTTTTAATTAAGTAGTGTAATGTTTTTTTAATTTAAGTAATGTAATGTTTTTTAATTTGAATGAAATTTAAATTTAATGTTAAAAATGTTTGAATTAAAAAAAAAAAAAAAAAAAAAAAAAAATCCTTGGGTCGTCATTGGGCGTCCGGGTTGTCAGGGTCATTTGGAGAAAGAAAGGCGGCGTGGCGCGGGTTGTCAAGGTCGTCAGGGTTGCTGACTGGGACTAGCCTGAGAAGGTTGGTAACTCAAGATAGACTTGCTAAATGGAAGCCAAATGTGATTTTATCTTATGCTTTATGTGAAAAGTGTCCTGACTCAGATAATCACTTGTTCTTTCAATGTGATTTTTTCAAAAAAAGTATGGCAATGTCTGCTCTAAAAGAAGTAATTGTCCAACTTGTAGTGGAGAGCTTAAGATATTCTCTATTATCTCTAATGAGTTTGACAGTTAAAGATTCAAATGCAGTTAGAGAAATGTAAGATATATGGAATGTGAAAATGATGAGGAATGGTGCAAAGAATCTTTAAGCATTGTTCTGTATTGATCTTTTGGAGTGATAGAGATGGTTGGGCTTTTGATACAGGGTGATGTCCCATGTAGATGTGTTACTTGGACCATGTATGTGAAGGGAGTTGCATAATGGTCTAACTAGGTCTTTGAGGAAATGTAATCATCTATTTTAAGTAACAAGTTCTTTTGTTTTTGGTGATATGTCTAATCATGGATGTTAATCTTATATTTCTCTTCTGTGAGGATGGTGATTACAGTGTGAGTATAAGATTATCTTGAAATGTAGCTAAAGCATGTGAGTTTTAGTAGTGATGTGGCCTATTAATAATTGTGTTATATGCTTTTCTTACTTGGATCCGCATACGTAGTGTTTGGTATGTTAAAATCAAAGCGATAACTGAAAAGATTAATACGATGTAATAAAAAATGTTGTCTGTTTACATGTATAAAATGTAATGATTCATTACAAAGAATGAGCCATTACATCAAAACCATTCCTTAAAAGTCTTTTATTTTTTTCATTACATCTTGTAATGGAATCAAAATTACATAAAACTCATCATTAACTAACCACATTAAAACTTCCTATCATCAACGTGGTATTTTAGTCTTTTTATTATCGATTTCATTACGTCTTATCATACAAACCAACATCATTAATAACGGTAATTAATGAATCATTACAATACACTATTTATTTCATTACATCGTTTATTATATTCATTTGACATTTCATTCCTTCCTACCAAACGAACGCTTATAGCATCAAGATTGTTAGGGGAAATGTAGTTACTACTAATGTGAAATGTGAAGAACTAGTTTGATTAAGTTTTTCTCAGATTGTATAGATCATAGGCGTGTCCATTGATCTAGTTCCTTTAAATCTTTGTAAACTTTCATAAGTTTTGAGTTAATATAATTTTCACATTTAAAGGAAAAAAAAAAAAAAAAAAAAAAAAAACTGAAAGCCATATGCCATATGTGAGTTTGAGGGATTGCTTTTTACGGATTATACATCAAAATTTCTTGTGTTTCAGGGAAAAAAATTAAATTATTTGTCTTTTCCAGAATACAAATGGAAAAGAATTTTGGGGATATGAAAATATATATGAAATGTTTAAACGAAGAAAAGATGGAAAGGAAGTTTGACAAACGTATGGATGTTCATCAAAAGAAGTGTAGTGTAAAGCAATGACATAATTGGCCCCGCACCCCTACACTTTTGACCCACAAACTGTACTATACACACTCTTTCTTTATTCATTAGAGGGGAGGGAGTGGGCATCGGTTATGGTTTCGGGTATTGCGGTCTGCGTCACGTCGTTTAGTCTTGAAATCGGTGTCGATTAGAACTGGCCAGGTCGGTTATCATTCACACACTTTCTATTTTTTTGTCTTTTGTGAAAGGTAGTTTTGGGTAGGATTGGGTCTGGCTCCTCCACTTTGGGTAGTGTTATGGTAGAATTGGATAGTTTTGAGTTGGAGGTTTTATTGGATAGAGGTGACGTGGCAATTTGGGTAGTGTTGGGTATTTGGTATCTACTCCCTCCCCCCTTAGGAATATATTGTATCTTGATTGAATTTTTTTACCAAATTAGATGAGAAAAACCTGATGGGTTAAAAAATGAGTGAAAGAAAAAATGTCGTCGTTCAGTTAAACACATATGCACAACCATAACTTTTATTGACATTAAATCCAAAGCAAACAGAATCTTCTATTTTCTTAGATTACTCGGAGTAAGGTGGCTCGATCGACTTATGCGATCGATTTGAACTTGATCGTTTTTGTGTGGCTACTCGATCGACCAAGATTTTTTACAAATGAGGGTCGTGTATACGATCGAATGTTTCTCCACTTGCTTTTAAAATATAACCGTTGTAATGTTTATAATCGATGTACTATTTTAATTATTAATGAAATTTAAGGTTTCAATTATTAATGAAATTAAGTTTGTGTTAAAAATGTTAAAAAAATAAAAAATAAAAAAAATGATCATGATCGTCTTTACTGGGGTACCCAATCGGCTGAAGGTCGTTGGAGAGAGAAAGCTGACGTGACAAAGAAAATGAGGGGGATTACGATCCACTATCGTATCGACTGAACCATAAATGAACTTGATTATGTCAGTATTGATTATACTATTGACTATGGGGGTTGATACTCACACCATTTTTTTTATACTTACACCACACTGTACAACACTGGACAAACAAAAAGGTGCAAAAAAACCGAGCCCTCATGGGCCACTAACTCAACCACATCTGATACCAAATTAATGGCCCAACAATCCAAACGACATGACTAAAATCAGAAAACGATATGCTAGAACACAAAACGGCGTCGTTTCGTTTTTTTTCTTAAACAACGTCGTCAACACGCATAATGTATAACAAACTAACAGGTAACCACATAAAAATTTAACTAAGGGGGAGGGAGTCGACACGGGAGGAATTCGGGACCGAGCAAAAAACGCGGTGCCGCTCGGGAGCACCATCCCCTCCCTTGCGGTACCACAAAACTTGTCATTTTTTCATCCCAAATCGGGCTTGTCACCTCGCTTCCCACCCCGCTTGTCAACGTTCGAAAAAGAAGGGAAAAAAATAAAAATAAAATAACGGTTAGGAAAAAAAAATATTCATCATTTTGGTGCGTGGGATGTTTTGAAAAAATTTCCAAAGTGGAATAATGTGCCGACATTTGAAGAAATTGGGATATTCGAGTTCGAAAAAAGCAAAAACTAGCGAGTCGCACGCAAGGTCGTTTGAAGCTGAGTTTATGCCTATTGATTTGAACGATGAAGAAGTTTATGAAGATGTGGCAGAACAACCCGCAAGACCAACAGAGCCACCAAGGCGCAACCGTAAGAAATCGGTTGAATCGACTTCTAACGGTAGCGAAGAACTCATGAAGTTGGTCTCCGAGTTTAATGCGTACAACAACGAATTGTTTATGTTTTTAAAATACTTATGTTTTTAAAAAATATTGAAGTTAATTGAAAACAAAATTAAATGGTGATGTGGAGGAGAGAGAAACTGAAAGATGTGAAGGGTTTGAAAGATGCTCATTACCTCTAGAGATGTGTTTGAAAGATAGGTGAAAAAATGGTGATGCGGAGGAGAGAAGAACTTGAAAGATGGATCCCATCCCTCAACGACTCCCTCCCCCTAATGTCCCCCTAATGTGATGTTAGGTGACCACAGTTAAATCATTTTATAAAAAATTTATAGTTGTTTGTCATGTACGAACATTTTATGTATAGTCAATGGGTGTTGATACTCACACCATTTAGCTCTTTCTCTTCTTTAACTAGTTACATGAATAATTGGGCTAGTTTACTAAGCTTTCAGTCTACATAAATACCACAATTGTGCATTACTGTCTTGTACAATGTGTATTATTTATTAGTGATTACAGGTCTTTCCTTCACCAACCTTCATGCACATTAATCTATAATCTCATATCTTAATACAACACTGTGTGGTGATTTCGGAATAACGGTTTGCGTTTTACTGTCTTTGAAGATTGAAGAAGAGGTTAGGCGTGTGGCTAATGTTCGTCGTTTGTATGCCTAATGTATAAATGGTAATTTCTTACAAAAATAATATTTTGGGGTTTTCTAAATTGTAGTGTTAGGTGAAAATTTTGTGTCGATCAATTTGTAGTTTAAGTATTTTTTGTTTTTACTTTTTAAAGAAATGATCATTTATTAAAATGTGGAATCAATTTGAAATAAATGAGCGGTTTAAGTATTATCAAAAATGTTAATTTTTTTTTTTTTGGGGGGTTCTTTTTTTGTTGCATCATGCATCTTAGATAATTGTTTACGCAGGTTGTTTGAGAGATTGTTCATTTTGTATCTAAGGCATAAATCAAATGTATGAAGATGAGGAAGTCGGCGTAAAAGGTTTATTATGATGGTATAAGAGGTTTGGTATGATGTTAATGGTACCTATATTTTCCTTGTAGGCATTATTTAGAATTTTTATATTGATTTCTCTCATCCTCCTCAATGTGCGATTGTATATAATGGTTTGGATGAGTCATTGATACGGGTTGCGTGTCTTTTTTGACAGAAATGTTAAACCACGTGTTCACTTTTCAATCACTTAATAAAGTGAGGTGAATAATAACAAAAATATAATAGGCATTGATGATAGAGTTTGAATGTCCCTGAATGGATTCGAATAAAAGTGAGATTATCTGTTGCATCATGACGGGGCAAGTTTGGTAAATTTACAGGTAGAAATTTTGTCACAGACAAGCTTAGGTAGAGGCTTTACCTAAGTTTCTTTGTGATCAAACTTCTGCTTGCAGGCATCACACACGACCTTCATGTTCAGACATTCTTAATTAGGTAGGGAATGATGATGCATCTGTAATTGTGTTTTTGAAATTGGTCAAAGTTTGAGAATAACCGTATCTTGTCGGGGCATTCATATTAATGCAGCCATGGCGTTTCTTTCCTCTTTGTACTGACACATTCCTACAGATCTGAGCCTCCATCATTTCTTTTCTATATTTGTTCTTGAACAAAGCTGAGATTAGTTGATGCATTATGGAGGGCTGAACTTACTAAGTTTGCAGCCATAGCTAGTGTCTCCTTTTTTTTCAACTTTTTACCTATCTATGCCTTCTTAGATTGAAAAACTCTTATTGTATGAGCTTATAGATTATTGTGTATTGAGGTTGGTGAAAGAAAGACCTGAAACCACTATTAAAAGGCAACATACAAACCTTAACCGTGCGAAAGACGCCATTTAGGGAGCAACCATGGGATTATTTCCATCGTAGCGAGGCAATCTTACTAATTTTGCAGCCATGGCAGACTGCCACCAGCTTTTCAAAGTTGTGATATAGATGTTCTGTTATAGAATTTTGTTAATACAAATAAACCGTAAAAACGTTTATTAATATTTTGCGATCTCTTTGTGTTTTGTTGATAACAAATATAATGTTATCTTAAGTATAATTATAAGGATACATGTTATTTTTGTAAAACATTTACATATAGCCATTTAAATACAAAAATGTAATAATTAAGCATTTGTTGTAATAGTTTATTAGGATGGGTAAAAACCATAACCCATGGACCATAACCCATGGATCTTAACCCATAACAGTAAGACTAGATACAATGTATACTTAGATACATTGAATCTAAAGAAAACCATGGACCAACCCATAACCCATGACCCATAACCAAAAACCCATGGGCAAAGGGCGTTCCACGGATCCCTAGGATTACACTAGACGGATCCCAGTGGAAGGATCCGTGGGATCGAGAGCAGTGAAAATTTTGCCTATAAATGAGAGCCATTTCTTCATTCTAACTCACCCTTTCTTACTAAATCTCTCATACACTCTCATTCTCTTCTAACATATAGATCACTTGATCTAGAGTTGTTCTTCTTTCTTTCTATTTGTGATCGCATATAGGTCCTTCTAAGGCGAGATCACGAGCATTCTAAGTCATCCAAGCAAGGGGTCCTTGATTGATTTGTCACTCCACAATATTTACGTAGCGAAGATCTTGTATTTGATATTTCACATATTTGTTGTGTAATAGTTGTGTTGGTTTGGTCCGCGTGCTACGGACTCGGTATCTAGCTTTGTCTGGGAAAAGTGTAAACAACGTTGTGAAGGCTTCTCCGCCAAGTGAAGGAGTTTGTTGACATAGTGCTTGAACTCTCGAGTAGGTGACTCGGGGAGTGGAGTAGGGCAAGGAAGGTGTCCTTGTGGCGAACCACTATAAATCGGTTGTGTCTTTTCTATCCCTTAACTTTATTTATTTGCTTGCATTATCATTAGATCTATACGTTCTCAACATCCATACGATTTCACATAATATCGAATCTAAAGTTTTTGAAATCAACTTAAAATCGGCAAAACTATTCAACCCCCCCTTTTAGTTTTCCACAAATTGTATCAGAGCTAAGTTTATAAAAGTTTTAAAATAAAATTGTATTTTAAAACTTTTCGATGACTATGGGTTCTGAAAATTATAAGGAAGGGCAATCCATGCAACGACCACCACTACTTGAAACTAATGGTTTTATATATTGGAAAAATAGATTTGAAACATATGTGAAGTCCAAAGATATTGATCTTTGGTACATTATTATTGAAGGTGATTTTGAGGCTACCTCGAATGACGATAAAGGAAATTTAGTTCACATACCTCATGATAAACTAAGCGATGAAATGAAGAAAAGCTTTCTAAAAATAGTGAAGCAAAATTGTTTTATATAATGCTTTACCGAAAAAGGAATTGAAAAGAATTTCTATGCTTAAAACCTCTAAAGAAATTTGGAATTCTTTAGTTGTAACTCATCAAGGCAACCAACAAGTTAAAAATAATAAAATTGATTTATTTGTTCAACAATATGAACAATTTTCAATATCGGATAAGAAACTATAGATCATTCATTTGCTAACTTTAATACTATTATTACATCTTTACAAGCACTTGATGAATCTTTTTCTAGCCGTAACCATGTTAGGAGATATCTAAGGCACTTCCATGAAGTGGAGATCCAAGGTGGCGGCGATCGAAGAGTCAAAGATTTGACAATCCTCACCTCGATGAACTCATAGGCAACCTAAAGTCTGAGCTTGTCCTTGCTAAAGATTCGAAGTCTCAAGGTGAAAGAAACACAAATCTCTTGCCCTTAAAGCCAAAAAGGTTTCGGCGATGAAGAGAACTCATCTTGAGTAAGGACGACGAAGAATACGCTATGGCGGTAAGGGACTTTAAAAGTTCTTTAGAAGAAAGGAAGATCGTCAAACAACCGTCACGGCGACAAGAAAGGCTTTCGGAAAAGCAAAGAGGACGAGAAGCCAAAGGATGATCGTACTTGCCTTAAATGTGGGACCCAAACCACTTTATTAGTAAGTGTCCCAAACGGGATGATCAAAAGGCGTTCGTGAGCGGCACATGGGGAATGAGCGACGAGGAGGACGAAAAAATTTGTCTCATGGAAAATGACGAGGTATGTCACGAATATTATAGTAGCTCATCACTTGATGACGACTCATTGCATAATGAATATGATAAACTATGCAATATTAGCTTAAAACTAGTTAACAAAAACAAGCTTTTAAAGAGTCAAAATCAACGTTTAGATAAAGAAGTCATAGAATTAAAAGCTAAACTAAAACGTTTAGAAAAGGGTAAAATAGCATGTGGTGAATGTGAACTTTGCGTTCAACTTCAAACACTAGTTGATCAATTAGATTCTAAGATTGCTAGAATGAGCACGAATACGTTAAATACAATGCTAGATAGTATTAAAACTGAGGACAACCGAGAAGGTTTAGGGTTCCAAAAACTTGATCCACAAACTAGTGAAAATAAAGAAAACTTTGTTAAAACACAAGAAAAACAAGCCATTGTTGTGGCGGATCCCACGGACCCCCCAAACAGGGAACCGGCTAGTGTACAGCCAGGGATCCGTGGATCTGTTATAGCAAACAGTGTTAATAACGTAACCTCTTCGTCTAAAACTGATTTTGTCATAGTTAATAGGAAGAAACCAAATCATGTCACCACTAGACAACCACCTCCAAAATATAATCCTACTTTTGCAAGAAACAAAGCTCCATCCTTTTCAAAACCTAATTCATTTAGAAGACCTAATAACGTTTGCGAAAAGTAACCATCAAATGGGATGAAATCCAAACATGCAAAAGCGGTTTTCATTTTCAAAACTTTGCTCCATGGAGCATACTCATCTTATCCATACATGTCTAACATGAATGGAATGTTTAACACTAATGGACCCATGAACAAATGGGGACCAAACTTTGAGTTTATTATTGTTTTAGGTGTGCTTAAAGGTGGACCTAGACCCCGATGAATGGGTCAAGGATAGCGGGTGCACGAGGCGCATGACCGGCAATAGGGATCTATTCTCCACATATGAATCCTTGATGGAGGTAATGTGGTGTTTGGAAATAGCAAAGTAGAATCATCGGTAAAGTGCGATTTCTAACAAATCTCTAACCATTAACGATGTGTGTCACGTAGAAAACCTAAACTTTAACCTCTTAAGTATAGGACAAATATGTGATAAAAAGTGCAATGTACTTTTCTTTGAAACCAGTAGTAAGATACTTAAAATGGCATAACCATAGGAAGAGGAATTAGGAAACATGGAGTCTATGTCATTAAAATTGGTAATGAACCTAAAGACAAACAATGTCTTACCTCTATGGATGATACTTGACCTTATGGCATCGAAGATTGGGTCGCGCCAACATGCGACTTCTTGATCGCTATCATCCAAAGATCTAGTAAGAGACCTACCTAAGTTAAAATATGAACATCATTTTTGTGATGCTTGTAATGTAGGAAAACAAGCTCATTCGAGTCATAAAGCTAAAAACATGGTGTCACAACTAGGTGTCTAGAATTACTACATATGGATTTATTTGGTCCATCCGCTATCCAAAGTTATGGAGGCAACTACTACACTTTGGTAATAGTGGATGACTACTCTAGTATACATGGACAAAACTTTTAAAGAACAAAGCGAAACCTTTAACCATTTTGAAATATTAAGCAAAAGATCCAAAGACAACTAGGAAGTCCCATAGTGTCTATTAGGACGGATCATGGTAGGGAATTCGATAATGAAGTGCAATTCGGAGCTTTTGTGGCGCTAATGGTATTACTCACAACTTCTCGGCTCCACGCACTCCACAATCGAATGGGGTAGTAGAAAGAAAGAATAAAACTCTACAAGAAATGGGTCGAACCATGCTTAATGAACAATCCATACCTCAAAAGTTTTGGTGTAATGCGTTGATACTTCAACATATATACTCAATCGAGTCTTAATTAGACCAATCTTAGGAAAAACTCCATATGAGTTACTTGAGGCAAAAAGCCTACGTTAAATCACTTTAGAGTCTTTGGTAGTAAATGTTTTATTCTTAACACTAAAGATTACCTTACAAAATTTGATCCTAAATCAACCGAAGGTATCTTTTAGGTTACTCGCCAAATAGCAAAGCTTCGTCATATTAAACAAAGAAACAATGAAGGTAGAAGAGTCATTAAATATAAAATTTGATGAAAGTCCACCCAAACCCTCTCCACCTCTTGTCGATGGCGAGATTATAGAAAGTGAAGCTATAGTAATAAAGAAAAAGATAAGTGAAGAAGAAGAACCTCTAAGTGATGAAATAATAAACATTAAAGAGTCAAAAGATCACCCGTAGATAAAGTCATAGGAAAACTAAGCGAGCGAACATTAAGGTCTCAAGTTCAAAACCAAAGTAGCTTGTTTTGTTTCGTTTCAACCTTAAAACCTAAGAATACAGAAGCCATAAAAGATAAAAGTTGGGTAATGGCTATGCAAGAAGAACTAAATCAATTTGTTTCTAATGATGTTTGGACACTTGTCCCTCCACCTAGTAATCAAACCATAATAGGAACCAAATGGGTTTATAAAACAAATTAGATGCAAGCGGAGTAGTGTCTAGGAACAAGGCTAGACTCGTTGCTCAAGGGTATAACCAACAAGAGGAATAGACTTTGATGAGACCTCGCCCCGTAGCTAGATTAGAGTCTATAAGAATACTTCTTGCGTATGCTTGTGCTAATGATCTAAAGCTTTATCAAATGGATGTCAAAAGCGCTTTTCTAAATGGTTTCATAAATGAAGAAGTATATGTAGCTCAACCTCCGGGCTTCATTGATTTTGAAAAACCCAAACATGTGTATAAATTAAAGAAAGCCCTACGGTCTTAAACAAGCTCCAAAAGCTTGGTATGATAGACTCAAGTCATTTCTAGTTAAACACAACTACACCATGGGGTTAGTTGACAACACACTTTACTAAGAAAGAGAGTCACATATAATCATAGTACAAATATATGTAGATGATATTATATTCGGATCCACTTGTCAAGACATGTGTGATGATTTCTCTAAAATCATGCATAGCGAGTTCGAGATGAGTATGATGGGAGAACTTAGTTTCTTTCTTGGTCTACAAATAAAACAAGTAGAAGATGGTATCTTCTTCAATCAATCTAAATACATCAAGGAGATGTTAAAGAAATTCGGTCTAGAAGAGTCAAAACCTATTAGGACTCCAATGTCATCCGACACCAAACTCACAAAAGATGAAGGCGGAGAATCCGTAGATAATACTAAATATCGTGGCATGATGGGTAGCCTTCTCTACCTCACGGCAAGTAGGCGGATATCATGTTTAGTGTTTGCTTATGTGCTAGGTTTCAAGAAGACCTAAAACATCACACCTAGAAATAGTAAAAGGATATTTAGATATATTAAGGTACAACACAATTAGGATTATGGTATCCTAAGGGCACGGGAGTAGAAACAATTGTATATGCAGATTCTGATCATGCAGGTGATTACGTACCCCATAAAAGTACACACTTTTTACCAAGATGTTAAACAACATCCCATAAAAGTACATACCCCACTTGTACAACCGAAGCCGAGTACGTCTCCGCCGGCAAAGCATGCCAACAAGCACTATGGATGAAACAAGCGTTAGTAGACTACGACATCCATCTAAGCGACATAGCCATCCTATGTGACAACAAAGGTGCCATCGACTTAAGCAAGAATCCGGTATTGCATTCTCGCACAAAGCATATAGAGATTCGTCATCACATCCTAAGAGACAATGTTCAAAAGGGAAACATCTCTATTGAGAAGGTAGCATCCGAAGACAACATAGCCGGCGTCCTCACCAAACCGTTGAGCGGGAACAATTCAACCTACTTCGTCTTGGTATTGGTCTAATGGAACAAGCGTCGTAACAATTGACTCTACAAGGTATGTAAACACTAGCCTTCTTCTACGAGTCTAGGATTTCTATTTCACGCACAACTCACAAACAATACGGAATTTTCAAAACCCAGATGAGTTTTCCACTTATAGTTTCTTATTTTTATATACACATTTTCAAAGAAAACCTACTTTCTAGCGTTTTCTAAAGGATGATACCTTTCAGTATCAATTTCACAAAAGAAATTTCTCACGTCTAGGACAAATCGCTTTTCATTATTAATACAAAGTAAAAACCGTTTTATTGCATCTCATGTCTTTTGAATGCTAAAGGGACACATAACTAATATGTGTTTTGGTACATTCTTTTAAGCAACAATGAATTAGGAGCATTGATAACACTAAATTATGTACTTATGTACTAAATATGTGTTTCGGGTTATCTCAATAGGATGTATTTCTACTTCTAGTTTATTTTCCTTTTCTTTTTAGGAGTCGAGATAACCATAACTCCAAATAGTTTGCATATAGGCACACAATAGGCAAAATGTTTCCAAAAGGAAAATTTTGTGTTGCCTAGATCACCGGACCCGGATCCCGGCCTTCATCTTGGACGGATCCCTCGAGGAAGGATCCGTGGGATCCGTGAAACAAAACATTTTCAACTTCTATTTTTTCACTTTGGATGAAAAATCCACATTTGTTTCATTTTGGGAGTATGCTCTTTAATGCTTGTGTTCTCATGATCACATGCCTTGAATTCATATCTAATCATTAGATTTTAATCCACATTTTGGGTTGACATTCATTACAATGCTTTGTCTTTCTATATATAGAACTCCCAAAATGCTTGCATACTCCATCTCCTTCTCACAAACACACTTCATCATGTCATCCAAAAACCCTTTAGGAGAATCATCTAGTACAAACAATCATGATATCCAAACCTTTGTACTTCCACCATCCAAAATACCACAATCAAATGCTAGGATATCCGCGGATTAGTATCCGATCTTGTTGTTTAGCAAAACCAACCTCAATGGTTCATCCTCAACAAATAACTCACCACAAGATGCTTCCATTATAGCACCTCCCTCATCACCAACAAGTACACCAACTTCATCACCACCTAAAGTCACTCTTTTGGAACTCCTTAAGACTCCAACAAGATCTAAACAACCTAAACAAAAAGAAATAGTCTTTTCAACACCACCTACATCTCCAAATACTATCTTTCAAGATCTTGAAACATCACCACCATTAGCTCCCATCGCATTACAAGAACATCTAGGTTCTTTCCCACCACCATTTACAAACATTCGGATATTGATCCATATTTTCCTATTTTCCACCACAACTTCCGCATAACTCAAATCAAAACAACCCGGAAAATTTCCGCACTCATTACCACATCATTTACATTGTGAACATTGCCAATCCACTAGGGACATCGCAATAGAAGTTAGGGAAGAAATCGTTTCATACTCAACCTCATCCTTGATCGCATCAATACCATCACTCATCAAAACCTCCATCCATAACCTTATGCAAGCATGGAAGGAATCACTACTACTATTTTCTATTTTAGCATTTTTTGTCATTTTCAAGAACAAGTCTTGTTCTTATTTTTTATCTTGTAAGTGGCTTAAATACCACTACAATTTGTTGTTTTATTACAAGGCCTTGTTTACATACCTTGGCTCCCAATCTTGATTCTCGACAATCACAAGATTATTTAAGCATGTTACTAACCTTTCTTTTGTAGGATTGATTATTTTCTTCACTTGAAGCCCCAAACAAGGGGAGCTACCGTCGAGGGAGTTAATGTCGTGGACTAATTTTTCCACACTTTTATGTTTATTTATTCCAAGGGTTAACTTTTGTTTCGACAAAAGAGGAGAAGAAGTAAAACTTAGGGGCTTTCAAAACTTGCATCTATTCTTAAGTTTTACTCATCATAACATTATGTTTTGTCATCAACAAAAAGGGGGAGATTGTTAATACAAATAAACCGTAAAAACGTTTATTAATATTTTGCGATCTCTTTGTGTTTTGTTGATAACAAATATAATGTTATCTTAAGTATAATTATAAGGATACATGTTATTTTTGTAAAGCATTTACATATAGCCATTTAAATACAAAAATATAATAATTAAGCATTTGTTGTAATAGTTTATTAGGATGGGTAAAAACCATAACCCATGGATCTTAACCCATAACCAAGTAAGACTAGATACAATGTATACTTAGATACATTAAATCTAAAGAAAACCCATGGACCAACCCATAACCCATGACCCATAACCAAAAAACCCATGGGCAAGAGGAGGCGTTCCACGGATCCCTAGGATTACACTAGAGCGGATCCCAGTGGAAGGATCCATGGGATCCAGGAGCGATGAAGAATTTTGCCTATAAATGAGAGCCATTTCTTCATTCTAACTCACCCTCTTCTTACTAAATCTCTCATACACTCTCATTCTCTTCTAACATATAGATCACTTGATCTAGAGTTGTTCTTCTTTCTTTCTATTTGTGATCCTCATATAGGTCCTTCTCAAGGCGAGATCACGAGTATTCTAAAGTCATCCAAGCAAGGGGTCCTTGATTGATTTGTCCTCATAAGATTTACATGTAGCGAAGATCTTGTATTTGATATTTCACATATTTGTTGTGTAATAGTTGTGTTGGTTTGTCCACCGTGCAGCGTTGTGAAGGCTTCTCCGCCAAGTGAAGGAGTTTGTTGACATAGTGCTTGAACTCGAGTAGGTGACTCGGGGGTGGAGTAGAGCAAGGAAGGTGTCCTTGTGGCGAACCACTATAAATCGGTTGTGTCTTTTCTATCCTTAACTTTATTTATTTGCTTGCATTATCATTAGATCTATCGTTCTCAACATCCATACGATTTCATAATATCGAATCTAAAGTTTTGATATCAACTTAAAATCGGCAAAACTATTCAACCCCCTTCTAGTTTTCCACAAATTTGGTCAAACTTTGAGGATAATCGTATCTTGGCGGGGCATTTATATTAATGCAGCCATGGCACTTATTTCTTTTTCTTCAGATACATTCTTGCATATCTGATCCTTAAGTACCTCTTTTATACATTTAGGCGGGCGAACGATGCCATTTAGATTTATGATATAACATGTCGTTGGGGTTCGTTTATGTCTTGGTGCAACGACCATCATGTTCAGACATTGTTAATTGATTATTTTAGGATGATTTAGAAATATGATAATGTGTACATGTTTGGTGAATCTTGACATCGCTAGGAGATTCTAGGATTGTTTTTGCAAGGCTATTATTTTGTGCTTTTTTTTTAAATTGTCTCCTTCTATTTTAGGTGGTAGGATTGTGAAAATCCAGCAGTTGATTTGTTAGGAAGCTTTGAAATTGTTTGGAAAATATATGCTTCTTGTTGCATGCCTATGGATGTGACTATAAACTGTTTTACTTTGGGTCTTTGTGTTTTTACAGGTATGAGTCACAATTTTTCACTTTAATTATGGTCATGATTCGTGTAATTATCAGTTTCATGTAATGTAAACCACCGAATGGTGTTTAAAAATTTTGCATACCAATGTCGTGTGTGCAGGTTTGACCAAAAAAAGGTCTTACGTGTTGCTTTAACATTGAAAAGATAGAATGCATGATAGTTTATGCGGGAAAAAGATGCCGCTTAGCTATGTGATCTAGCATGTCATTTTATGGTTTTAACCATTCCGTTTCGTAATTAGGCCATTTGAATCCTACACTTTGAGATATCAATGTGTTGATTCGGGAAATTTGACTAAGAATCCATGTGTTGTGCTATGTGGTTTAAATGGTTTTTTAGATTTATTTTCTTCCAAATGTAGCTAATAACTTCCTTCAATGTATCTTTTCGATTATTGTTGAATTTTGTAAATCATTTTCTTTATTTCATCATGCTCATCTATCAATTCTTGCATTATGGACATTAGCTCATTGTTAAAACAAGCTACCTAACAGATTATTCATTTTGTGTTTAGGACAGTCAAGATATGTCAAGTAGACATATTAATATTGGGATGAAAAGGACGATATAAGTAAGTGCTACTTGTTATGGGCAAAACCATTAACACGATTTTCTCGGTTTGTATGATGCTTGCAGGGAGAAATTTTGTCACGAACAAGCTTTGGTAGAAGGCTTGACCTAAGTTTCTTCGTGACCAACTTCTCTTTGCAAGTGTCATGCAGAACCTTCATGTTCAGACATTCTTAATTGAGTAGACAATGATGATAAATATGTAAAGTGTGTCTCTTAAGTTGGTCAAAGTTTGAAAATAACCGTATCTTAGCGGACCATCCATATTAATACAGCCATGTCGTTTATGTTCTCTTTGTACCGACACATTCCTATAGATCTGAGCCTTCATCGTCAATACTACAAGTATTTAATTGTTGTTGTATCCCAGTAAGCATTTCCTTATACGAAGCTGATGCACCCTTTACCAAAGCAGGTTCCTGATTAGTTGGTTTCAATTCGAAGCATATTGGTTCTATTGTAACGTATGGTGAACACATTTTAATGTATTCATGTTTACGCTTAAGAATTGGTCGTCCAAATTTTGTGGCATGTGGATGACGCCGTTTAGGGTGTAAAAAAGTCGAAACAACGTTGTTTTGTGCTCTAGCATGTCGTTTTGTGGTTTTACCCATACTGTTTGGGTTGTTGAGCCATTAGATGTGGTTGAGTTATCAACCCATGAGGGCCCGATTATTTTTCTCCCCCTTTTGGTTTCTATACTCTTTTTTATTAGGGATTATAGGTCTTTCTATAGTCTTATACTTTACTATAACACTTAATTGGGTAGGTAATGATGATAAATTTGTGATGTGTGTCGCTGAAATAGTTAAAAATTTGAGAATAACCTCATCTTGGCGTGGCATTTATATTAATGCAGCGATGGCGTTTATTTTCTCTTTATACATATACATTCTTACAAATCTAAGCCTGCATCCCCCCTTTTAGACATTTTTTATCCAAAACACAGCAGGCATTCTGTGATAAACAATTGAGACCTACAAATTTGGGATTGTTGTTAGTTGTGTTCCAAATTACAGGTTAGTATTTCATTGTTATAATGGGTTTTAAATCCTTTTCATCTGATTTTTGGAACACTTTTTTGCATTTTATAGTCTTTCTTTAGCGTATAGATATTGTTGGTAATTTTAGGATGTTTTAAAAAGATGATAATGTGTACCTGTTTGGTGAAGCTTTGCGTGATTTTAAACTCTTTGCAACATATTATATTAGGACACAGTAATCTATAATCTCATATCTTGCTAGAATACTTACTTCCGTAGGGAATGACGATAAATCTGTTATGTATGTCGCCGAAATTGTTTGTAATTTGAGAATAATCGCATCTTAGCGTGGCATTTATATTAATTTAGCCTTTTTGTACCGATACATTCTTACAGATCTGAACCTCCATCGCCCCTTTTAGACATTTGTGATCCAAAACGCAACGTTTAAAGGGCTGGTATTTATTTCACCATCCTTTATGTACAAGAATCTCCCTCACTGAAACCACGTGTCCTTAATTGTTACGGCCATTACGTCGTGTTGATTTAAAGTTGAAATTATAAGACACTGCGATGACAAGATTTGGCATTCTTTGTTGGGTAGGCAATGATGATGAATCTATAATATAGATGTTGTGTCGATGAAAAATTTTAATCTTTCGTTTTACATTAATTATGAGATTCTTGCCAACATGGATTCTTGGGACATGAATCAGCCGTGTTCCACTTGATTTGTTTAAATATGAAACTTAACTTTTGGATTAGTTCTTGTCCGTTCAAATCCATTAGTAATTTCTATTTAATGGACCTTTGGAATAATTGGATAGGCAATGATGATAAATCTGTTGTACATATGTTGTGTCACTGACATCAATGAAAATTTTAAAACAACCTTATCTTGGTGGGGCATTTATACTAATGCAGCCATGGCGGTTTTTTCCTTTTTCTTCTTATGCACACTTACATATATGAGCCTTTATTTTTATAAAGTATATGAGGTATGTGCTAATATTCAAAATAACATTTGATGATCTTCATAACCGCAGTATAACAGTCAACACGACGTCGTTCTAATTGTTTTCCCACCTAAATGATGTCCTGGTCACGCCTAATGTATAACAAATACTCTCATGTTCAGAAATTCTTAATTAGGTAGGCACTTTGATAGAGATGTTGTTTCGCTGAAATTGGTCAAAGTTTGAGAACAACCGTGTCTTGGCGGGGCATTTATACTAATGCAACCATAGCGCTTATTTTCTTTTGTCCTTTTAAATTCTCGCAGATCTGAGCCTCCTATACGTCTTTCACTGAAATTGGTCTTTGATTTGACAACCTTCATGCACAAGAATCTCATATCATACTAGAACTATGTGTCCTAAATCATTACGTACATGTGAAAAATAAACAAAACGACGTCGTTTTGTGTTCTAGCATATTGTTTTGTGCTTTTACCCATGTCGTTCGGGTTGTTGGCCCATTAGTTGGGCTATCAGATGTGGTTGAGTTAGTGGCTCATGAGGGCTCGATTTTTTTTTGCCCCCATTTTGTTTGTCCGCTATTTTTATTAGTGATTCAAAGTCTTTCTTTCATCAACCTTTATGCACAATAATCTATAATCTCATATCTTATTACAAATATGTGTAGTGAATTCAGCTGATTTTCGGAAAAAATTGACATTATAAATGACGCTTTTGTGGTATAGCATGTCATTTTTGGTTTCAAGTATGTTGTTTGGTAAATGGGCCATCAAATGTGTTTAAGTAATTGAGCAATGAGAAATGTCATCTCAGGCCTGGTTTCTGATAGGTCTTACAATAATCTAAGAGGCTGTGATGATAGACTTTGATTGCTTTTGGATGGATTTGAACAAAACGGGTTGCATCATGGCAAGGCAGACTTACTAAGTTTGCAGCCATGACAAATATGTATTATTTTTCAATTGTATACCAGTTTGAGCCTTATAATAATAATAAAAAAATATGAATATGCAGATTCTGATTTGTTAGCTCACAATTGTTTTATAGGCTTATATGTTTAGCATGTTATTTTAGGATAGATGGATATTAATTCTGATGAAGGGTCTGAGCCAGAGTTCAGTGACTTCAAGATTCTAGAAAAGAAAGATAAGCCATTATAGCAACTGAGAAATGGAACGTTACAGGTTAAATATTTCCATGTTATCCTCACATGTCCAAATTATCCATCAACACATCACTTTTGTTGTGATGATTCTTTGCCCACCCCTTAACAAGGAAACTTAGTAAGTTATCAACCATCGCAGATAGATCCTCTTATTTCACATATTTAAAAATTTGAAAGTATGAAGAGATGCATAGCAATTACATATAAACAAAAAACAATATTACCAATTATCTTGCTGACATTATTCTTTGTTTCCGTATAGTTGCTCTTCATCTTTTGACACATCCAGATTCATAAACGCTTCGTAAGTTTTGCAGCTATGAATCAAAGTGTTTGAGTACGTTCTGTGAAAAACTAGAAGGGGGTTGAATAGTTTACCGATTAAAACTTTGTTTTAAACTATTTAGATCAACTTATGTCAATCTATTTAATATGTGTGTTGGATAATGATAGATAAGCATTTAAGTAAGTAATGCAAAGATAAAGAGTAAAGGAACACAAAACCACGACACGAGTATTTATAGTGGTTCGACTACAAGGACACCTTCCTTGCCCTACTCCACTCCCCGAGTACTCCACTCGAGAGTTCGTAAGCACTACACAACACAAGCTCCTTAATGTGGCGGAGAAGCCTTCTGGCGTCTCCTACTCTTTGTCCGATTACTAGGCTGACACCGGGTTCTTCCACAGTAGAACCACACCTATCACAACAACGCCTACACTTTATCCGGTACAAGGCTGAACCGAGGTTCCATTACAAAGGAGGAACTACTACCCAACACTACACCACAACACAACTAACCCAAAGGAGACACACTCCTTGTTACAACACTAGAAGGATATCAATATCCTTTAACCCAAACTATCTATCTTGTACATCGATGCACCATATCGAATGTACACCCTTGGAACCTTTTACTAATGCCTTCGACATGACCCTTCGACACCTTTCACTAATGCCTTCAACACAACAATTCTATGAAGGGAGAAAAGAACTATCAACAAGATACACTTCAGTGGTCTTGATGATGACGAAGCTAAGCAACTCATGACCTTGAGCTTGCACGTCTTCAAGAGGTGGTGATCTCGCCTTTAAGAGGAACCTAGAGACTCACACAAACATAAAACTACATAGAATGATCTTTTGGATCAGAGGTTAGAGACGTTACAATACTGAGAGAGAGTATGTGTAAAGTTGTAGTTAGCAAGACAGAAATGGCTCAATATTTATAGACAAATTTTTCTACTGTCCCACAGATCCCTCCCAGAGGGATCTGGCTAGTGCATACCTAGGGATACGGCTACTGGGTCATTTAGTCTGGATTTCGGGTTGCAACCGGGTTATGGGTTATGGTTTATGAACCATGGGTTATGGGTAATGGATTATGGATACCCAACAAGATGCAATGTACCTAGACGTTGGTCATGGACTTTGGGTCATGGATCATGGATAATATCCAACATGACTTCATGCATGATGTCATGTAATGGCTCATGGGTTATGGATCATGCTCCATGGGTATGTGTTATGGACTTTGGTTTTTACCCAACAACATTCATTGTACCTAGTCAATGGATCATGGATCATGGGTCATGGGTCATAGACTTTGGTTTTTGTAACATATTGGATTTCACAAACACATCAAACCATGACAAATATGGGGCGTATGAATATATGGTTTTAGAGAGAGAAAGTGGAGTGTTCTAGAGAGATAAAACAAATGGAATGTTAGATTACTCAATGAACATCTAAACCTCTCCCTTGTGGGGAGAGGGCTATTTATACAAATGACTACGCCCTCCTTCGGGCTGTGGATCAGGCATACAGTGGGTAAAGACCCGTCCTTCTTCCACGGTGTTACTTACACTACTGCTAATCTAACTATTATACTAATACGTCTACGAGCTATAATATGCTAAACAAATGTTGGGGTGACCGACACTTTAACAACTGGATTTTATAAATCCTAACAATCTCCCCCTAAGGGAGGTCACCCCAATAATTACATTGGAAAACATCCTAGCAATTAAACTTTAATCATTGATGTACGAGCTCGTAGACTTCATATCTCCAACAGTTTAAACATCATGCAATAGTAGTGATTCCTTGACTTGGAGTGGTTCAATGATATGTGATTAGGAGCATACTTAGAGATCATCATCATCATTACATCTTTACATTGTTCGATTGTGGGATTGTCAACATGTGAGGTAGTAACTTATGGACCGACATGCTCACATTCTGGATCATGATTTCTTCTCATCAGAGTAGCGGAAGTTTTAGTTGATTCATGATATTTGCGTAGCGTAGCGAAGCATGGAGTGAAAATATCAGTCGTTGATGCACTTATCATGATTTCTTTAGAAATGAATGTGTTGTATGAGCATGCGGCTATGGATTGACCTCTCAATTACGATCATTTGCAAGCGTTGGGTGTACACATACAGCGATTAGCAATAAAGCGCACGAAAAGTGTCTTTGATCACTTCGTTGAATTGAGTACACGACCCGGTTCCCGTTGATCGATTACAATCTTTTGTGATCAAGTATAATTCGAAGAATCTCCTTGACGAGGTTTCGCGTTGCTCTAGCCATTCTCAAGCCGGGTGTCTCAAGGAAGACAACACGGAGTGAGTGAACCGGTAATTGAGATTCAGCGATTGATGAAAAGAGATTTGAAAAACAATCATGTCTTGCTCAATATAAAGTGTTTTTGCAATACAATGAAGGTTTTAAGGAAAATCAATTATCAATCATAAATACCTTTTATTTTGAAATATTAATACACAGTCGATGTGCTAGAGAAAAGAATTTTAAGCACAACGACCGGTTTTTCAAATGTATCCGTCAATCCATTTCCTGGACCAAGGTTGATTCAATAATGAATCACCCCATTGTTTCAATCCAGTTGTCACAAGTTTGATCAATTGGATAGATCTCACATGTTACCTACCAAGAGCTTGTTTGATGTTGGCTCTAGAAGGATTTCCATCTTCATCGTGAATATTTTACATATCACTCAGATGTTCTGGCAATACCACAAGGATAATGCGTAGGACTCTTAAGATGTAATCTCACTTTCCACATTGTGTGAAACAGTAAGACTTCATTAATTTTGTGTCCTAATGAGATTTATTGATAATCTCGTGGCTCTAGACTCAATAGTGCACATTTGTTCCTATGCCGGAGACTAGGGAGAGGGTCTCGTTCTTCAATATCAATAATCTTTAAGAGAAAGTCGATAGATATTGTAAGTTCCTCGTGAGAATGAAACAAGTCCTTTTAAGAGGAACTTGAGTAGCTTGGGAAGTTGTAGTGCGGTCGTCCTTTGGGTCCATGATGTCTTGTCTTCAATACGGTGTTACCTTAGTAACCACCGGTAGCATATGTATTGAACCGGTTTCTACCCTAAGGTTGAATTATTGGAGGCTATTTCTTTTCACCCTTTTCTCATTCAATTCTTTTCATTCTTCAACCCTTGATGCTTACGAGATTTCATAACTAGAACTTTGTTGGGTTTATTCCGGTTCTAGCTCTATCTCGATCCGCACTCTTCCCATTCTCACTTTTCTCCTTTTTTCATCATACCTAAGGACTTCTACACTATCTAGTGGATTGTACAGGTAGATCCCTCCGGATCTGGCGGGATCGTGGGAGCAGAATACCTAACCTAACCATCCTTATATCTCCATGCATAAAATAAATTTGGTCGGTCTTTTTGGTATTGTTCTTACGCCATTGAAACCATTCGAAACCGTTTGAATAATCAATCCGGATACTTGTGATCTATGATCAAAGAATTTTGTACCTGAATTGTTTTTGATATTTCAGAATAAGCTCCCCCTCAACATGTGCATCGAATGTTTGAAATCGTTTTGGCACATGGAGGCAAGAAGATTTGAAAATCTTCAGATTGAGAAATAAGAATTCACTTCTTTGATCAACATTTTCTAAAAATATCGACATCACTTTCCCGATGAAAATTAGTATTTGAAATACTTTGTTAAAGATATCTTTGGGAAAGGATGTGGTTTTCAAAAAAAGTTGCTCCCCCTCAATATGTGCATCGAGATATTTGAAATAATTTTAACACATAGAGGGAGAACCTTTTGAAGTACATTCACGAACACAAAAGCCATAAAGAAACCATTAGAAAATCGATCAAGGTACTTTATGTTGAATCATAGAAAAATTAGTACCTTGAAAGTTTATTTTCCTTTTGAAATGCTCCCCCTCAATATGTGCTTCGAGATTCGAAATCATTTAGCACATATGGGAAGCGATGCACATTTGAATAAGCGCTCACCTTTTATCAGTTGCATATTTATATCACATTTTCTCCCAGATCAAAATTTCAAATCTTTTGAGATTTTGGATCTCAAGTGATTAAATATGTAAGAAAAACTTGTTGGAGAAAAATGTGTCGGTTTTATTTAATACGAAATGGAACATTCTAAGTTCCTTTTAGAGTAAAAAGGAAACTACTAGCCATAACCTATCACTATCATATACATTACAATTATAGTTGTTCATAATACAATCACCACATAACAGATAATTTTTTATAATAACAAAGCTACTGCAGGAAGATGTCTTCATTCAGTTCTTTGAAGTAGCTTGTAATGTCCTTCACGTAATCTTCCACCCACAAAACTTTCAAGGCTGCGGAAGATCTTTCTTGTCTTAAGTCTTCGACCGATCGCAGCAATGAACTCTTCACACCTCTACAAATCCTGTTCAGACCAAAATCTACTTTTGTTCCACGGCTTCAAGTCAAGTTTTATTTCCTTCACCCTTGAGTTTAATTCTTCTTCAACCATCTTGAGTGTACCATCACTAAACTTGTATAACTCGCACAACCTCATTAGCATTCTTGACCCGTATCTGTCAGTAAAGAGGACTGCTCTAGGGGAGTCAATCACTGTGTAGTCGTGACGGAATTCATGCCCAGTGGCTTCCCATTGAGGTCTTGTAAGATTGACTGAGTTTGGTAGCTTTCACACCAAGTTGAAAATCACCAACTTTTGTCGAATGACTAAGCCCACGATCAAAGATTGATTGCGGCGAGAGAGCCTTCTTCTCACGAATAGGTAGATGGTCTAGATGTCCTTGGAGTTCGGAAGATAAAGATCTTCAAAGTCACTTGGAAGCAAATGTTTGAAGTCGTTTTCTTCAATAACATGATCTTTCAAGTCTGCTCTTCTAAGAAATATCTTCTTCAGATAATCATAGTCGTAGATTGAGAAGATTTCTACACTGACCACACTTAGAATACGCAGCTTGGATCAAACAGCTTTGCGCCTCTTTTCAGCACCATGTCTATCAATGTAGAATTTCTTCTTCTTGAACCACCAATGAGAAATGCCGTATGAGGCAGCAATGTCATACACTTGTTCTTTGTCATCCGAATTGATCGGTACCATCTTTTCAAGACCGGATCTATGTAGGTTGCGACTTTCATCTTAGAAATCGATAAAGTGGTTTTCTTTCTTGATTCGAGCACATAGATATTCCAGTCACGGTTGAAGAACTACATTGGATTGTCAATTGTCTAGGTTCACGCGAGAGGAAGAGGGTTTTAACATCAAAGCAGTGATATTCTCACCGACTTGATCATTCGACATTTTATGACATTCTTCCATCGGTATTAAAGTGGTGGCATCAGAGTGGAAGACTTTGACGATTTCAAACGCTGGGCCTTCAAGATCTTTAGGTGTGATTGATGAAATTCCCTTCTTCTCATAAAACCACTTCATAAAGCTTCCCATATCACATGTGATATGTAGGAGAGAGTCTTCAACAAGGGCTTCATAGTTGGAAGTAATGGTAGTAGCCCAATTTTTGTCAGGGATTATCAAATCAGACTCAGGAATGGACCATGAAGGTTCAGGAGTTTAAGATATATCTTTGGCGAGCCAGCTTTGAGACATGTCCTTTGATGGTGCAGCCCTAGACGTTTTGATGCGTTTACCCTCAATATAAGCGTCCCATCAATCTTCTTCTTCAGTAACTTTGGGGATATGCTTGGTGGAAACATCATCGTCTTCTGATTCTGACTCTTGAGCAACATAAGACTCTTCATTAAGCATTTGCTCTTCTGGAATAGTAGAGACTGTGGGTGTAAATCTGGAATCAACCGTGGTCCAAGCCGTAGATGTCTTCTGAGTACCTTGACCACCAGATGAACTGGTTTGATTAGAGGGTGTTGGCAGAGGTGTTGGCGGATTTATCTTCCGATTTGTGGTTGTGCCAGAAGATCCACCAGTACCGGATGTTCCAGCTCCACCAGCTGGAGGAGGAGGAGGCGGTGGAGATTTGGGACCTCTATGCAACGTTTCCATCAGAACAGTCCTCCTTTTCTTCTTTGCCTCTCTTTCTCTAATGTCCTCCAGAAACTGCAAATGATTATCACGTTTTATTGATTCTTCGAGAGCCTCGTATAACTTGTTATGAACCTCATCCAGATGCTCGTTAGTGTCATACATTCTATCTGAAAAACTGCTCTTGTATCTGAAATAGGCAAATCTTTAAACCGTTGAAGCAGTGGAGCCTGCATTGCCCATTCTACAGCATCTTTAACTTCTGCTTCAATGGCCTCTGTTACAACAGCATCGAAGTTAAGGTTCTCCAGCTTGGATACTGTAACAATTCGCATTTTCAGGATTTCTATCCATTCTCAAATTTTTACTATTCATCTCAAGAAATTACTATTCACTTTCACTATTCATCCCGTAAATTTTTTATTTCACATTCTCGTAAGATAAATTATTTTAGTAATGACCTGAGAGTTCGACAATCGTTAGATCATTTTCATAAAGTTATTAAGAAAACATCGTTTTAAAGTTTCATTTTGGTGGAACACCATTTCAACATCCACGCATAACAAAAATCAACTCGGACAATTTTCCTCACATCAGTTAATTTTAGATCACTCATAATTAATTAGAAATTTTTAAGATTTCTTTTAAATGTTACCAAATAAACCACGAGTAATCGAAACTAAACTTACGTTTTAAACAAATCTCGTAGACCCGGACTTAACCATTCACCGCGGTATTTTCTAAGATGTTTAGAAACTTTTACATTTTGGAAAAGTCAAACATATTTCTCTCCTCCTTTGACCATAAAGAAATTAAGCACATGACGTTCTACATTTTTTCTTAAATCGCGTAACTTTTAAACTTCACGTATAAGCATTAAGTTATCCACGTCTGACGAAAACCACATTTGACATCTCATATCACTTTTAGACTAATTTTAGTCTACTTTAAATACATTCACGGTCATTTCCACGAAATTTCGTTCTTTTCGATAAATTGCAATTCGCGTTTTGACCGTAATTCCAGTTTTAAGCGCGATTTTGCACCCAATAAGACTTATCACCCATTTTATATTTTTAGATGGAGTATAATGATGAGTTTAATCATTCCTATAAGTTTCATATTTTTAAGATACCGGTTTCGTTTTGTGGCTTAACGACTTACGGTTAGCGATTAACGGAACCAAAACTCACTCGTAACCAAGATAATACCAAAACTATCCACCTAAGTCATCTTATCTCTTCATGGCCGACCTTAGGGGAGAGTCATCATTTTGGTGGCATCATCCTAACCATGGTTCATTTAGATCATTACATGTGTCCTAACTTAACCATGGTTAATATTTAACCCAATATATGGTTAACCAAACTTACCCTCCTATAAATAGAAAGTGAAATACATCCTAAACACCCTAAAACACTGAATTGGGTCGTTCATATCATCAAACCCTCATATCTTCCATCATTTGATCTATAAACTCCAAGTTTATGCAAAGAAGTTTCAAGTAGTAAATTACTACATCAAATCTCTAGCAAGTTTAAGTGATCTTCTTGAGTTTAGATCCACTCAAGTCACTTATTACTTCATCACCAACTCTTCAATAATGCAAGGGTGCCAAGGTGTAGAAAGCTAGCTCAATCCGAAGTCTTAAGTGATCAATCAAAGTCCTATCCTTACTAAGTTACTCCTTTCTTAATTGAAAGCCAAAAGTTGTAAGCAACTAATCACCACCATCATCTCATCTTTATTATTCATAATCTTAACAATTTCATGCTATATATATAGTTACTATGTTGATTCATGATGTACATATACTCAATCACATGTTTTAATTCACATATTGTCGTAAAAGTAACAAACTAGTAAACTAGTCATATTATACACATTTAAGACCATTAAAACCAGTCACATGTGGACTTTTTAACTTACATACTATGGTAGACAAGATAAAAAGGTAAACATAGCAATTTGAATCACCTGAAACGGACAAACGAGTCAAAAGTTATGGTCAAAAGAAGTTAGCAAAACCAAAACGCCGAAACCGCCAAATAGCTTGTTGTTAAAGTGCATGCGCTTTGAAAATAGTACTACGGTCCGAATCATCAAAAGTTAAAGCATGAAAGTTGTCCGAACGGCGTTTTCCTTGAGATGTAAAGAAGCTCGGACCTTGAAAACACTTAAGCAGGCCATATTCTTTCAAAAGCTGAAGCGCCTTATATGTAGTTTCAAGACTATACTTTGTCACAACTAAAAGCAAAACCAAGTTATTTTCATAGCTAGTTACATATTAACTTAACAAAACTTCATTTAATCTTTGAAATAGTGTTTTCACAAGTAACAGAAAAATGACCATTTAACATTTTCTGACGATTTTTACCAAAACTTTATTCTTGAACATGTTAATAAGTTGTAACCACTTGTAAGCAATGAGAACTTGTAAAAACTAGATATTTACTAAAAACATGATAAACTTTATGATATAACAATCTTCATTCAAAATCTATGTTTCATCTACTAAGTGCTACAAAACTAGGGAGCTTCATGTGAGGGGTTTCATTTGAGTAAAACGTGTCGACGAGTTCTTTGGTTACGATTTAAAGTGTCCTAGCTCCTCGAAAGTTTACTACATGACCTCACGAATTGTGATGGCCCTAACGGTAGTACGATATATATAAACTATACACGTTTTCACAACTAGACCATTTCTATAAATGACATACACAAAAACCATGTACTACATCATGATCAACATAGAGACGTATATAGTTTGCTATTTGTTTAGCATCATTATTTCAAACCTAAGTCGCAACATCCTATTCTAGGTTGCTCGTAGAAGTTCTCACGGCATATCGATCATTCTCATTATACATTTGCTATCATTTACTTTGAGGTGAGTTCATAGCCTCACTTTCTATTACTTAATTGTTTTACAAACCCTTGGGGGAGATACATGCTTTATTTTAAATCGAACACATTGCTTTCAAACTGTATGCTTATCTGAATGTATTAATTGCACTAAGTACCACTATTACCAATCTTAAGTCCCTACTATCATGAACCATTAATCACTTGCGCTTGAGCGAATATTGTGGATAGGCCTATTGGGATTGTGAATCCGTTTGTGTTGACGGGTAGGCAAACAACGCACTATATTGAAGATCTATAGGTTTATTGGCAAATTACCTATTAGGGCAACTGTTACTATTGTATCAATTTCTATTGACAAGATGTTAACGTTTTCGGTATCATGAGCTTAGTGCAATAATATATGTTTTGTTTTCAACATTATGGGTGTATAACAACGTAACCCACACAAACATTATGTGTTCAACTGATTTCTTAAAACTCTATGAATTCACTCAACCTTTGTGTTGATAGTTTTAAGCATGTATTTCAGGTCCATAATGTACGAGGATGGCACGGAGAAGCACGGATACTCAAGAAGGCTATAAATTTTATTATCATTCGAAAACCCATTTAATGTATTATGTAAACCGTGAAACTACTGGGACCTCATTTTTGTAAACTCTGATATTTATATAAATTGAATGATAAATCTTTTAAAACGACTCCATTAGAGTTCGTTTTCTATGGTTATATTGTTGTGCCATGAAGTAACACCGGTTTGAATTCATGCGTATCACAAAATTGGGGTGTTATAGATACACGACGATCAAGGACATTGATAGATTTAGGCAGGTGCTTCTCAAGAGCTTCAATACGTTTCATGGCCTCGTCGAGCAATTGCTCAGTTGTTTTGATCAGAGGTGGTGACGTCGGTGGCGTGACAGGGTCACTAATAGTGAAAATAGGTGGTGGAACTGAAGCAGGTTAGGGTGGTGGAAGTGCGGTTGTTTGAGCAGGAGCGGGTGGTGAAGGTGTGATTGATGGAGTAGTAGTTGATGAAGTGACCATTGGTGCTGTCACCGGAGGAATGGTAGAAGTGTCTTGCTGAATGGTGACTGAGAACATAGACTGAACTTCATCCTTTTCATCGTTTTGCTTGTCAGACTCGATGTCTGAGGGTCTGTCCTTAATGAATTGATCACCAAAGGTAAAGTCAGGCTCAAGATTCTTAAGTAATGACAGAGATCCGGTGGATATGTTTGATTCTTCCAGGCGCACGGGTTCCTCAGATCTTGGCTCAAGAATTTCCTGTGTACCTTCCAGCAGTTCATTACCCTCAACTTCTGTAATTAGTCTGTCAGTGTCTGTTTGTTCAATCTCTGTCTCAAGCACTGGAACCTCTTCAGTAGGAGATGTTGTTTCCTGACCTTCTGCCTGAGTGTTGCTAGAGGCAAGTGTTTCCTCCTGTATGCCAGACACATCCTTTTACACTTCAGTTTGTTCTTGAGCTGAGGATGATTCAACGCTTCTTTTCTCAGGCTTGAATTGGTTTGAAGTTTTAGGATACGGAGTGGAGATGGTTAACAACATCTGAGCTGCTTGTACAGCTTCTTCTCCTGCTATTCCTTTGCCTTTACCTTGTGCAACAGGAGTGGTTTGGCTTGGTGCTAACACGGGTTCTCGTAACACGACCCCTCCCACTGGTTGTCTTTTAGGCATGTTTAGACTATCCAGGCTCTGTTGGATTCCTTGTTGTAGTGCAGCCTCATCTTTATCCACCAAACTCCTTTGACTCTCAGGAACCTTGGATCCTTCATCTTTTCCTTTTCCGGTGTCTCTCTTTCTCTTTTACGCTTTTGTGATGAAGTGTCGGTAGATTGAGGTCTATCAAGTCTCTTCTTGGGAAGGGTGGCGTATGAGGTTTTCGAGGATGATTTAGCACGGAAGTAGACTTTGTAGACTTGGGTTGTGAGGATCGGGGTGTCATCAACATTGGATCTGGATGCCCTTTTCTTGTATTTTACAGTAATCGACCTTCTTAATACTATCGGTGAGAAGAGCCTCGAGAATTGGCATTCCAAATATCTCTTTATTAACACCTTTGGCAACATATTTGAGGTTCTTGATGAGTGTGTAAATACTCATCATTTTATCCAATTAAGCGCAAAAACATCCGAAAACACTCGAAATGCATCAAAATGATAAAAATATCACAAATAAGTGTTTTATGTGTTTTAAATGCAAAAATATCAAAATCGGTGAAAAGCGTATCAAGTTTGCATAATTGGCGCTTTAGTCCCCCAGTTTCAAAAGTTGTCAAAAGCAGTCCACAGTAAAACAAAATAAAGAAAAATGTTATTCAAGGTCACTGAAATATTCTAAGTTGTCAAAATGGTCCTTGAATAAATCTTTTGTCAAATGGCGAAAAGGTCCTCGAGTTTTGAAATTGTCACAAATGGTCCTTTGAAAATTTAAAATGTCAAAACTAGTCCTTGTACTATTGGAACTTGTCGGTTTGGTCCTTGTGACAACTTTGGTATATTAGCAGAAATGGTCCTTCAAGAATTGGATAATTACAAATTGGTCCTTGTTATTTAAATACTAAGCCATGACCCCTTTACACCTTTGACCCTGCCATATGCCATTGTGACCCCTGGTCAACCCACAGTCAAATCCTTCTCCTTTCCCTCCACCTGTCCACTGTTTATCCTCTTCCCCTCCAACTTGCCTGCAACACACAGCCCTCTCCCATCACCTTTCCCTCCACCCCTCATCATCACCTCTACCCACTTTTCCCACCATAATAAATGCCACCCCCCCTAGTTGCAGTTTTCAGAGCCCACAGGTCAAAATAGGCTTTCCCGCCAAAAATGATCAAATGGCCAATATCAATTCTAGACATCCAATGGTTGAGATAAAAGCTGGGATTCACTCAGAAGGACACGTGGAAGCTTTCTAGTGTATAAAAGAAGGAAGAGAGGCAAGAGAAGAAAGTAGTTAGTTAATTTTTAATTTCAATGTATGTCGTTTTCAATTTCAATGTCTTAGTTTAATCTAAAAGCTTTAATTTTCTGTTTCATTGTACTCAACTTAAGTTAATTTATCAATATAATCCATATTCAAGTATCAATTCAAGTTTTATTCACATTTCATATTTTATGCTTCTTGTTGCAAATTTACATTTCAAAATCTCATACCCAAGCTTCAAATAGCTTATTTCTCGGTTTACACAAGCTTACATAAGCTTAATATAGCTTTGTAAGCTTGGAATTCGATTCAAGTATATTTGGTGTAAGGTCAACAAAAGTCAATCATGCAAAGCGTAGATCTTGGTTCAAACAGGCTTGGAAATGGTTTATGGGTGTTGCAGAGATGGATTTGGGTTGGATTTGATATAGAATAGTAGGTATTGGGTTTGGATTAAGCTGCACAAATAGCTTGGGCACTTGTAAGTTTGTATCTGATTTTCATTTTTTAGTCAGTTTGCAGTTTGTATTTGTACTTGAACCTGTGGTCATTAAACCTTTGAAACCTGTTTAACTAGTTGTGATTAGGGTACTAAAATCAGCTTAAGTGATTAGCATAAGCTAATTCATGAATCATCTCAGTTAAGAATGCAAGTCAGTTTCAAAACTGGTGTTTGGATCAGTGGAATGGTTTGAGCTTAATCCCTTGTTGGTGTTTGCAATCTATCTACTCAGTCTTATTTAGTCATTTTCAACTCATCTTAGTTCATTTATACCACTTGTAATAGCTTAAAGTCAAAATTTCATTGAACTGTTCTAATCTCTTTCTTGTGGAATTTTATAAAATCAAAAGTCGGTTTGTGCTTAGATATCATAGAAATAGGTTGAATTAGTTTCATTTCACCATAACACATCATATTCAGTCATCAAATCAAGATTAAAGTTCACAAAAGTCAAACTTGTCTCAACTGCTCAAAAGTCAAAACATGAAAAATCAAGTTTGAGCCCAACTGAGATGATTTATCATTGATTCATCTCTGGGCCAAATCAAGTCAAACTTTGGGTTTTATAAGTTAAGTTGGTCTAGTTTCTTATTAGGATTTTTGTTGATTTTTATCAATTTTCTAAAAGCTCCAAAAGGGCTTGTCAAACAGGGCTCATTTGCCCTGTTCATAAAACTCAGTGAGTACTGAGTTTTCACAGCCTTGCAGAGCTTGTCAAAAGCTCATAAGAGCTTGTCCAAGGCTAATATTTGGTTTACAAGTAGCCAACCAGGTCAACTTCAAGTTCTAATATCTGTTTTTCATTTTTAGCTTATTAGGTAGCTTGTGCATAAGCTTAAAGTAGTACCCAAATGATTTTTAGCTTAAACTCAAAACAACCAAATCTGTGCATCTTGTATTTGAGAGGTTAAGAGTAGTTGAAATTTGTTGTTTTAGAGTACTTATAGCTTATTAGAGCTTACATGTAGTTTGGTACCAGTTTGGTACCACATGCTTATTCCAAGTGCTTATTACATAAGCACTTACAATTCTGATTGCATTTTCCTTCACACAAGCCCATGTTTTCTATTTTCTTAGATTCAGCATATTAAATTAGACTTTTCTGAAATTTTCATATTTTTCCATAACAGTTTGCTATTTTCTTAATTAAAAGCAGTTTTAGGTAATTTTAATTAGCTTTTAATACAATTAAATCGAGAAAAGTTCAAAAAAATAATTTTCATTTTCCTAGGTTAAGATAAATATAAAAAGTAAAAATTTATTTTTCAGATTTTCATAGTTTAAATTGTAATTTTAGTAATTTAATTAGTTTTAAATAGTTTAAAATTCATAAAAATAGAAAAATAATCGGAAAAATATAAAAATAGTTTTGAAAATTCTCTTTTGTTATTTTAGATTTTCCAAGTCATAATTATATTTTTCTAGCTTTATTTCATATTTTCTTGTATTTTAGGTTATTATTAAATAGTTAAAAATAGTTTTTAATTAATAATAACTAATTTAATAGTTATAAAAATAATTTTCTTTTTCTTAAAATTTTATTTTATCATTAGGATTGTAAAAATGTCATTTCATATTTTTAGGATTTATATTGCCTTAGTTTCACATTTTCTTTAGACGTCACGTAGTTTTAAATTCGGTTTATAAAACATAAAATCAAAACATCATTTTGCAAATAGTGATAGCGTTTATTTAATATTTTTATCTTTTAATTTCCTTTAATTTGCATTTAAGCCCTGTAATTTACAAAACTTTTCTTTAGGTATAAATAACTCAAAATCCTTCTTGATCACTATCCTTAGTGATTATTCGACATCGATTGTGTTAAACACCATTCATCCTCCGTGGGACTTAACGACCGGGAATCCAATTGTATTCTCTGATCTAAATTGCATTTGGTGTTTGAGCTGTTTTAAGTTCCTTACGGTTGGTCATTCGCAGTGGCTAGCTTGCGTGAGAAAACTTGCGGTTTTGCACCAATCAAATTTTAGGCGCCATTGCCGGGGAGGTGTAAGCGTGTTCTAAACATTTTCGGACCCGTACTTGCACATATACCACCTTTTGTAAAAGCAGTTTTTTGTAAAGTTATAATAAAATCAAAAGTTCATTAACACTTTTCCTAAAGTGTTAAAACACCAAACAAAATATAAAACAACAAAACAATCGTAACGTTTTCTAGCTCGTGTTTCTTTTAAGGTGATTCTTAAAGAAATACGATTTGGTTAAACGAGACGATACCAAAAATATTGTCCAAAAGTTTTTAAACCATCAAGACAAATCTATACCTCGTCTTTTCGGTGGTACTTAATATATACATAAAAATCAACCACCAAATCAAGGCGGTACACCTACTAGCGGAGGTGTGACCATAATAAGTTCGAACAATGATTTAAAACTTGCCTTTGTGTCCTTGTGATTTGGTGTACCTTTTCAAATAAGCCATTTCATTTGTGATTATTGGTTAAGTTCACTTGTCGTTTTGCCTCGCATTTGTTTTGAAAATTGATTTTTATACTTAGTGCATGCGCACTCGTTCTTCAGTTCTACAAGTCCACTTTTCGAGCTTGCAAATATTCCTCGTGAGCGTGAGGGCGTTACGCTCCTTGGTAGTGGTGAGGCGTCTACCACCACCACCCCTCTTTGTAATGGCGGAAGACAAGCCGATGAATGAGCTTCTCAAGCACCCATCGAGGGTTACGGAGATGCTATTGTTGTCCCGACCATCGTGGGCGATACTTTTGAGCTCAAAACCGGGTTACTTAATCGGTAACCCAAAGCCAATTCTATGGTTTTGGCGGGATGATCCTCATGCACACATTCGATGGTTTAACAAGATTGCATCTACCATCAAATACAAGAATGTCCCACATGAAGCAATTAAGCTTCTTACATTCCCATTTTCTCTGAGGACAAGCCGGAATTGGCTTGAGAAACAACCCCTCGTTCCATTGAGACATGGGAAGATCTAGTCACAAAGTTAGTTAACGAGTTCTATCCTCCATCCCGAACTACAAGTCTTAAGAATGAGATAATGAAATTCTCTCAAAGATTTGATGAATCGTTCGGGAGGCATGGGATCGTTACAAAGAATTGCTCGTAAGTGTCCGCATCATGGTTTTCGAGTTAATGCAAATGGATACTTTCTACAATGGTCGAACCGGACTAATCAAGACTCTTTAAATGCCTCGCGGAGGTAATTTCTTGAGCAAGACCACAAAAGAAGCCTTGCAAATCATTGAAAACAAGTCCCAAGTCCGCCCTTTCCGCACAAAGACATATCGAGACTCGGTCGATCTTTGGACCTTCTACTTCATCTCCGTGAGTACATCTAGCACCGATGCTAAGATTGACAAACTCACGAGATATTATTCGAGCTTTGGTTCTTGCTAACCAAAGAAAGTCACTTTCACGAGACACCATCATATGGTGAAGTGAAGAAAGTTGAAGTTTGTGTTACTTGTGGTGGTCCTCATGCATACTACAAGCTGTCGCCACCGATGGCGATCCTTTTGAAGCCAATGCTATAGCGGTACTTCAAATCAAGGAGGTAATCAATACCGTCCTCAAAATGAACCAAACTACCGTGCTAACACTTATCGAGGCACCACCGGTTTAACTGAATCTAACCGAATCGAACCAACCTAGAATGAACCAAGGTTATCAAAACCAAGGTAATTTCTATTAGGACCCAATCAAGGTTTCCAACATCAAGGAAATCTTAATCAAAACACTTTCAATCGAGGGAATCAATTTCGAGGAAATATGAATCCTAATCAAGGGAATTAAGCTATAATCGAACATACGACCTCAATTATCCTCCACCTCCTCCTGTGTCAACATCGATGAGCTTTTAAAGCAATTCATGAAGACTCGAGAGGAGACAAAGCGAGTTGTTGGTCGGTCGGATCGTTGAATTAAAGAAGTCTTTAAATGATCGACCCTCGGGCTCGGTACTTTACCTAGCAACACGATCGCTAATCAGAGGCGATGCAAAGCGATCCTGACCGAAGTGGTGCCGTATGATGGACCCGCTATTCCTACTACCTCTTCTTCTTCTCCCGAGGTAGTGGAAAGTGAACTGAGGCGACAAAGGACAAGGAACTTCCTACTAATAACGGAGGTACCGGCAATGTCCATCCTCGGGTTGTCCGAAACCAAATCCAATCCGAGAGTTGTTTTGAACCTCCCGTAGCTCCGTTGAAAATACCAAATCAAAACTTCTATTCCTTACCCATCACGTTTGAATGAACAAAAGCTCATGAAAAGCCAATCATCGAATGGACAAATTTTTCAAATTTTCCAAGAATTACATTTTGACATAAGCTGCGGATGCTATCATGTTGATGCCCAAGTTTGCATCAACTCTCAAACACATGTTAAGCAACAAGGAAAATTTGTTTGAAATGGCTAAAACTCCTTCGAGCGAAGCGCTCTGCGGTTATCTTGAAAAGCTTCAAAAGCTTGGAGATCTGGAAAGTTCCTCTTACCTTGTGTATTTCGGGATGGTTGAATGCTTTGCCTTAGGCGATCTTGGTGCAAGCATAAACCTCATGCCTCATTCGGTATGGAAGAAACTTTCTCTTAGGACCTTACTCCTACATGCATGACTCTCGAGCTTGCGGATCGTACAATATCCGTCCTCTTGGAATTGCCGAGGGGCGTATTTGAAAGTAGGAAAGTTCCATTTTCGGTGACTTTGCGGTTGTTGATTTCGATCTTGATCCACGGGTTCCTCTCATTGTTGGAAGAGGATTCACGAGCAGGCGTGCTCTCATTGATGTATTTGAGCAAGAAATCACATTACGTGTTGGTAATGAAGTATCACCTTTAAACTTGATCAAACTTGGTACTCCGCAAACTATGATTACGAGTCGGTTAACCGAATAGATATCATTGATGTTGCTACGAAGAGTACTCTCGAAGTTCTTGGTTATTCTCATAATTCGGTGGTGGGATCCCACCACATCTTCTCAACCTATCATAGCCAATTCTACTCCTTCTCTCACTCCGTTTGAGGGAAGCAACTTCATCTTGGAAGAGATTGAAGTATACTTGGCTAGTGATTACATTCCATGGGAAATTGATCACGCTCAATTGACATCGAGGGGACATACTTCTCATTGAGAAATTGCTTAAAGATGATCACTCATCAACCCTCACACTAGTGATGCAATTCGGAAGAGATTAATCACCATGAGATTAATCCGGAGGTAGATATTCTTATTCTTGAGAAGGTGTTAAATCGGACACTTCTCCTCCACTCCCTCCCGTCGAGCTTCATAACAAGGAAGTCAAGTCGGTTGAGAAAAGCGAAGAATTTCTGAAGTCGAACTTAAGGACTTACCGCCTCATCTTGGTATGCATTTCTTGAAGGTGATGATAAATTGCTGTCATTATTGCCCGAGATTTGAGTAAAGATGAAAAGTCGCTCTCATAAAGATCTTGAAGTCACACAAGCAAGCAATTACTTGGAAACTCTCGACATTAAGGGTATCAACCACGAATTTTGTACTCACAAAATCTTGATGGAGGATGACTTCAAGTGGCGATTCAACATCGAGAAGGGTGAATCAAAAATCCATGATGTTATCAAGCAGGAGGTTATCAAACTTCTTGATGCGAGATTGATTTACCCAATCTCGGATAGTCCTTGGGTTAGCCCGATTCACTATGTTCCAAAAAGGGTGGCATAAGCTGTTGTCACGAATGAAGAAAAGCGAGTTAATTCAACTCATTTGGTTCGGATGGCGCGTGTGTATTGACTATCGTAAGTTGAATGGCGCCACCGTAAAGACCATTTTCCTCACCCTTCATGGACCAAATGCTTGAGAGATTAGCGGGGAATGAGTACTATTGTTTCCTTGATGGTTTCTCGGGTTACTTGATCCCCATTGATCCACGGGATCAAGAGACCACATTCACTGCCCATACGGAACTTTTGCCTACAAGCGTATGCCTTTTGGCTTATGTAATGCTCCTGGCACGTTCCAACGACGTATGATGGCCATATTCCACGACATGATCGGGGAAATAATTGAGGTGTTTATGGATGATTTCTCGGTCATTGGGGACTCGTTTCAAACATGTCTCTCCCATCTAGATAAAATGCTAAAACGGTGTGAAGACACCAATCTTTGTCTAAATTGGGAGAAGAGCCACTTTATGGTCAAAGAAGGAATAGTCCTTGGCCATAAGATTTCAAAAAACGGGATTTAGGTAGATAGAGCAAAAGTCGATGTTATTGCTAAATTGCCTCATCCTACTACCGTCAAAGGTATTAGGAGTTTTCTTGGTCATGCCGGGTTTTATCATGATTCATACAAGATTTTTCTAAAATCGCTCGACCTATGACCCATCTTCTTGAAAAGATGCTCCTTTATCTTCTCTCACGAGTGCGTCAAGCTTTTGAAACACTAAAGAAAAACTACGGAAACACCCATTCTAGTTGCCCCCGTGGGATTTACCCTTTGAGCTCATGTGCGATGCAAGTGATTTTGCTATCGGTGCGGTCTTGGGGCAACGAAAAACCAAGCATTTTCAGCCTATCCACTACGCAAGTAAGACTATGGTGAAGCTCAAACCCATTACACCACTACGGAAAAGAACTATTAGGCATGGTGTATGCGTTTGAGAAATTTAAACCATATCTCATCTTGACCAAATCGTAGTGTATACGGATCACTCGACTCTTAAATATCTCTTTGCAAAACAAGATGCAAAGCCGAGATTGCTCAGTTGGGTTCTCCTCCTGCAAGAATTTGATATCATTATACGTGATAAAAAGGAGGCGAGAACACATTGCGATCATCATCTGTCTAGAAAACCCTCACCAAGATGTGTTCGAGAAAAGGAAATAAATGAAACATTTCCTCTCGAGACACTCAATGCGGTTTCTTTTCGTGAAACTCTACTACCCCATGGTTTGCGACCGCAAATTACCATGCGGGTAACTTCATAGTGAAAGGGATGTCAACCCAACAGAAGAACAAATTCTTCAAAGATGTTAAACATTACTCGGGACGACCCTACTTATTCAAAATACATGCGGATCAAGTCATCCGAGCGGTGTGTTTATGGACAAGCTCTTGACATTCTCAAAGCTTGCCATGATGGACCCACCGGGGCCATCATAGTCAAACTACACCGCCAAGAAGGTGTTTGATTCGGGTTCTCTTGCCCGCAATTTACAAGGATGCCCTGAATTTGTCAAAGCCTCGTGACGCTTGTCAACGTCACGGAATATCTCACAAAGAAATGAAATGCCATAAGCGCCATTCAAGTGTGTGAGATTTTTGACATCGGGGCATCGACTTTATCGGGCCATTTCCTTCTTCTCGCGGTAATAAGTACATACTCGTGGCCGTTGACTATTTGTCAAAATGGGTTGAAGCTAAGGCTTTACCTACCAGCGATGCCGAGTTGTTGTGAAATTCTTAAAATCTCTTTTGCTAGGTTTGGAACTCCACGAGCTATAATCGGTGATCGTAGTGCGCATTTTGCAATGACCGGTTTGAAAGAGTCATGCGAAGTATGGTGTAACTCACCGTCTCTCTCTGCGTATCACCCCGAACAAGTGGGCAAGTGGAAGTTTCCAACCGGGATTAAAAATTACGGAGAGGACGGTTGGCGGAAACCGTGCCTCTTGGTCGGATAAGCTAGATGGCGACTCTGGGCCTTCCGTGCGACTTATAAAACACCTATCGGGTGTACTCCATACAAGCTTGTGTACGGAAGGCATGTCATCTGCCGATTGAGCTAGAGCACAAGGCATATTGGGCCTTGAAACATGCCAACCGATATTCAGACATTTGGTGATCAGGAAAGTTCAAATGAATGAATTAAATGAACTCCGTGATCAAGCATCGAGAACTCTTTGATCTATAAAGAAAATACAAAGAAGATTCATGACTCGAAAATCAAGAACCGCGTTTTCAACGTTGGTGATCGAGTCCTTCTTTTCAATTCTAGATTGAAGATTTTCTCGGGAAAGCTTAAGTCCGTTAGTGCGGTCCATTTACTATCACTAAGGTTTATCCTTATGGCACCATTGAGTTATCTCGGCCCGATGGTCCAAATTTTAAAGTGAATGGTCATCGATTGAAGCATTATTTTGGAGAGGACATTCCCCGTGGTTGTCCCGGATCTACAAACTTTCCCCATGAACCAATAAATGCGGGGATCGAGTCAAGCTATCGACTCGGGAATCAAAAGCGATAGCATGCTACATGGGTTTTCACCGTGTGTTCCACCTAGTGTGGGAGATGCCCCATTGTTGTATATAAAATTCACTCAAAAAAAAAAAAAAAAAAAAAAAAAAAAAAATCTCTTGCTAAATAATGGCGTAGTATTTCCCTTTTCGTTCTATGTTTCGGCATAACGCATGGGTACTTTGAATATTGAGGCAATATTCAATTCTAGTTTGGGGGAATTCTCACGAATTTTATCATGTAATTATACCTTTAATTCCCCATTTTGGCCAATTTTTTTTTTTGGAGTAAGTGTTTTCACTTACTCGGATTATAGTTATCGATCCGTCTTGTCTAATAAACAAAAGGATTGGCTAATCCGAGAGCAAGCGGCTCTTGGTAAAGATATCTCAAATCCGTTGACGACTTGCAATTTGCCCAAATTGTATGGTATTATTTCACCGTATCCTTAAAAGTAAAGAGTTGGCTAGCCCGCAAGTTTATGGCTTGTGGTAAAGCGATGGAAAAACCATAATTGGTAATCACTCACCAAAGATAATATTGATAATTTATCTAAGAGTTGGCTAGTCCGAAGCAAGCGGCTACGGTAAAGACAAATCAAATCAGTTGGAAGCGATGATTTGCTCAAAATCATTTGGTTATCGGTGTACCAAGGTTCTTACTTGAGCTGAAATATTTGGCTACTCGAGTAATGGCTTTTGGTAAAGAGATGAAATCCATTAATTTTCTCAAAACATTGCTAGGGACTAGCAATATCTTAGTGTGGGGTTTGATGAGTATGTAAATACTCATCATTTTTGTACTAATTAAGCTGCAAAAACATCTTAAAACACTCGAAATGCATCAAAATGATAAAAATATCACAAATAAGTGTTTTATGTGTTTTAAATGCAAAAATATCAAAATCGGTGAAAAAGCGTATCAAGTTTGCATAATTGGCGCTTTAGTCCCCAGTTTCAAAAGTTGTCAAAAGCAGTCCACTGGTAAAACAAAATAAAGAAAATGTTATTCAAGGTCCCTGAAATATTCTAAGTTGTCAAAAATGGTCCTTGAATAAATCTTTTGTCAAATGGCAGAAAAGGTCCCTCAAGTTTTGAAATTGTCACAAATGGTCCTTTGAAAATTTAAAAATGTCAAAACTAGTCCTTGTACTATTGGAACTTGTCGAGTTTGGTCCTTGTGACAACTTTGGTATATTGGCAGAAATGGTCCTTCAAGAATTGGATAATTACAAATTGGTCCTTGTTATTTAAATACTAAGCCATGACCCTTTACACCTTTGACCTGCCATATGCCATTGTGACCCACAGTCGACCACAAGTCAAATCCTTCTCCTTTCCCTCCACACATCCCAATGTTTATCCTCTTCCCTCCAACTTGCACCGCAACACACTATCTCTCCCATCACCTTTCCTCCACCCTCATCATCACCTCTACCCACTTTTCCCGCATAATAAATACCACCCCCTAGTTGCGGTTTGAGCCCAGGTCAAAATAGGCTTTCCGCCAAAATGATCAAATGGCGATATCAATTCTAGACATCCAATGGTTGAGATAAAGGCGGGATTCACTCGGAAGGACACGTGGAAGCTTTCTAGTGTATAAAAGAAGGAAGAGAGGCAAGAGAAGAAAGTAGTTAGTTAATTTTTAATTTCAATGTATGTCGTTTTCAATTTCAATGTCTTAGTTTAATCTAAAAGCTTTAATTTTCTGTTTCATTGTACTCAACTTAAGTTAATTTATCAATATAATCCATATTCAAGTATCAATTCAAGTTTTTATTCACATTTCATATTTTATGCTTACTGTTGCAAATTTACATTTCAAAATCTCATACCCAAGCTTCAAATAGCTTATTTCTCAGTTTACACAAGCTTACATAAGCTTAATATAGCTTTTTGTAAGCTTGGAATTCAGTTTCAAGTATATTTGGTGTAAGGTCAACAAAAGTCAACTGTGCAGCAATCTTGGTTCAAACAGGCTTGGAAATGGTTTATGGGTGTTGCAGAGATGGATTTGGGTTGGATTTGATATAGAATAGTAGGTATTGGGTTTGGATTAAGCTGCACAAATAGCTTGGGCACTTGTAAGTTTGTATCTGATTTTCATTTTTTAGTCAGTTTGCAGTTTGTATTTGTACTTGAACCTGTGGTCATTAAACCTTTGCAACCTGTTTAACTAGTTGTGATTAGGGTACTAAAATCAGCTTAAGTGATTAGCATAAGCTAATTCATGAATCATCTCAGTTAAGAATGCAAGTCAGTTTCAAAACTGGTGTTTGGATCAGTGGAATGGTTTGAGCTTAATCCCTTGTTGGTGTTTGCAATTTGTCTACTCAGTCTTATTTAGTCATTTGCAACTCATCTTAGTTCATTTATACCACTTGTAATAGCTTAAAGTCAAAATTTCATTGAACCTGTTCTAATCTCTTTACTGTGGGAATTTTATAAAATCAAAAGTCAGTTTTGTGCTTAGATATCATAGAAATAGGTTGAATTAGTTTCATTTCACCATAACACATCATATTCAGTCATCAAATCAAGATTAAAGTTCACAAAAGTCAAACTTGTCTCAACTGCTCAAAAGTCAAAACATGAAAAATCAAGTTTGAGCCCAACTGAGATGATTTATCATTGATTCATCTCTGGGCCAAATCAAGTCAAACTTTGGGTTTTATAAGTTAAGTTGGTCTAGTTTCTTATTAGGATTTTTGTTGATTTTTATCAATTTTCTAAAAGCTCAAAGGGCTTGTCAAGCAGGCTCATTTGCCTGTTCATAAAACTTCGATGAGTCTTGAGTTTTCACACATATTGCGAGCTTGTCAAAAGCTCATAAGAGCTTGTCCAAGGCTAATATTTGGTTTACAAGTAGCCAACAGGTCAACTTCAAGTTCTAATATCATTTTTCATTTTAGCTTATTAGGTAGCTTGTGCATAAGCTTAAAAGTAGTACCTCAAACCTGATTTTTAGCTTAAACTCAAAACAACCAAATCTGTGCATCTTGTATTTCAGAGGTTAAGAGTAGTTGAAATTTGTTGTTTTAGAGTACTTATAGCTTATTGGAGCTTACAGTAGTTGGTACCAGTTTGGTACCTGTGCTTATTCAGTGCTTATTACATAAGCACTTACAATTCTGATTGCATTTTCCTTCACAAGCCCATGTTTTCTATTTTCTTAGATTCAGCATATTAAATTAGACTTTTCCTGAAATTTTCATATTTTTCCATAACAGTTTGCTATTTTTCTTAATTAAAAGCAGTTTTAGGTAATTTTAATTAGCTTTTAATACAATTAAATCGGAAAAGTTCAAAAAAAAATAATTTTCATTTTCCTAGGTTAAGATAAATATAAAAAGTAAAAATTTATTTTTCAGATTTTTCATAGTTTAAATTGTAATTTTAGTAATTTAATTAGTTTTAAATAGTTTAAAATTCATAAAAAATAGAAAATAATCGAGAAAAATATAAAAATAGTTTTGAAAATTCTCTTTTGTTATTTTAGATTTTTCCAAGTCATAATTATATTTTCTAGCTTTATTTCATATTTTCTTGTATTTTAGGTTATTATTAAATAGTTAAAATAGTTTTAATTAATAATAATTAATTTAATAGTTATAAAATAATTTTCTTTTCTTAAAATTTTATTTTATCATTAGGATTGTAAAATGTCATTTTCATATTTTAGGATTTATATTGCCTTAGTTTCACATTTTCTTTAGTACGTCACGTAGTTTTAAATTCGTTTTATAAAACATAAAATCAAAACATCATTTTGCAAATAGTGATAGCGTTTATTTAATATTTTTATCTTTTTAATTTCCTTTAATTTGCATTTAAGCCCTGTAATTTACAAAACTTTTCTTTAGGTATAAATAACTCAAAATCCTTCTCGATCATTATCCTTAGTGATTATTCGACATCGATTGTGTTAAACACCATTCATCCTCCGTGGGACTTAACGACCCGGAATCCTTTGTATTCTCGATCTAAATTGCATTTGGTGTTTGAACTGTTTTAAGTTCCTTACGGTTGGTCATTCACAGTGGCTAGCTGCGTGAGAAAACTCGAGCGGTTTCATGATCGATTACCAAGTACAAATTCATCACTAGCTTCATGGAGGGTGACTCACTCCTTGGATTAAGCGATGTGTCTGTTGCAAGTGTTGAATGATGAGCTTGAGAACCTTACACTAGGAATTACAAGTTTGCTTATGGCCTTCCTTCCTTTGGCTCGATTCGAACATTTTGTCATCGGTGATGAGCGTGTTCATAGACAATGAAAATTCTTCCCAAATCGTTATGTGACATCAATATTCACCCTTTGATAATCCCCATAAGATTTGCGAATAGGAGCCTCGCTTTATCGAACCACGAAGTTTTACCGTTAAGCATAGGTTGAGAATAGTAGCGATGGCTCTCCATGGTTGATGCATATTGGCGGTGATGATATCTTAAGCCTTTGTTACTTTCCCAATTCATCGAGAAAGTCTATTAGTTCTTCAGCAGTAGGTGGAGAGGCTGATGGTTTAGCAGGGTCACATGGAGTGATTCCAAGGGCCTCCCTGAGAATCTCAGTGGTGATTTCATACTCTTTATCATCAAGCTTACGGATTCGTGGTGAGATCTTGTCCCATGTAACGTTGTTCGTAATTGTTATATGTAAATAGAGGAATCGTGCATCGCTTGGTCAAGGCACCAAAAAGTTAGTGTTTTCGAATATCAATGGCAATCCACGAAGATTGGATTTGGTTGTGTCTATCCGCGTCCATAAAGCGATTGCTTTTGGATATCTCAACCCATTTATCTTCTGGAAGAATTTCCTTATCTGTAAGTACTGTGGGTGGAGTAGAGGTAGCAAGGTTCTTGGAAGAGGTTGTGTCTGCCATTGAAATTCTGTAGATTCACACATACAACAACAGTATTCGAGAGCATGTTAGGTTAGACATGGTTAGCATAAATGACAGATTAACTAAAAGCAGATTGATTTACTCAGTTGATAGGCCAAGTTGCTTCAATTATTCTTAGAATAACAAATTACTTTGACAAGGTTTTCTAAAAACAAGTTGCTTATACTTAATTGTTAAAGACAAATTGCTTTAGTAGTTCTAAAATGAAAAATTTCTTTAATTAGGATTTCACGAGACAAATCGCTTTACTGAAAGTATTATAGCAAATCGCTTCGATCAATTTGTCAAGACAAATCGCTTCAATTAAAACCAGAGACAAATCGATTTTATGAAAGTGTTATAGCAAGTCGCTTTGATCAATTTGTAAAGACAAATCGCTTCAAGTATAACCAGAGACAAATCGCTTTTGTGAAAGGGTTAAAGCAAGTCGCTTTGATCAATTTGTCAAGACAAATCGCTTCAAGTAAAACCAGAGACAAATCGCTTGCCAGCAACTGATTACAAATAGCTACCAGGAACACCCTATTGTATGGCAAGTCGCTATCAAGAGTGTCCTACTAATTGACAAATCGCCACCAAGAACAACCTAATGTATGACAAGTCGCCATCAAGAACGTGTGTTGATACATCCAGATGACACTTATCATACAAACATATGAGACATCAGGCATGACCAAATCACTACAACGATCAAAAATGACCACGACACAAGCATATACATAATCATATAACATCAACACATCGATCACATAAAATCCTTACAAAAATACGCATAAGGAGGACCATGAAAAACACATATATGCACCATTAATTCCCAACCAAGGTACCACAAATAATACCTAATCTACATCAATCACCACCATTAATTTATTCCACAAAAACTAACCTAGATCTGGGATTTCTGTTGAAGGTCAATCGCTCGGAGGTATCTGTAGATAGAGGTATGTAAGAAAAGGTGATAGATATGAAAGATTCGAAACAAAATCTTAACAAGAAACCTACCACACTCAAATCGCTTCGAAATAGACCAAGTTAGAGAGAGAGATATGTGTTTGGGATTTTGAAATTATAGCGAGTGTGACAAGTCGCTAGGGCTTAAGTACGGTTTTTAAGTATCACTGATTGACACATTCAGTCCTTGTACTTGGCCTAATTGAGACAAATCGCTACACCTGATTGAGACAAGTCGCTACAGTTTAAGTACCATTCTCAATTTTCAATAAATGACACATTTGGTCCTTTTATTATGACTAATAGAGACAAGTCGCTACCTATCTTAGTATTACACATAAATTTGTACTATTGACACTTTCAGCCCTTGTACTTAACAAATTGCATGCAGATACAGTAGATAAGTGGCATTCATGTAAAGAATAAGACAAGTATCATACAAGACATAACAGTTGTATCCTCATCTTTAGATATTTTACATTCAGGCCTAGGGGTATCATTGATGGGAATCCCTTTAAGTCCAACATTCTTGAAGATTTTCCATGTGGGCATCCACTTAAGACAAGATCTAGGTGAGTAAGTCCGTTTGGATCCTGTAAACTTAAATAATCTACCAGTATGAATCCACTTAAAACAACTGCTAGCAGAGTTAGATCCTTTAGTTTTAGAAGAAGATGTAGCCATTTCCCTGTTCTGAACATTGGTCTTTTTGCAATTAGTTTGTATCATAGGGGAATGGTCAGCCATTTGATGCTTCTTATATGGACTAGATGATCTCCTTATATTCCTGATCTTAGAGCTTCAAACATTAAGCTGGGGATTGTTATTCATCATATCGGAATGAATTAGTGAAGTGACTGGTTTTGACAAAACTATATTCTCATCAACTTGGGAGGCAAGCTTAGATTTTAATGGTTTAAATATTTCTGTTTTAAATGCATTGGGCTGCCTAACTACAGATCGTTCAGTATTATTACGTACCATTGGCTTACCCAAAGTTGATGGTTTTGCAAACTTAGTGTTCACTCTATTTCCAATAGTTTTCCTGAGCTCATTTTTTAAGGCAACAATGGTGAAGCTCTTATCCTGAATTTGGGCTTTGAGGGCATCGATGTCCACCAACAAGGAGTTAGTTTGATCTAACAGTTTGGTATTGTTCTCTAATAAGTTCCTATATTTAATCGCATCACTAACCTCACAGTTAAGATTGTTCATCCCTATATTACTTTTTATCTGATCGAGAGTTGTATTTTGATTACATATGGTTGAGTCTTTGTCACGAATCTGGGTTTTAAGCGGTTAATTTCAAAAATTCTCGAAATTCGGGAATTCTGGATTTATGCAAGGTTTTGTAGCAAGAAAACTTTCTTCTTTTCATTGTATTGCAATTTCTAAGGAAATACAATGTTTTTCAAGGATTGAGTATTTGTTTGAAAGTTCATCAAAAACCCTTTTTTCAACCATTTCATTTGTTTTAAAAATTCTAGACTCAGTCTCAACCAAGGAACATTCATGCGAATCATGTTCAGCCTTAAGATCAGTTTGTTTAGGTACATTAGCAGATGCATTGTGTTGAACACTTAAGGATACCTCATCAAATGACCCATGTTCAATTGTCGGTCTGATATATGCATCCACATCATGTGTGATAGGAGTTACTAAGCAGCTGGTTTCATCATTCTTTGTTGTATCTGATATTCTGCATTCAGCATCACCCGACCTTTCAACTGAAACATTACCCGACTTATCACAACTTTCTCTTAGTTGCACCTGACACTCATTCATATTATCATCCTCTTGAGCATCTTCCTAAATGTATTTTTCCACATTATCCATAAGTTGGATAAATGTATTGATGAACTCATGAATTTCCATTCCAATATGTTTCTTGAAAGAAATTCCAGTCAAGTGTTGATCGAAGTCTGCGGAATATTCCCCATTGATGAACGGCTGAAATTGGTTGTGAATTACCTGAAGTGCAGCATTGGAGTCATCCTTTAATGCCTTCCTTTTGGTAAGTTGAAGCTTCAATTGTTCTAAGTTCAGTAGCAAGGTTCTCGTCAATGAAGGTAAGTCTTGGCGGAAGAGAGCACTACATGTTCGATCCACAGTTGTGGATAACAGCTGTATGAGGTGCAAATGAAGTAGCTGATAGGGCTCAATGTTGCATTCCATTTGCTTTGCATTATGTATCATTAACAAGTGTGGTTCTTTGTTATTTGACTCAGAATGTGAAGTGTTTTGATCATCATTTGCTGAATCAATCATGGTTAAACTTTCTGAGTAGCAAACACTTTCTTTGTTCTGTGAGGTATCATAGAGTTTGAGCACATTGGAGATTAAAGGATCAGTGGTGTAAGACATTGTGTTGATGGATATTAGAAACAAGTCGCTTGCATTAATTCACCAAGTCGCTAAAGACCTTGAAGACAAATCGCTTCTCACACAAGTCGCTAGGTATACAAGTCGCTAGAGGGACATTGCTTGTGAGACACAAATCGCTATGAGTACAAATCGCTAGTGACAAGTCGCTAGACACACAAGTTGCTAGAGTAACAACTCGCTAGATGGACAAGTCGCTAGTGACAAATCGCTAGAAAAAACAGTACGTCCACTACTTTGTCCTTTTTGTCGTTTTGTCTCAAAAGACAAATCGCTTAGTGCACAAGTCGCTTCACACAACACATACAAGTCGCTTAAAACATAGAAACAAGTCGCTATGAAGAAATCAAGTACGAGACTCAAGTCGCTAGGATGAAATATTCAAAACCTCCACTTTTCAATCCAAAAACAACCCAACCACGCTGATTCAAGCCTTCCAAATCAAAACCTAAGCACTTATAGTGATTCTAAACACAAAAGTACAATCAAAATCCAAACTTTAACACTAGAAATGGTCTAAATGATGCAAATAACACTAAACTTTTTCAAACCCAAAAACCATATAAAACTACTAGAAATCCAAGAACATGTATGAGAGATGATCAAACCATGGCTCTTGATACCATTTGTAACATATTGGATTTCACAAACACATCAAACCATGACAAATATGGGGCGTATGAATATATGGTTTTAGAGAGAGAAAGTGGAGTGTTCTAGAGAGATAAAATAAATGGAAGGTTAGATTACTCAATGAACATCCAACCCTCTCCCTTGTGGGGAGAGGGTTCTAGAGAGATAAAATAAATGGAAGGTTAGATTACTCAATGAACATCCAACCCTCTCCCTTGTGGGGAGAGGGCTATTTATACAAATGACTACGCCTCATTCGGGCTGTGGATTAGGCATACAGTGGGTAAAGACCCGTCCTTCTTCCACGGTGTTACTTACACTACTGCTAATCTAACTAATATATATGCTAAACAAATGTTGGGGTGACCGACACTTTAACAACTGGATTTTATAAATCCTAACAGTTTTTACCCATTATTTTACCCATTACAATATATATACAAAGTATATACGTGCATTTCTATATTGTGTAAACACTAGTTGTTATACATGTGCATTTTTATAAGATGTAAACAATATTACTTGTTTAGTGTTTATATAAAAATGTCTTTGGTTTTATATAACTTATTTACTAAACATGTTTTGATATGGTTTTAATATGTTTAGTATAAGTGTGTTAGAAAACTATTGGCTCAAACCTTTTACGTATTTTATTTGTTTCGTTAAAATGATTTTACGTTTGTTATCGACAAAACATTAGAAGATAGTAAAATATAAATAAATGTTTTTATGGTTTATTTGTATTAACACGTTCTAGCAACAACTAGCACAACAATATTCGGACACATGGCACAACTCAACGCGGGAAAAAAGGTTGAAGATGGGGTGACAATTACTGCATCTTGAATGTTTTATTTACCTGCTCCTGAACTTTTGTATCCCAAATAGAAAGAAAAATAGAGATATCAAAATCCTAAGATTGTTATTTTTAATTATTTTAGTTGCTCTAACATATTTCATGAAACTCATAGAAACCTAAAACTAAAACCAAACATAATAACTTAAACAAATTAGTTTCACTACAACACGCCAACACCTAATCCCTCATCAAATAAACTAAAGATAATTTAGAACAAATATCATACTTAAATTAGATCCGAGGCAACGTGCGACAACCTAATTCCTCGTTAGATACATATTTGGGATGGTCATAAAAAAGGTCATAAATTATCACTGTGATACTTTAGCTAAGTTGCTTACATTTGAGGTAAAAGTGACATTGAATAAAAGCAACGGAGAATCATCTGAACAAAGCAAGCTCTATTAAAATGATTGATCCTAAAAGGTTTTTTTATCGTAACAATATATATTTTTAAAGAAAATAATTGAGATGCCTAAATATGTGATTAATTTATGCTAAATGTATGTGACATTGGTTTATTAGTTTGTAAAAAAAATGAGTCTTTTTACTATCACCAACATAATACTGATACATAGATTTAGGCATACAATAGACATACCAATTAATCATGACATTGAGTGCTTTAATTTGTGATTCATTCTTTATTAAAATGGTTAAGAGGTGTGCCATGAACTAATTCTCTTTCGTCACCTTTTCATTTACTTTTGTCATTTGTCCGTGAACAATATTTTGTCATGTGAAATGACCATACAACTATACGATTAAGAAGATTAGCAGACATACAGTTTAGAAGGTTGTATATCTTTTACTTCCTAGGTTAAATGAGTGCGTTGTAACATACTTGTATCAATATCAAGTTACTCCATCTTCATTTCTTGTTTTCGTACTAAAACCCGATGTAGTGATGCCCTTCACCATGCTTATGAAGACTTTCTTATCCATTGTCCACGTATGAAATACCATTATGTGGGTTGAAGATTACGTGTAAAGGACCTATTTTTTTCCAACCGATGGTGCAAATCACCGATAGAAACTAAATTTGTGTGGTGCAAATCACCGATAGAAACTAAAGTTGTGTGGTTGTGTCAGTGAGTTCTTTGGGTGTTTAAGTGCGATATGCTAAATGTGATATACGTAAATAGTGACAAATGCAATAACCATTATAAGAGTAAATGTGGTAAGAATCCAACAGAGCAGGAGATAATGTGATGCTAGAATAACGTTGATAAAACCCTTATTGCTACGTCTAGCATTTATACACTTTGACAAATAATCACCATTATTATCCAAACCTTTTAATTTACAAGACAAATAAAATGATTAAAAAAGGTAAAACATAATTAAGTTCTAAGAAGGCGTTTGGTTGGAGTGTTTTGATTTTTGAATTAGGACTCAAAGAAAAAAAAGTTATTTGGTATGGAGATGTAGGTGTTGACTATTGGGTTAAATCAAAAACTTGAGACATGTAGAATTCCTGAGGATATAAACTCGTTTTCTATCTCTTGTTGGTCCTCTTAAACTTCCACTCTCTATTTTTTCTTTTTTATTAATTTTTCTTAGAGTTAATAGCATGTAATAACAACGTACTTTCTCATTTGTTTAAATATCATATACGAACGCAAAAAATACCACGATACTCATCCAACTCTTTGCACCGTTAGTCCGTTAGGCATATAATAGCAATGTAATTTCCCATTTGTTTCATTATCATACGTTTTAGTTGCACTGTTAGTCTTTTTGACTAACGACTGTTTATAATTAACTCCAAAATATGTTTTCTTACGTTTTTATCCGTTTTCTTATGTTTTTATACATTTTCATACGTTTTGTTCGCTTTTAAACGTTCTCGTCCATTTTTATACGTTTTTGTCCATTTTATACGTTTTCATACGCATTTATCCATTTTTATACGTGTTCTTACGTTTTTATACATTTGTATCCGTTTTTATACGTTTTCATCGGTATTTATACGTTTTTTTCCGTTTTTATACGTTTTCATACGTTTTCGTTCATTTTTAAACGTTTTCGTCTGTCTTCATACGTTTTTAAGTATTTTTATACATTTTCGTCCATTTTTATACGTATTCTTACGAACAAAAATATATGAAAACGTATAAAAACGGGAAAAATGTATGTGATGACGTATAGTATGTATTATAGGCCCACGAGGCCCAATACACACTATACACATATTGGGCTTAGGCCCGATAATTACAAATCCTAGGCCTACAGTAATCCCAAGGGATAAATTGGCTATAACCTAGGCTTTGAGGTACACGCAAGGCACATAACGGGCTAAACCCTCAACCGTTAAACCCATTACGTCCGCATCCGCGTTTAACATGGAGCTCTTATCCGCCAAGAGTCCGGTTTCGACAACTAACCACTATATGCGAGAATCTAGGAAGCCCCAGCGGCAAACCTCGCCTATAAAAGGGGCTCTAATTCCCATATAAGGTACAACTTTCTCTCATAATTACACACACTTCTACTTTCCTCTCAAGAATGTGTACTTACTCTCACGCCGGAGTCTAATCGTGGGGTCCGTCCCCACGGTAAGACTAACGGTTTACCTTCCTTGTGCAGGGATCTCATTCAAACTACTTGAATTAGTACAAGACCAACCCACTGGACATTTGTCGGCCCAGTCCGATAAGTTACATTCACATCTGTTACCACCCATCGCATAAATTGTACTAACAAGTTGGCGCCATCCGTGGGACCCGATGCTGGCTGCGTGCGAAAAGAAAAATGCCTATCGAAGAGCTCGTTCGGTCCTAATCCGCCCACGGTTTTGTGGTGCAGAATAAGAGAGGAAAGAAGAACGCGATGGATATGGAAGGATTTTATAGGTCCGCATCCAGTACAACCATCAAGAAGTACTGTGATAAGTACTACGAACAGATCTTACCCATTGTGACAGAGAAAGTTCAGAAACAGGAAGGAAGAATCAAGGCTAGAGAAACGGTGAAAACCCGATTAGACTTTAGCGAAGCATCACAGCAGTCCGAATCCGGAATACAGGATCGAAGGAAGGATCTGAGAAAGAAGATCGAATCTCTAAAGTTCGGGAACACGAGGGAACTCGAGCCAAGGCATGACCGATCCGGATCACGCGGAGGAAAGCGCGAAAAGGAAGAAGTGTTGTGGGGTCACGCAAAAGGCGTTCAAAAGGCTTGGAAGCAGATGAAGAGTATCTCCATGTACTCGGAAGCACGAGAGAACTAAGCGTTATGCATCCAGAAGAAGACAAGGTACTCACCACCATTCTTCTTTGAAAAAGCGGAACCCTATTCGAAGGATACGGATGCGGTCGAACATACTCACGAAGGTCCGAGCGATTACTCGGGCGAAGACAACGGAGATGAACAACGGAGTTCGGGTCAAAGAGGCAAAGGTCGGATGTCGAGAATGGCGACTTAGCTAGGCCATGGGTGTGCAAGAAGACCGACCCGTTCACTCCACGAATTCGCTATTTCGACATGCCTAAGAAGGCGAATGCCTACTAATGTAAAGGCATATGATGGAAGTGAAGACCCGAAGATCACCTTAAAATTTTTCAAGCGGTAAAAGGTAGAGCGTTGGGCTATGCCAACATGGTGCCACATGTTCAACTCTACCCTCACCGGATCTGCTAGGGTGTGGTTCGACAATCTCCCACCGGAATTGATAGACAGCTATGACGAACTAAAGGAAGTTTTCTTGTCAAACTTCCTTCAGCAAAAGAAGTGCATAAAGGATCCAGTGGAGCTTCACCATATAAAACAAAAGGAAGGAGAAACCACAGAAGAATTCGTGAAAAGATTCAAGGTGGAAAGTAGGGATGTCAAAGGAGCTCCGGAAGTCATGAAGGTTTCCAGCTTCATGCATGGAATCACTAATCCTGATTTAATTAAGAGATTGCATGATAATATACCCAAATCGGTGGACGAGATGATGAGGGTAACCGCATCTTTCCTCCGTGGGGAAGTAGCCGCTGGCAACCACGAAAAGAGGAGGACGCTACCCCAAGTGCAATGGAAGCCGCATGAGTCGGACAAAAGCAAGGCTTGAGAGGATCTAATCCGCTTCGGATGGATCGGAAGCAGGATAGGTTCACCCTCCTTTCAAAAACACCCAAAGAAATATTGGCGTTGGAAAAAGCGAAATTCAAGACTCCTCCTCCAATGCTTACGACGATTGAGAAAAAAAACGACAACAAGTATTGCGAGTTCCATGGAGAAGTAGGACACAACACACACGAATGCATGTACTTAAAAAGACAGATAGAAGAATTGTTGAGAACTGGAAAGCTGTCAAACGTAATAAAGGAACTTAAGCAAAATAGTGGCAAGGATCAGTCCAAAGCACCTAAGAAAGGAGAAACGTCAGGAAAAGATAAGCCTCTGGCAATCTTGATGGTGCAATCTCAGCAACGGGTGATCAGACAAAAAGTTACACAAAGCTTTTCTCCAAACCAGAACATTTTGTTCCCACCACTTATGGGAGAATAAGGGAATGATGGACCAATGGTCATCGAAGCAGAGATAGATGGACACTTTATACACCGAATGTATGTTGATGGAGGCTCCGCATCAGAAGTCCTATATGAACATTGTTTCGAAAGGCTCGGCCGAAATAAGAAAGTAAATGGTACCGCTACAACCCCTCTCATGGGATTCGGTGGAGAAATAATATGGCCGACAAGGATATCACTATTAACTAAAATCGAGGCAGCGAGCATTCGGCGTCGGCATTGATGAACCGTGGTAGTTAGGTCCCAATCGCCATATAACGGGATCATAGGAAGGCCGGGAGTACGAAAATTACAGGCCGTGCCTTCAACAGCGCACAGGATGATGAAAATACCGGTGAAAGACAGAGTGCTCATGATCCGCGGTAGCAGAATGGTCTCGTCAGAATGTACTATGGTTTCGGAACCAACGCCGCAGCCCGTGACAGAAAAGCAAAGTGAAAAACGAATACACGTGGCAATACATCCGGAGCATCCGGAACAAACGATAGCCATTGGGTCAACCCTATCAGCTGAAGGGCGAAAAAAGTTATGTGACATGCTAAAGCAGAACTTGGATATATTGGCCTGGAGTCCAGCCGACATGACGGGCGTTCCAAGACACATAGCAGAACATAGCCTAAACATACGGGAAGGATATATTCCAATAAGGCAAAAGAAAAGAGGCCAAGCACCGGAAAGGAGCAAGGCGATACAAGAGGAAGTGGGGAAACTCGTGGACGCAAGAATCATGAAGGAAGAACATTATCACAGCTGGTTGGTCAACCCGGTAATGGTAGCAAAGCATGACGGAGTCGGAGAATGTGTGTCGACTTCAAGGACCTTAATAAAGCTGTCCGAAAGATGGTTACCCTCACGGAGATAGATTGGAAGGTAGAATCACTCTGCGGATATCCCTTCAAATGATTCTTAGATACGTACAAAGGCTATCACCAAATCCAGATGCCAAAAGAAGACGTTCCAATGGAAGTGGAGGAACTTCCGCAACCATGGGTCCAGTTCACGGACGGCTCATCTTGCATAGGCGGTTGCGGAGCAGGCCTCATACTGACGGACCCTCAGGGGACAGAGTTTACTTATGCTCTAAGGTTTGGTTTCAACACAACAAACAACGAAGTCGAATATGATGCCTTGATAGCAGGATTACGAATAGCAGAAAAAATGGGAGTCAAGAGCGTGCAAGCAAATGTAGACTCAGCGGTGGCAAATCAAGTCAATAGAACATACATTGCGAAACAATCGGGAATGATTCAATATCGGAAAAGTAAAAGAACTCTAAAGAACTTAGAATGTTCTCAATCAAACAAGTGCCCGAGCGAAAACAAAAAGCGGGCGCTACTAAGCAAAATGGCTTCTACTAGCTTTGCACATCTAAAAAGCAAGTACTAGTGGAAGAACTTGGTCAAAAGTCAATAGAAGAAACACCGTCGTAGCAACCACGGAAAAGAGGGGTATACGTGGATGACACCAATATATGAATATCTGACAAAAGAAGCACTCCCAGCGGAAAAAGAGAGAGCACGAGAAGTTAAAAGAAAATCACAAAGATTTGTAGTAGTCAATGGGATACTTTACAAGAAATCTTTTCTTGAACCATGGTTACGGTGCGTTGGGCCCTTGAGCTAACTTCGTGTTACGAGAAATTCATGAAGGATCTTGCGGCATGCACGCAGGACAAGGTCCGTAGTGGCGTGGGCCTGCGTGCATCGGATACTCTTGCCTACCATGCACGGGATGCTCGAAACTAATCCAAGCATGCAAAAGTTTTCGGTGCATAGGCGGTTCAAAACATCCACAAGAAAAGCTAACGCCCATCACTTCCCATGGCGTTCCACAGTGGGGAATCGACATTGTGGGACCTCACAAGGAAGGGCTGGGAGAGTCGATTCTCATAGTAGCAATAAACTACTTCACAAAATGGATAGAAGCAAAGCGGTAGCCACCATAATGAAATCGGATCAAAAATTCGTGTGGGAAAACATTGTATGTAGGTTCGGACTCCGGGATAAATAATATCGACAACGGAAAACAATTCCGAGACAACCCATTTAAAGAATGGTGTGAAAAATGGATATAAAGCAACACTTTGCTTGATAAAACACCCACAAGCAAGCGGACAAGTGGAAAGAAAGCGAAGCTTAGGGAAGGCATAAAGGCTAGGTTGGAAGAAAAAGCAAGAGCTGGTTAGATGAATTATCGCGTCCTATAGGCACATCGCACAATGATCAAATCTAGTAACGGAGACACTCCATTCTCGTTAACATACGGAACGGAAGGTGTCATACCGGTGAGATAGGGATGCCCACATGGAGGACGGCGAAGCAAACATAGAAGAAAATGATGAGGCGCTGGAAATGAACTTGGACCTCCTTGAAGAAAGAAGAGAACAAGTGGCAATACGTGAAGCAAAAAGCAAGGCACAAATGGAGAAATATTACAACTCAAGAGTCCGATATACGAGTTTCAAACCAGGAGACCTAGTATATCGAAACAATGATGCAAGTCATGCCGAAGAAGGAGGAAAGCTAGGACCTAAATGGGAAGGACCCTACGTAGTCATGGAAGCATTAGGAAAAGGCGCATACAAGCTAAAGGACCATGCGGAGAATCTAATCCCACGGACATGGAATGTTTGCAATCTTAAGAGATGTTACATATATCAAGTATAAGCAACCCATTCCTCGCGGATCCCGTGAAGGAGGGTTCATATCAAACCTATCTTTTTATATTGTAATATCTTGTTCTTTTTTATTGAATGAAAAAAGGTGAAGCTTAGCTACCTTCACCAGTTTTACTTTAGAAAATTATTCTTTTTAATCATTTAATTAAAAAAAAATACTTATGTACGTAAGACGCAAGCATACACATGGGCATGGCCCATACAATGTTATTCGAATAACAAAAGGTGAGTAACCTCAAATTACCTCAAGATACGTAAGAGATATTGCAAATCCAGTATCGGGCGAATAACCCACAAGTATTCAGAAAAGACTATTATAATAGACACATCAGTGTGAAGATTAAATATCAAAAAGTTTCGAAACAAAAGAAATATGCATAAATAGACTGTCTAGATAAAAAGAAACAAAAGCACCGCGCTTCGGCAGGCCAAACAACAAGAGAGCATAATCACAATAAAACACTACTAAATTGAAGGGTTCACAAACAGACCCGTCCCAGCTTGTGAACAGGTATCCGCACCAAGGCCGCTAACAATACCACCATGCCCAGGAACGGACAAACGAATTGATTCCACTATAGGTTCTATACACGAAGGATCAGCAAAAGACAACCAAGTATCCACGAGTGCTAACCAATCATGAAGGGAACCTTCCCTCGCTTTTTTGGCTATATCAAAACAACCTTGGATTGAAGCAGAGAGGGAAGACTCACTCGAAGAGCCCCCAGAAAGACAAACAAGAACGACCAGTTGCTCCAAGTAAAACTGCTTCTCAACAAGGGATAAATCTCGGAGGATAACTCGGGACGAAGCAAGCGAATGATGTTTTCAACAGAAGAATCCTTGAGAGCCTCTAAGGAAGAGGGAAGAGAGTAAAGGAAACTGGAGACCGCGGAGCACTTGAAGAGCATTTTCATAGTTAGCCTTAGCAGAAGGATTAAAAGCAGCAACGCGGGGAAGAGGCGTATTGGTCGTACCATGAACATGGCAGGCAACAAGCCCATCTTGCATCCCTTTATCAACAGCACAGCTAATAGCATTAGCTAGTGCGTCCAGGTAGCCTTGCCAATGCCAACATCCGGTCTGAGCTTGAATCCTTCCGGACAATAACCAGCGGCGAATGGACACGGTGAAGCAAGCTCGAATAAAGTTTTTCTTCTAAATACAAGGCGACCTTAAGAAAGAGCTCCTTCAAGCAAGCCAACTCTGAAGCATAAGGACGTAGCTCCAAACATTCTCTATCCAAAACTTGTACCTAACAAAGAAAATTTCGGAGGTCAATAAAAAATAGGGGAGAAGAAAGAACAAAAAAAAACACACATACACACACAAAAGAGAACCTGCTTAGTAAGTTCAGCGTTACGGGGATTCAAGAGTAGAGGTAGTACACCGTAAACGATCAAGTTCGACGTCCTTGCTGATAGAACAAGCTTCCAGCTCTTTGATCTTGGCACGTAACGCTTCATTTTCTTTGACAACCGCCCCTAAAGATGATACTTCACCGCGAAGAGACAACATCTCAGACGCATTTGATTCAGCCTGAGCCAATTGGGACTCTAGCCCATGACTCAAGTTAGCTTGAACATCACACCTGGCGGATAATTTCTCCTTCTCTTGCAGATAATGTTCTGCACGAGTCCGCAACTTAAAACCAAAGCACAAATGGCGAGCTGACAAAAGGTCAAAACCTAAAAATAAATCGTCATGGCTCATTACACGAAGTAAAGAGGAAAAATTTGGAGGAGCAACACCGTCAACAATCTCGTGGCAGTCTAACGGATTGTCAAGCATAGACCCGTTCAATACTTTCCACTCCGGATGATGGCGCTCCTGTGAGCACAGGGGGTCAAACTCAACAAGATGGCGGGCATTACTAGTCAAGATTGGCCAATGAAGGTCCAACAAGATCTTGACAATCTGGTTAGCCCCACCTTTGGAAGGCGAATTGAGGAAAGGAAACATTCTTCAATATAGGAATAGCAGTAGGAGCAGTTGTGGCGCAGATAAGTAACAACACCGAGATTCTCGGACTGGTACAAGAAGTAACCTCGGCTCCAGCAGATACTAGAATCGAAGAAGAAATAACCAACCTTCGGAGGCAGATATCAAGTTGATGCATGAAAGAAGAACCAATAGAAAACCCGACCTCACGGGGGTGGTGGAAATATAAGTAATGAAAGGACCGATTGGGAGCCGTATAGCCAGCTCGACCTCCAAAATGCTACTATTCAATAATTCACGAAAGCCGCCAACAAGAATATTCTTCTTTGGAGGACTGGTTGAGATTCAAAACGAGGCCTCTTGGCGAGGACTAGATGGTCCGGAACACTTGACAAAGTCCCTCTTTTTCTTCAAAGGACCGGAGGAAGAAGGGTTAGCATCGTAACACAGCCTCAAAAGATGATCCACCACCGGTATCAACACTAGCACCTTCCGGCCAAAAAGAAGATTAACATCGACCTCGACTCACCATCCGCATGCGGCGGGAGCAATAGGGATAAGTGGCGCGGTGCGACGAACAACAACTTCAATAATAGGCGGTTCCCCTTCACGACGCGGACGGGTGGGCATCGTGGCCTTGAGGCTCCGGGGCTGAATATACTCGGGCGACTCATCCTCGCACAAAGCAAAGTATATTCGTTTAAAAAAAAAAACAAAAAAAAAACAAAAAAACAATGCAAATAAAACTCACTAGTTTGATCTTCACGGAGATACTCAGGGTACACATCCTCACCCAAAGTATAATAACGACTCAAACCAACCCAACAAAGAAAGGGCTTAGGGGCGCCTGAAGGGATAAGGATTAGCGGCAAAGAAGAGCAAAATTGTCGACATTATACTCGTCGAGGCGCAGGAAGAGGATCACCGAGATGTTCTTCTAGAATGCCATGGGAGCAGGACGGGACGAGCAAAGGCATCGACCCAAAAATCGATCATTCAATTTTGACATAATCAAGAGTTTTAGTGCAAAGGCGGGGACACCATCAGCGTTTCTAAAGGAAAACCACCCTTTCAACTTTGAGTTAACATAAAACAACGTAATGTAGTAGCGGTGGGAGTAATGCTATGAACACGACATAAGATCTCAAAGTGAGAAACTACTGCGCGAGAACCGATAGTTGAGAAATATTAATGCGATAATACTCAAGTAAGTCAACAAGGAAAAGCAGAGCGGCGTATTTAAAATTGACAAGATCAAAAAGTGGGTATATAAGCCAATCTTCCCAGAAGGGCACTCATGCATCGTACACTTGCGATCAGGTAGCTCCGGGTGCACCTCTGGTGGAATATTGTAAGTCGCAAGGAAGGAGCCAAACGTCCCGGGAGGAGTATTACATTTTATATCAACAATCAAAGCCATAGTGAGGGGATCAAGGGCAGATGGATGATAAATTTTTTACTATTTTCTTTTTTCTAAAGGAAAGCAACAAACGGCGATAATGAAAGATGAAGCAGTAATTATAATAGAGAAAAACCTAGAACCGGATGATGACACGTGCAAAAGAAAGACGAAAGGAACGACCAAGATCAAGAATAGAAAAGGACGCGTGGAACAGTAGGTCATGTCAAAGCAGAAAACGAAGAGTCACACGAAACGCTTCCCAAGTAAAGAAAAGGACAAAGCAAGGGATAACAACAAGTCCTGGTCAAATCTACAGTCTAGTAAGTACTTACCACACGCGACAATATCCGCATGCGGTCAATACACTAGACTAGGGGGACTGGGTGACGTGGCAATTCTCATCAAAAAAGGAAAAAGGTATTGGACAAGCAAAACACTTAGTCAACTTGAGTCTAGTAACATCCACCGCATGCAAAAATATCCGCACGCAATAGACATACTAGACTGGAGGGACTTGATGACGTATAGTATGTATTACAGGCCCACGAAGCCCAATACACACTATACACATATTGGGCTTAGGCCCGATAATTACAAATCCTAGGCCTACAGTAAGCCCAAGGGCTAAATTGGCTCTGACCCCGGGCTTTGAGGTACATGAGGCACATGTGGTGAACCCTCAACCGTTAAACCCCTACGTCCGCGTCTGCGAGTAACACGAGCTCTTGTCCGCCAAGAGTGCGGTTCCAACAACTAACCACTATATCACGAGAATCTAGGAAGCCCAAGGCGTGAACCTCGCCTATAAAAGGGGCTCTAATCCCCATACAAGGTACAACTTTCTCTCATAATTACACACACTTCTACTTTCCTCTCGAGAATGTGTACTTACTCACGCCGGGTCTAATCGTGGGGTCCGTCCTCACCAGTAAGACTAACGGTTTACCTTTCTTGTCGGGGATCTCATTCAAACTACTTGAATTAGTACAAGACCAACCCACTTGACATTTTTCGGCCCAGTCCGATAAGTTACATTCACATATGTTACCACCCATGGCATAAACTGTACAAACAGTATGAAAATGTAAAAATCGTATAAAGATGGATGAAAACGTATATAAACGAACACAAATGTAAGAAAACGTATGAAAACATAAAACCATATAAAAATCAACGAAAACGTATAAAAACGAACAAAAACGTATGAAAACGTATACAAACGGACAAAAAGTATGAAAACGTAAAAACCGTATAAAAACCGACGGAAATGTATAAAAACGAACAAAAACCCGTAAGAAAACGTATAGAAACGGGCAAAAACGTATGAATAAAAACCGTATACAACTGACGTAAACGTATAAAAACGAACAAAAACATAAGAAAACGTATAAAAACGGGCAAAAATATATGAAAATGTATAAAAACGGATAAAAGCGTAAAAACATATAAAAACGGACGCAAATGTATACAAACATAAGAATACATATGAAAACTTAAGAAAAACGTATAAAACGCTTGAAAACGTCTAAAAATGGACGAAGACGTTTAAAACGAACAAAAGCGTAAGAAAATGGGCGAAAGCGTATAAAATGGATAAAAACGTATAAAAAGGACTAACGGTGCGAAGAGATGACTAACGGTCGTTAGTCAAAAGGACTAACGGTGCAAAGAGATGACGCAAAAACGTATGATAATGAAACAAAATTTGAAAGTTGAATGGGTATTGTGGTATTTTTTAGGTTCGTATATGATATTTAAACAAATGAAAAAATACGTTGTTATTACATGCTATTAACCCTTTTTCTTATGATATATTTTAATTTTAATGCATATTTTAATACATAATATGTTTTTTAATATTATTTTATTTTTCTTACATTAAATTCAAATCTTAAAACAGATTCAAATTCAAATCTTAATGTAAACCTGTCTACGAACCAAACGGGCCTAACTTCTAAATTCTAATAAAAATCGTTATTTTTGTAAAAGAAGCGAATTGTAGAGTGATGGAGACAAAAATAGTTTAATTAAGGAAAGGAAACACAACATATTTGTCAATATTCAAACAGAAAAAAGCAAAAGTGAAAGGAAAAAAAAGCAAAAGCAAAGTGTTGTTGTTGATCAGTCACATATACAACAACATATGTACTGTCAAAGCTATCATGCTAATTGCAGCTCTTGCCCCTTCTGCATTTCATAGACTCACCTTTCCTTCCTTTTTATTTTCAATCTACACCCATTACCCATTTGACTGCATTTATTCCAAACCCTAGTTCATCTCTACATTTACAGTTTCACTTTTGCTGATAATAATTTTAGCTGTTTTTGAAGATTGCTGGTTAGTTACAGTAAATATTTTTTTAATTTTTGTCTTTTGCTTTTTAACTTATTTGTTTATTAAATTGCTGAAGTAGTGGTGTGCTTTGGGTATATTTATTATTTATTTTATACTTATAGTTTTGTCTTACTTGATTGTGAATGAAGTTTGGGATATTTTTTTCTTTCTAATTATTGTTTTGTATATCTTTTGTCTGAAGCAAACCTGATTCCTTAATTTAGTCATAGTCAATAAAATGTAGTATCAAGTTTGGTGTTTTTAGTATAAAAGTATAATTGTTTTGAATCTATGTTTTTATATGACCAGTCAGATATAATAAGTTAATAACAATTTGTTTGTATGTGTATGTTTGGTGTTTATGTTGGGTGTTAATTTGTTGTGTTTTGCCGTTTCAGAGTCTTTTGCCTGATAGATTGATTAACAACACTTGCGGGACATGTGATTGGTATTAGTAATTGACACGTAAATGAGAAGGGTTCATGAATCAACAAAGCTCCCGGTTCAGAAGCAAGTGCACAACATGGATAAGTTATCCGGTACACAATTTGGTTTAGTACGAGATGGCATTGGTCGACCCGGTGGAGGTGATTTTCCTGACCCTGTATATCCTGTGTCCGTAAGAACATGGAAGGGGAAAAACTCGTTACACGAGAATGAAGAGATTATGCTAGATGTGATTACATTAAAAGGAAGCGACGATTCATTTGATGATATAGGTTCCACATCGTTTTCAGGAGCCAGTCATCCCCCTGAACCAGATGACACTGATCTCATGATGAGCCCGGTTTGTGAACCCATGGATCAAAAGAACTCACCTGATGCTCAATCCTTGGTGAAAAGCTTGTCAACTAAGGGTCCGTTTATAGACGATCTTTCTTTACGGGTTTCTAAATTCTCGCCTCCTGAGATCGTGATGGAAGAGGCGAGTGATCTAGGTATGCGTCCGTCACAAGCTGCAAGCTCGCCACTATGTCAAGATTCTGAGAAAGAATGCATTTGGGATGCTTCTTTGCCTCCTAGCGGTAATGTAAGCCCGCTTAGTAGCGTCAATATGAGTGTGGGGAATAGCTGTTGCACCAGTATATACCGTAGTGATGGGATTACAAGTGACGGGATGCTTAGTGTTGATAGATGTTATGAGAGTACAAAAGGGAGTATTCGAGGGGATTCACTTGAAAGTGGGAAAACGAGCATTAGTCGAGCAAGTGATAGTAGTGGGCTAAGTGACGATAGCAACTGGAGTAATTTTACAAAGAGCTCTAACAAGCCTCACAAAGGGAATGATCCTAGGTGGAAGGCTATTCTTGCCATTAGGGCACGTGATCGGCTTTTGGGTATGAGTCATTTCAGGTTGTTGAGACGGCTTGGTTGTGGTGACATTGGTAGTGTGTATCTGTCTGAGCTAAGTGGGACCCGTTGCTACTTTGCAATGAAGGTGATGGACAAGGCGTCTCTTGCTAGTAGAAAGAAGTTATCAAGAGCCCAAACGGAGAGAGAGATATTACAGCTGCTTGACCATCCGTTTTTACCCACTTTGTATACCCATTTTGAAACGGACCGGTTCACTTGTTTGGTCATGGAATATTGTCCTGGAGGTGATTTGCACACATTAAGGCAACGTCAACCTGGAAGACATTTCTCAGAACATGCAGCAAGGTATAATCGACATTGGTTCTTTGTTTCCTTAGCTTTTTCTACCAAGCATATTAATTTACTTTTTAACTTACAGTATTACTTAATAACTGTCAATTGTGACCCGTGTTTAACTTTAATATGACTTTTCTTTCAAACAGGTTTTACGCTGCAGAGGTTCTATTAGGACTGGAGTATCTACATATGCTGGGAGTTGTATACAGGGACCTGAAACCTGAAAATGTCTTGGTACGTGATGATGGCCACATAATGCTGTCTGACTTTGACCTCTCTCTAAGGTGTACGGTGTCACCTACCCTTGTGAAATCGTCTTCTTTAGATTCCGACCCTTCCAAACGAGTCCCTGGCGCTGGTGATGGTTCATGTGCGCAACCAGCTTGTATCCAACCCTCGTGTTTCCTTCCACGCATGTTCCCTCAAAAAAGCAAAAAAAGAAGCACTTGGAAATCCCGTGCTGATCTAACACCATTGTTCGGGCCACTACCAGAACTTGTTGCAGAACCAACTGCTGCCAGGTCCATGTCATTTGTCGGAACTCATGAATACTTGGCTCCCGAAATAATCAAAGGAGAAGGACATGGAAGTGCTGTCGATTGGTGGACGTTTGGGATATTCTTACACGAGCTGTTATATGGTAAGACCCCTTTTAAAGGTGCAGGAAACCGAGCCACTTTGTTTAATGTGGTTGGACAGCAGTTAAAGTTTCCAGACTCACCAGCTACTAGTTATGCAAGTCGGGATCTAATCAGGGGATTGCTAGCCAAAGAGCCGCAAAACAGGCTTGGAGTCAAAAGGGGAGCTACTGAAATCAAACAGCACCCTTTCTTTGAAGGTGTGAATTGGGCTCTGATACGTTGCAGCACCCCACCTGAAGTGCCGAAACCTATGGAGGAAGAGCCTCCACCTATAACTTTCCGGGCACCTGACCCAGTTGCACCAGTCAACAACAGTAAGAAACCGGTGGGGATGGATGCCAAGTCTGGGGGTAAATATCTGGATTTCGAGTTCTTTTAGCTAGTTAGCCCCTTTGAATAGTTATATATAACTTTTGTATTGTTATCCACTGACTCTGTTTAATTTATCTCACACCCAAAGGCGCTATGAGTTACCGTGGGGTGTAATAGTTGTTAGCTTGTAATATTTTGTTCTTTGCATGCGAAAACTGGCATCATCATTATTAGTAGCTAATTTATACTCAATTGCATTATGCTTGTTTACAGTCCTGAAGATTTATTTATCGTATCATATGGATTGATTGTTTAGTTTGAGTCATTTCCTGGCTCCATCGTCACTGCAATGTGCTGTTTAGGACTCAACGTAAGATTCTTATCTATTCGTACTCAATTTTTTTAAGAAAATCAGTAATATTCAGTTTTTTAATCTTTTTATCTCAACGTAAGATTTTTAATCTTTTTGTAACCAATGAATATACGAATTTGCAAGTGATCAACTATTGTCGACTACTCGACTTCCATGAATGTCAAACAACTTAATCTAAGACTGCGCGAAAACTAAAATAACAAATCATTGTTGTGATACAAGGGATGAATGATCTTGTACATAACTTTCAAAATTGTATACTCTTTTAACTAAAAACACATGTATCATCATTTTATGCTCTCAGACTCATGGCCTACTTGGACAAAGCCATAACCAAAAGATAAAGCGCAAGTAGAAAATTTGTCGCACATTTTTCCTCAACCTTTATTTTTTTGATAAAAATCTAGATCTACACCATTTGGGCCCAATAGGTCCATGACTAGTCATGCTCGACTTATCCATTGTGCGACCCCAATGCTTTTTTGACACGATGGAACTTGAGATGTTCTTACTATAGAATACGAATGAAGTTTTGATTCGTACTTCCCTGATTTCACCTTGTGGTATTTAACTGATTTTGTGATGGGTGAAATAAGAGCCCTTGAATTTCTTCCATATTTTTTTTTTGGTGCAAAGGTGAAAAATATATTAACTTCCAAACAATAGTGCATCATAAGGAAAAGGACTAAGATTTGGACATTCCCAAATCTGATACAAAATTAAAAACAAACTACCATATTAGATAAAGATACACGGAAAATTGACAAAGCTAAACTAACAGACCAGAGCATCCAAAACTGAGCAGATACCAAACACCCATATAGAAATAGCAGGGCATAAGGACATCATTCCACATAGTAAGATACCAAACCATTCAACTAGCCATTTATCATATCATACCTGAACTCAGAACCACCACAGTTAGTACTTAATTACACCATATTGTAATTTCACATTCCACATCTCTGCAACTCTAACTGTATTAGTAGTTTTCTTCACAGTTAAGCTCATAAGTTGCATTCTGATATTATCAATGATAGACCGTAGCACATTGTCCACAGCCTGATGATCATTATTAAAAATCCTCTCATTTCTTTCGTTCCAAATATAATAAACTGCAGCAGCCAGCACAATCCTCCTGAGAACACTACATATTATTATATATCTTAATTGTCGTAGGAAAGCGACGTATTAACCTTTGAAATAATTGAATGACGACAATTTAGGCCCCAAATTAAAAGGCAAACGACAATATTGAAACGACGTCGTTTGGAAGTTTGGGAAAATGGCAAAAGTACCCCTCAAGTCAACGACGCTGCAAAAAAAATCCTTAATTACGAAAATGGCTAGAAGTACCCACAAGTGTGTCACGTTTTGCAAACCGATCCTTATCTTTTCGGAAAATTTGAAAATGGCAAAAATAAACCCCGAAGTATGCGCCACTTTCTAGATTCAATGCTCGACTTTATTCGTTATTATGTAATTAAGGATCTAGCGAATTCATTAAATATATATAGATATCTATTAAAAAAATAATAATAAAAATTAAAACACACCTTTACAACAAACTTAAAGTCGGCGTTTATATCCCGACCCATTATCACTATCTGAATGTCTTAGAATGAAATTAAAATACCAACATTTACATAAAAATTTACATACACAATTTAAACACTACACATATAACAAAACTCATATAACATAAAAATAAAAGCAAACAAACCGATATGTAATTAAGGATCTTGCGAATTCATTAAATATATATACATATATATTTAAAAAAAAAAAAAAAAAAAAAACCCTTACATCAAATTTAAGGTCAAGGTTTACATCCCGACCCATCTATCACTATCTGAATGTGCCAAATGAAATGAATATACCAACATTTACATAAAAAAATTCGCACACAATTTAAACACCACACATATAACATAAAAATAAAAGCAAAGAACCCGCTGCAACGCGCGGGTGCATCATTCTTGTTGAATTTGAACATGGTAAAGTAGCAATGACTTGAGTGATCAGATCCCACTCATTAGGCATATTAAGACCATTCATTCTTCTTTTAAGTTCTTCCCAAATCTTAATGGAAAAATCACATGAGAAAAATAAGTGATTGTGCGAATCATTAGTCTTCTTGCATAGTGGACATAGAAGAATATTAAATGAATATCATTACTCCATTTTAATATTCTATCCTGAGTGAGCAATCTCCTTTTAAAAGCCATCCACAAGATCATAGCACTTCTTGGGTTACATTGGGAGAATCAGACAATTTTCCACCAATTTACAGTAGGGGCATCAGCTTTCATATCCTTCCATGCATCTTTTGTAAAAAAACTCCATAAGCATTCCATTTTTTGATCTCCATTTAACATAATCACTTCTACTTTCATACAAAATGAGGAACATGAACCTGATTTAAAACTGGATAAGTGGTGTACCATTCCTAAGGCCACTTCCACGTGTTATTAATGATCATATCAGCAATAGTACACTCATTACTCAGTTTAGCATCATATAAGCTTCTATTGTCAATGAATTTAGCCAAAGGACCAATTACATGCCACCAATCATGCCACATAGATATAGAATTACCATTACCAATGACATGGACAATGAAAGGTCTGATTTTGTCTCTTAATTCCAGTAATGATTTCTATGTACCACTATCATTATATTCAACATTAATCTCCCAAAAGCTTCCACCTTTTAACTTTACTATATTCACCCATTGGACCCATAGACTTTCCTTGTTGAAAATAGCTTCCAAATGTGTTTCATAAGCAAATCTCATTCCATGATCCAACATCTTTAGACCCAATCCCCTTCACTCTTGGACTACACACCACCCGACAGTACTTTAGTTTGCCTTAATACTCCTTCCTTGATTCCATAAAAACTCTTAAGGAGACTATTAATTTCCTTTCTTGTGGCTTTTGGAGCATAACCACAAAGGCCCAATAAGTTTGCATAGCGACCAATACAGAGGAAATAAGTGCAATCTCGGCATAAGACAAATATTTATTTTTCGATCGGTAACTTTAGTTCTCACTTTGTCCACCGGTATTTGCAATCATTAATACCAACTTTCCTTGCAAGTAGGAAGGCCAAGATATTTAACGGTAACCTACCAACTTTAAAAGGAAGAATATCCAAAATTCTTGCCCTTTCTACAACATTAACCCTACCAAAGAAAATGGTACTCTTACCCATGTTTGGCTGTAACCCAGAAGCATTGTTAAATTCAATCAAGTCATCTTTAATAACTATAACAGATTTTTGATCCCCATGACTAATCATAAGTAAATCATCTGCAAATGAAATGTGAGTTAGCTGCATTTCCTTGCATCCCTTATGGTACTTGAAACTAGGGTTCTCCTGAACTCTTCTCTTTAACATTAATGAGAAAACCTCAATCACAAGAGTGAATAAGTAGGAGAGATAGAGTGCACCGCCTTAATCTACTACCACACGAAATAACAATGTCTCTCCATTAATGCAAATAGTAAAAAGCAACAGATGAATACACAAGTCATTATCGGTTCACCATTTTCTCATGAAAACGAAAGAGTCTCAAAACAGTTTCTAAGAATCTCCAATTAACTATATCATACGCTTTTGCAATATCCACTTTTAAAGCACATCTTTTAACCCTATTTTTACATTTATAGCCTTTGAGCAGCTCTTGAAATAGAAGTAAATTATCCTTAATCAACCTCCCAGGGACAAATGCACTCTGATTTTTATTGACAAGTTTATGAAGAGCATACTTGATTCTATTTGTTAATATTTTACTGATGAATTTGTATGTCACATTACAACATGCAATGGGCCTAAATTCAGTGATTTTGGAAGGTTGCTGGATCTTAGGAACAAGGGAAATAAGTGTAGCATTTACCTCACCGAGAAGCTTCCCATTAATGAAAAAATCTTTAACTACTTTGCACACATCCTGCCCCACAATACTCCAAGATTTCTTAACTGATGAGTAGCCATCAGGCCCAGGTGCCCTTGAGTCGCCAATATCAAAAAGAGCCTCTTTAATCTATGCATCAGTAGCCACACCAATCATAGCCATTGCTTCATCTTCATTTAATTTTATATTAAACAGGCTCTCCATATCAGCTATAGGACTAACTGGATCAGTAGAGCCAAGAAACTTCTTAAAATGTTCCACAAATTTAACAACAACAATGCTTCCTTCAAATCTTGTTCCATCATCATTGCAGATACTATTGATTCTGTTACTTTGCCTTCTGATTTTAATCACATTGTGAAAGAATTTACTATTCTTATCCTCATACTTTAACCAATCAATCCTAGCTCTCTGGAATAACAGCTTCTCTCATCTGCAACAACAACATTGTACTTCTTCAAACATTCAGCTTCTTTGAGTTTCAAATTTGAGTCATGAGGATGCTTTTCCATTTAAACTTGAGCTTGCTTTAACTCTTCTCTTAATCTGACAACATTATCACATAAATTCCCATTCTTCCAGTTCAATTTATTTAAAGGGCTTTTAAAGATTTTAGTTTTTCACCACTTGAAACATATGACAACCTATAACCTTCTTATCCCATTCGGTTTCACTATAGGGAAAAACTGGGTTTATCCACAACATAATTAGCAAACACGAATGACAAAAGCTTTCTTAACATCTTGTTTGGGATAGTTACAATGGCGAGACTATGATGCGATGTGACAAAAGGCATAAATTGACCTGAAGCAACTCCAAATTTATTCATGAATCCCTCATTAATCATCATCCTGTCTAACTTCTTCATAATACTTGAATTTGTTTTCAAGGGGGATTTGATCCATGTATAAAACAAACCTGAACTACAAATATCCTCCACCTCTATATCATTAACACAATCCCTAAAGTCTTGCATGTCATTGGTGATACTAGAGCTCCCAACGGAATGCTCTCCCACTTTTAAAGTAACATTAAAATCACCTAGGAGTACCCATGGATCATCATTGACAATATACTTAGCAGCACTTAACTCCCTCCATAAACCTTTTCTTTCAGTACAACTATTTGAAGCATATATAGAACTACAAAAACATTTCGTCTTAGTATTAATACCTTCAATTACACAAAGCATCATTTGCCTTGACATACCCACAACCATCAGATTGACCAAACTATTATCCCATCCAATGAGAATCGTGCAACCATTTTGAGTATACAAACTATTAGAGCACCAATCCCATCTTACAAAGACTTTCCTAGCAACACTATCCAACTTATTTACTTTTATATGAGTTTCTAACACGACAAACATTAACTCTTTCCTCCCAATAAAGCGAACTACTTCATCCATTTTTTAACTTGATTCATACTCTAATATTCCATGATGCAATCTTGGATCCATAGACATGTAATAGAAAAGATCAATGTCAATTTAGGACGGTTACTACTACCACCAAGCACATCAACATCCAACACCTTGAGCTGCGCATTCGCATTCTCCATAACTTCTCCTCATTCTCATTTTGATTACTATCCTCCTTCCTCTGTCCTCTTCCCATTTTCCTTAAGTAAGATTTCATGTCAGGAGTCCAGTCATTCAAATCTTGAGTAGATGGTTGGAGCTTCTTATTCAAAAATTGATCAACAATCATTCGATATTTCAAAGTACCTAACTCATTTCTTTCTTCTATACTCATATTTTCAAGCAAAACATATTTATTTGCAAATCTTCTGATGTTTTCCATTACATTTTGTGGAACAGCCCATGTTCTACCCTTCTGCTATTGTCCCTCTTTATTACCATTCACATCACCCCTGCTATTCCCCTGTTTCACATTATCACCTCCTTTTTTCTTCCAAGCACCACCATTCCTACCCATACCAACATTACTATTAGAGTTATTCCTCATCCCCCCATTAACTTTTCCTTGTCCTTTAGTTTGAACTTCAATAAATCCTTCCTTATCCTCAATCCCAACCTCTACCTTCATCTTCTCATCTTCTACTTCTTTTTCAGTCCTTGGCCTTTTGCAACATTTCTGGAAATCATGTCCAAACACTGAGCAATATGAACAAACCTCAGGTTTCCACATATACTCTACATATACAATCTTTGACCCTTTCACTTCATTCTCCTTATTCCTATATTGAATACAAATTTTGTCTTTAAAACCTTTCTTAGCATCAAATTTCATAAGTACTCTAGCAAATTCAAGCCTCAAGAGGAACATTGGTTAGTTTAGCCCATAGAGGAATTTTAGATTGCTCTTTTACCTCCATACCAACTATTGGATCCCATTTTTGCACAAACAATGGCATATGATTCACAATCCATGGACCCTGCCTTAAAACCTCATTCAGACCATCCTTATTTCTAAATTAAAAAAAACATTTCCCATTACCATTAACCAGAACATCAAGGAGGCCATACTTACTTCACATTCTTCTCAAGTGATAATTCAATTCACCAGCAGCCATATGACATCCAACAAAATGACCATACACAATAAGATTCCATTTCAGACTTCCTTTAGTAACTAACTCTTTATAAAAAACCACAAATTCCTCACCATCTTCATTAATGACAGTTGGTTTAAAATCAAGCTTATTATCAGTATTCACAGTATTATTATTCACACCATTAGCATATGATTTCTTTAGAGTATTAGTATTATTATCTATCCCTTTTTCATTATTATCCACATTGAAACCCTCATTTACAGCAATATCAGGACTATTAATATTGAAGTCATTAGCAGAAACATAACTATTACACACTTTATCACTTACATTTGGGCTAGAAGCATTATCACCAGCATTATCCTTATTTCCAAACACTCCACTATTATCCCCAATTAAAATCTCCTTATCTCCCAAATTCACCCTAACATCATCTCTACTCCTAACAGAATTAGCTTCCCCATTATTTTTATTCAAATTTTCCACCACATGATTCTTAAATTTCAACGGAACCTTCACTTGTCGCTTGGATGATTGTCTAGCCATTTAGAAATGGATAAGGCAATAATAGGCAAATGGAACAATACCAAATTTGAAAAAAGAGAAAAAAAAAACACAAAAACGAATTTGAAACAGTACAATTAGATCGGAATGATGCACTGATTCAGATGCACTAATTAGATTTGAAAATTTTGTAAATTTATGAACAAATTAAAGGTTTTTTTTAGCTTTTTCATGGTGGGATTGGGTAGGGGAATGGTTAGAAGAGAGAGAGTGACATTTTTTTTTTTTTTTTAACCCTTTATTAACTTGTTTAATAAAAATGATCAAAAAGGTTTTATCGAGTGATCAAGATGAGTGAGGTTGTCATGGATCGAGTGATTGAGAGGAGTAAGGTTGTCATGTGGATAAAGAAAAATACAGCTAGAAAAGCAAGTAGTACAAGTGAAATAAGTGTGTAGTATAAAATAATTTATTTGTAATTTGTAATAAGACAAAGAAAAAAAATTGTACTTGGAACGAACATGTGTCAAAAAAGCTTTGAAGTCACGAGGCTGCTTACCTACAAATCCATGCTTATCAAGAGACAAATCCTCATCATCTATCTAGTTTGATTTAATAGTGAGGATTAACCTAAGATTTAAAAGGTAAACGTAAGTTCATATTTTTTTTCTTGTCTTTTCTTTTTTATTCACATATTTTTTTTTGTTTTTTTTATTTTTTTCTTAATTCACGTTTTTTTATTTAATTCATTTTTTTTAATTCGCATTTTTTTCTTCGTGGTTATACGTTTTCGTCTGTTTTCATACGTTTTCGTCCGTTTTCATAAGTTTTTATCCGTTTTCTTACGTTTTCATACATTTTCGTTTGTTTTCATACGTTTTCGTCCGTTTTCATTCGTTTTCATATGTTTTCGTCTGTTTTCATCAGTTTTCTTTCATTTTCGTCCATTTTTCATACGTTTTCGTTCGTTTTCAGACATGTTTTTACGCTTTCATACGTTTTCGTCCGTTTTCATACGTATTTGTCCGTTTTCTTACGTTTTCGTTTGTTTTCATTCGTTTTCATACGTTTTAGTCCGTTTTCTTTCATTTTCGTCCATTTTCATACGTTTTCGTTTGTTTTCAGACGTGTTTTTACGCTTTCATACGTATTCGTCCGTTTTCTTACGTTTTCATTTTTTCATACGTTCCTGACTATCACAAGTGATATTCAGAATATCACTTATGATTTTCTAGATATCACTTTCTGATATTATGAATATTACTTGTGATTTTCATGTTACAAAACATTAGTTGAAAATCTCTTGTGATATTCAGAATATCACAAGTGATCTTTTGAATATCACAAAATATCACTTGTGATATTCAGAATATCATTTGTGATATTCAGAATATATCATATAACTAGACGAGTACCGTGCCTAGCGGCAACAATGTTTAGTTTTTTGCAAAATTCCGACGACTCATAAGTTTCTTTCAACAAACTGTATTTGTAGCGTCAGATAATCATTTTCGAACAACTATAATTCGGATGCGTGGTTGCATAGCAGATGAAATATACAGTTTTCAAGAAAATGATGTGGAGTCGATCTAAGTGTGGGAGTATATTTCTAATAGGATTGTTTTAACTTTTAAGTTATTAAGATTTTAGTAATAATAGATTCAAGCATTACAAAAAGTAACGGTATTATGTAGTTGGAAATATTATATTGTAGTTTAGAGGTCTAGACAACGTGTGTGACCGTCTTTTCTTGTTCTGTCAGTAATTTAGGCAGTGATAACTATTTTTTTACATGTGTAGCGTTTATTATTTGGTGTGTGGCTTTTAATCTTGTAACCTTACAAATTTAATATCACCATAATAAGATTATCTTGTACTATCAATTTACATAGATATTTAAGGATTGTTCAAAGCTATTTGTTTGGGGTACAAATATTTATCGCTAAAGATAACAATATTATTTAATTTTTGTGATTCTAATAAACTTACATAACATTATTGATATATCGGATAAAAGGCTATACAATATATATTAACTTTTAAAAGACAATTCATATATGCTAGTCCCTTAAGTGGTGCAAGACCAACATTTTTCAAAATAAAATTATACAAATGACAACGTACATGTATCAAAGCAAAAAAAACAAAAAAAAACTACAATTACTTGGTATATCATTTGTTGAAGCATAATAAAGCGGATTTGGATTCAACGACTCTCCTTGGCCGTTAGTCGTCTTCTCGAGCCCTAGTAGAACATCAACAAAGAGAACCCGTTAGGAGTGGACCCGAGCCGTGGCCCGGGTCCACCTCCAACGGTCAAGTTAATGTCGGTGATGTAGCCAATATATCTTAGGGTTAGAAGATTGTGTCACAGTTAATGAGGAGATCCAACCCTATATTTATAGGGCATGGATTAGGGTTTAGATGTAGAGTGGGGCGATGCGGGCTGACCCATCTGGCCCGGTCAGGACCATACGTCAACAAGCCCCAGTTTAGTATCGCGATGCGTGTTGCGGATGCTAGACTTAAGTTCGATGGCGCGTGGGTGAAAGTGGAACCGTATGCGCATCACGGGTAGGCGTATCTTTTGTACCGATGGCGCGCGGCATGGTGCGACGAAGGCGTGCTTCACATGGCGAAGTGCGCGTTGTCTTGGCGACAAAGAGGTGCGACGAGGCGTGCTGCGCAGATAAGTGTCTGTTGCGCGCAACAAAGAGGTGCGACGAAGGCGTGCTTCGCGTATAAGGCGACAAACAACGATCGGTCTGGCGACAAAATGTCTGTTGCGCGCGAGTCTTTACAACCAGCGGAAGATGTGTGCGGCATGCGCGTACATCCGTCTCTTCAACCGACGGAGAGGACGTCTCCCTGTGGGCATTATATGTGTCTGTTGTGCGCATTTAAATCCGCCTTTGTATCGTTGCAGCGATGCGCTTCCAAATATGCTGCGTGATGCGACGGAGCGATGGTAGGATGTACCACGGTAGCCCCAGTTTGATGGTGCTACTCGTGTAGGAGCATTAAACTTATTTAATCTGCGAAAATACTCAATGCAAAGATTAAAAGTATATGCTGCGAATCGCGACATATAAAACTTAATGAAGTAAATCAATAAACAAACACATAGCATAAAAATATATTCGCATAGCAAAAGTGGCGATCTTGCACCCGTCGTGGGATGCGTCGAAGCGAAATAAAAATTGTGTTTTCTTTTCTTTTTTTTTAATGTATAAAAGAAAAACTCGGATGGATGTACCGTGACCACGACTAATAGACACGAGATGGATTTATCTTAACCATAGACTCGAGCGTTTCGGATGATCGCGAGATGTTTATACCACGGCTTTTGGTCCGGTCGCATCATGGCGATTGACTAGCATCGTGGTATTCGCGTCTGACGCGTCTGCGAAGATGTCGAACGCACGGTCTTACGCGGAGTAGATTTATCGCGACTGCGTTATTCGGCGAACAGCGTACCAACCGTAAAACAATATCTGCGCGAATTTATCGCGACTAAAAGATAGAATAGCTCCGATCGTGCGGATATTTTCTTAGGTCCGATCGTGCGGATTAAAAGATAAAATAGATCCGATCATGCGGATGTTTTAAAATAGGTCCGATCGTGCGGATTAAAAGATAAAATAGATCCGATCGTGCGGATGTTTTAAAATAGGTCCGATCGTGCGGATTAAAAGATAAAATAAGTCCGATCGTGCGGATATTTTCTCATAAACTCATGTAAAGAAATCTATATTCGTATACAGAACTTGTTATATTAATGAGAATTATAATATTATAAAAATAATGATAGCAAGATAATGTATAAAGCTGTGTGCATCGGTTTACGACATCATGATACATGTTATATTAGCGATATACCATAAAGGTAGGAGCGAGATATCATTATTTATTACGTAATAATGAGAAATCAAAGCACGTACCATAGTTTATTTGTTATCTTCGTTTCGTACCACATAATTCGAGATAGAATCTTGGTTTTAAAGTTCTGATTTGATTTACGCTTCGGTAATATGAGAACACGAAACATAGTTTATTCGGTCCCACGGATGGCGCCAACTTGTTGAAGCATAATCTGGCTGAATTTGGATTCAACGACTCTCCTTGGCAGTTAGTCGTCTTCGAGCCCTAGTAGACTGTCAACAAGAGAACCGTTAGGAGTGGACCGGGCCGTAGCCCGGGGTCGCCTCCAACGGTCAAGTTAATGTCGGTGATGTAGCCAATATATCTTAGGGTTAGAAGATTGTGTACAGTTAATGAGGAGATCAACCCTATATTTATAGGGCATGGATTAGGGTTTAGATGTAGAGTGGGCGATCTGGGGCGACCCATCTCTGGCGGTCAGGACCATCGTCAACATCATTTTCCAAATTTGTCACGGGTTCCATAACTACTTCATCAATTCTCATATAATTTTGTCAAATTTGAAAACGGTTCGACCCGGGTGGTTCAACCGGTTGAACCGTTCGATAAAAAAACAAGTCGATTTAAACCGAGTCAACCCGACAGTTGGGTCGAAAACAAGTCAAATTAAATCGGTTGACCATGGGGTTTAAGCGTCCGGGTCAACCCGGTTTTCAATGTGTATTAATAGTTTCCTTTTGAAATATATGTCTTGACATTTTCACTTCTAGTTTAAACTTTTCACTTTTACTTTTTGCTTTTTCATTTATATATAGTATATAGCGAGGTACTTTCGGCGTTTTGGCGGGTACACTGACGATTAACCGCAAAAATAGATCTCGATGAGACTGATTCACGGTTGTATCGGTTTCAATGGTCCTCTCGATTCATTTTCGGATGGCTTTAGCGGTTATCCGAACCGGTGGCGACACCAATTCCGATTGAACACGTTGGTCGGTCCGGTTTCAAAACTATATGTAACATCAACTTGTTAGCTTGTATGAAGTTTTATGTGTTTTATTAATTTGTATAATGTGTATAATAACATGTATTTTTCATTTATGGTGTTTTAAAAATATCATTAATTAGTGTGTTTAACTATTTTAAATTTTGGATTATGTTGTAGCTTTTTTAAATTGTACGTTATGAAAATTTTATTGCACTTTTTAGTAAGGGGTGTTTTAATTAGTTGTTTTTAATTTGATAGATGTGCTTTTAATTGGTTGTACAATGTGAATAAATTATTGTACTTTTAAGTAATGAGGTGTTTTAATAAGAGTATTAATTACACTATTCATTTCTCTCTCATTTGACCAATTTCAACAATTCAACTTTTCACCTTTGACCGTTTTTCTATTATATGTAGTATAGATAACACTTGCGATGAATATCACTTGTGATATTCAGAAACGTATGCAAACGTCTGAAAACGGCCGAAAACATTTAAAAACGGACGAAAACGTATGGAAACGGACGAAAGCGTAAGAAAACAGACGAATATGGATGAAAACGTATGAAAGCGTAAAAACACGTATGAAACGGACGAAAACGTATGGATACTGGACGAAAACATATGAAAACGGACGAAAACGGATGAAAACAGACGAAAACGAAGAAAAAAAACGCGAATTAAAAAAAAACGTGAATAACGTGAATTAAAAAATAAAATAAAATAAAGAAGAAAAAAAAAACGTGAATTTAAAGAAAAACGTAAATTAAAAATAAAAAGACAAAAAAAGAAAAAGAATAAAAAAGAAAGAAAAAAAGACAAGAAAAAAAAAACATGAACTTACGTTAATTTCCACCTTCAGATCAAACTAGATAGATGATAAAAATTTGTCCTTTGGAAAGCACTAAAATAAAAATAAGCAAATGAACTTTTCTCTTAAAATCGCTTAATGTGTAGGTGAAGTATGATATTTTGAAAAGAAGTTTTTTTGTCTACCGGGTCCGAATAGTCGGGAATTTTATCTTATTCTTTTTGTGTGATAAAGACAAGACACAATGTTCTTCATCTTGTTATTTCTCAAAAGAGGTTATACCAGTTCTCGGTGCAACCGGTTGAATCGATCGAGTCGCTCCGGGTTTTAAACCATTAGAATTTTATCTTAGAAAAAAAAAAACTTAAATCTTTTTATTATTATTATATATAAACAAAATTATCTTCTTCGTTTTTTCTTTTTTTAAAAAAAAAAACACAATTTATAAATAGAGAAAAACACAACCATTCAGAAAAATTACACTCCAAACACTCATTCTTCAAACCCATAAACTCTGATTCCAAACCCTAACTCCATCATCTTGATCATCATCAAAACACAATGGATATCGAACAAAAGCAAGAAGAACACATCAACCACTTCGTAAATCAAGCATCTAATCTTCACGGTTCCTCACTTGTGACCTTAATCAATGACGCTATCTCACATCCTTCACTCTTTGCTTTCTCCGAGATTTTATCCCTACCGAACGTTACTCAGGTCTAATTATATAACTTATTTTATGTTATTAACTATTTATTAGTTTAATTTATTGTGTTTAGATGTTTATAACTTTGATTTTAGGTTTTTAGAATTGTATAATTATGTTTTGGTGGAATTGTGAGGTGATTGACTAGACTAGGGCCGTAAACGAACCGAGCGAACACAAACTCGGCTTGTTCGTGTTCGTTTGTTTAAGTTTAACTCAACACGAACACTTAAATGCGTGGATTTTTTGACTTTGTGTTTGTTCGCTAAGAAAAAAAGTTCGTTTAGGTGTGTTCAGTAAGGGACTAAACGAAAATTAACAAACAAGCTCAAAACACACAAATTACACACAATATTTGCTATTTGAACATTAACGGAAAAAAAGGTCTAATGTACATACACAAACAAACACAAACGAATGAATTATTGTTCACTAACGTAAATAAATGAATGCTACTTGTGTTTGTGTGTATCCACCTAAGGAGCGTAAAACATGGTTTCTGTTCACTTGTTGATTAAATAAGCGGAGATAAGTGAACTTCCTGCGAACTTTAGGTTGTTTACAATCATAGACCAGCTAGTAATTTACGATGCTGATTATGAGATGTAATAAGCAGCTGGACCAACAGATCTTGAGCATTGACGGTATCTACTAGAATAAGGCTATATCCTTGTAGTATTATTTACTTATTTTAAGTTGATAAGCAGTCTGTGTTTGATATTGTTTGAATGATTCTATGCACTTGCTAGTATTGTAGTCGGATAAATGGTCTGGTTATGTGGACTTTGTATGCAAGGCTCTACTTCCTAGTTTATTAAGTGCACTCAACACTTGGTGGTTTGTTGTCGTTACATATCTGCTACCTAAAGGCAGTCACTCATGAATCAACAACAAACATAGCATTATGTAAACGATGAGTAATAAGTTACTAAAACGTTGTTAGCTTTTACAAATCTCTCTGTATGGTGTCTGTGTGACTGAATCAACACTGTCCTCTAATCATTTGCATATGGCTATATGTGCTTGTGTTGTTTTGTCTCCAGTGTCGTAGTTTGGTTATAATTAATAAATTACACTAACACGTGATATCTTATACAATGGTTATATTTAACCGTGTTTATTTTCTACCATAACCCCTCTTTCGTGAATAGCTGCTTGAGTTTCACTATGTAGTTAATTTAAGTGAATTAGCTGTGTCAGTACGATTATTAAATTCTTTGAGGATGACTAGTGGATGTATGTTGACACTCTCTTACTGATATCTGATCTTATGCAGCTTCAAGGCACGGAACATTCTCGGTACATTGATTTGCTACAGATGTTTGCTTATGGAACTTGGAGTGAATATAAGAGTATGCTTCTCAGTTTTAATACACGTGTTCTCTGCTTCTCTTTGAAATTTATCTATTTATCATATGCCTTGCACGTTATATAGATGTGACACATTGCATCTGCTTTTATTTTAAATTAAGGGTGATTTTCTTTGCATCCGTTGTATTAACCAGAATCCATTCGTTCTGAAATATCATCTAACGGGATACAATCTTCTTATGTTTCGATATGTAGGCAATGCTAGTAATCTTCCACCATTGGCACCGGCGGTCCTCAAGCTAAAGCAACTCACCGTGCTCACACTATCTGAGACAAACAAGGTAAATGCTCCACTTAATTAGTCTTGTATTAGTTGCAGCAGTAAATTCACCTTCTTGAAATGATTTAATTAATTAAGTGCATTATAGAAGCACAACTAGATTCAGTTATAGACGTTTGTGGATAGTATTATGACTAATATTCCATTCTGCAAGGAGTGCCAAGTAAAGTTATCTGATATTCACCTTCAGAATGTTGGATCTTAAGGTCATTCCTCTACGTAGTTTGCCTAATGATTATCAATTCTAATCTACTAGAAGTATTTATATATCTATCAGAGAATATTTCTCTGCAAGACCTGTATTGAGATCTAGTAAATGTCGAAACAATAAACTTCTTAGTGAACAACATAGAGAAACTATTTATCTGGTTCATTAAAGTTTACAATGAACAAGAGTTTGATTTGAAAATTTGATAATTGTATTACTAGATGGGTTGTCTTTGTCACTTGCATTTTTTTGTAAGTGACTCAAATCCTAGTCTAATCAGTCGGTTAGTTAAGCATTCATTACTTTGTAGTTGATAGTTCCTTTCCGTGGGTAAGTTGGTAAATTGCTACTCTTCGTGTAAAAGAAAAGCAAGTGGCTGCTTTTAGTGTAGTGTGAAATATTGTTATGTAAAAACATCCTTCAGCTATGTTCTTTAGTTTCATGTTACTGAAGTATGGGCATTTCCACTTAGAATTAAGTGCATACTTTTAAACCTCTGCTACTACTGAAGTTTGTGTTCCCACATAGACGACCAATACATAGTGGATCATATAAAAAGATCTCTCCAATAGGATCCTGAAAATCAATCCTACAACTACAAGCTCCGCGACACTCTAGAATAATATATAGTCTTCTCCATTATCTATTTATTTTGTATCTTGTAAAATATCTTGATTATTGTAGTAATGATAGACTTGTATATATGAATGTTGAAGGTTTTTAGAACTAGAAACATCTTACAGAATTAGACTCTTGGCTATAGCGGAGATCTCTCTTGTTTATAGTATTGTTTTGTTGATATCAAGAAAACATATACCACAAACTAGAAACCCTTTTGATATCCATTATTTTCTCAACTCTTGCTTAGCTCAAGTACAATGGTTCATACGGAAAGGCTGCATGGGTCCTGTAGCACGAAATCCATGTCTATGACATTATTAGGGGGTTTATGCGGTAGGCCTTAAAAAGAACATCTCTGCAAAGTAAGTAGGTTGATCTCAATTAAGGAACTAGCAAATATATGAAAAATGTCATTATCTTTTCATCAGAAGCAGTAAGGATTTATAGCACATGCACATCCCTTTTCAGATATGGATGAACTAGGAAAGATCATAGAATTTGGAACCTAATACTTTAATACATTCTGATTTTTTGGTTACGAGTATACAAAACTAGTAGTTTTTAATTAGGAGCTTTTACTTACGTGTAACACGAAAGGATGCTATCATGCTTCTGAGTGTTATATAGCTCGAACATTGCTGTATTTTTTTGCGGGTTTTACTTTAGCCTACTCTTAACTAGTCTGTGACGAAGAAATGTTATCCATCATACTTGGAAGCTAAATAAACAATGTGAAAACAAACTTCTTATTACTTTATTTTCTTTCCTTTATCAATGCAATGTGGCTTTTGCATGTCCTTGGTTTTTGACTTTCTAGTTTATGTGTTCTATCAGGTACTCCCATATGACGGTCTGATGCAAGAGTTGGATGTTTTAAATGTCCGCGAGCTTGAAGATTTCTTGATTAACGAGTGCATGTATGTGGTAGGTACTTTCCATCATTTTAGTCACACATTTTCTAGCTGCATACTTAAGCGAATAACTTGTCTCTGGTTTTTCAAGCTTCTTATATCATGTGTAACTGCGGCGTATTATGTTGGTGTCAAAAGGATGATGAAAAAACGAAACTAATGAAATAAACCGAGGGTAGACCCAGTAGTTGATTAAGACGAAGTACCACAATTGCTGATAAAGCTCTCATGGGTGTTACCTGCCACCAAGCTGTAAAAATGTACATAAGACAGAAAATGATTAGAAAATTTGAGTATATAAACTAAAATGTAGATTCTACAATATTTTGTAAAAAGAATATATTAAGATCCTATTAATACGAGATAAAATTCTAATACTCTTAGGAAGAAACTTTATGATAAGGAAACTAGAAAAAAGAACCCTAATACTTTAAGGGTAACTCTAATTTGGTGAAATTTAAGACTCCTAATATGAAGGCTTTTGGATATCTTACCTCTCAAGTGATATCCAAAAATCACAATTTTATTAGAACTCACAAATTTTAATATGCCACGTTCCAAAGGTGTTTTTAGCTTGGCCACCACACTATATATTATGGCACAAAATTTGCAACCATACATGTGTAGCACAATTTTGTATTGTTTGTGAAACTTTGAATCCATAACCTTGCATGAAGTTATCATGCAAATTCATGTATAATGGCTTGGAGATGGAGTCTATTTGTGCTCGTGCATCATTTTACAATTGAAGCTCTGTGTTTTACCTTTTGTCCATCTTGATAGGGTATTGTTAGAGGCAAGCTGGATCAGTTGCGAAGATGTTTCCAGGTTTGATATTGTATTTATTTTGTATAGTTCGCTGCATACATCATAATTTCTCTCCTGTTTTTGTCGTAAGTTAAACAAACTAAATTCTTACTTTATTATATTCCTTTGAGTTGTTGTAGGTGCAATTTGCGGCAGGGAGGGATCTAAGGCCTGGGCAATTAGGGAGTATGATACACACATTATCAAACTGGTAAATCCTAGACATCTTTTCTGACTATTAATTGTGCATTTGATTCTCAGTTTACCCTGCCTTAGAGCACTTGCACTGGTACTTCTTTTTACATGTTTTGTGTGTTTCACAGGTTAAGTACATCTGATAACTTACTTATCACAATTCAAGATAAAATCAAATGGGCGGACAGGATGAGTGAGCAGGACAAGAAGCATAAAAAACAAGCCGAGGAAAAATTGGAAGAAGCGAAAAAGACACTTTCCCTCAAGGTCAGCTTTATTTAATTTTCACTTTACTTAACTATTACTTTTTCTAGTGATCAACATTTTTCTCTCATGTTTATGGTGGTATTGGCGTGCCTCTTCATCTTACTCATTCCAAAATCCCTGTGTTCATACATGCGAAAATAAACGTCATGATTATTGATAACAGACCCATAAAATAAAATATATATATTGAAATGAATGATTAATTGACCCGGTCGAGCCACAGGGTCACGGTTCAACCGGCAGTTCAACCGGGTTTTAAAACACTGCCTTAGAACACTGCCAATTCAGCTTAAAAAAACTTTATTTCATCTTGAAACGTTTCCTTATGTACTGGGATATGTTTGTCGATGCGTCTTACTTATATTGTGGCAGAAGTCACATACTATGAGCAGGGGGGGATTGACTTACGAGGCCATGAGGATGAGGAGATGTTCTCCGAACCTGGTGGAGTGATGGACTACGATGTAGAACGAATTAGACCCAAGAGGTATGTCTCACCATCTTCTATTCAACCAATTTCATGACTGCACAGGTCACAATCGTAACATGTTGATTCACAAAAATGAAAGACGTGAATCATAATATAAAGAAAGCTACGGTAGTAAACTGAATCTAGATTCTACATCATCCTGTTCTTTCATTTGAACCAAATATATATAATGTTCTAGTTGAATGAAAGTCATGTTTACATCCATTTCTTTTTTATGCACGACGGTGTATTTTTTGGCGAATGGTTTTTCCTAGAGGTTGCATTATAACCAATTTATGGGTAAGGCTGGTCTGGGTTGTGTTTTGTCTCAAACATATTGCAAGAGTGGAGTAAAAAATCTAGCTAAAAGTGTAACATGTTAGAACTGAAGTGCTAAAGTCTAATTTTGATGCATCCAGCTTCCTGCATTGTTGTATTTTTAGATTTAGTGCTATATTGTAATACTACACATTGAGTATCTATCAATACAATTTGGAAAATGGACAAAAAAGAAATGTTTGGTAGTCGACCAAGTCTGACCCATTTTGACCCGTACATGACCACGTTTTCTAACCTATCCATCTTCTCACCTCTAGTAGTCTGTTGCTTTTTTAATTTCAATTATCAATAATCTGAACCATTGTGTTTTATTTTAAACAATTTTTTATAGGAGACGACACCCAATGGGTTAAGGAAAGCTTGTGAGATATCAATCCTACACTTGGAGATAGTCACCCAGGCTTTAACTATTTTTCTCAACGACATTACAAGACATGAACACCTGCTTTTCATGAGTAGGGGCTCAACCTTTTTGAACTTGTGCACATTCGGAAGTTAAACGACTGTGAAATCTACCCTTTGAGAAATCATTTGCCTGTGGTGGTTAGACTTCTATTTTATTGTTTTTGGTGCGTGGGCTTATAATTATTAAATTATCGTTCTTATTATCTATTCGTGGTGTTGGTCCAGTGGATCATTGCATATTTGCGTAAATGATCATAAACGCTTGCCCTAACACCCTGTTATATCTAAGCATGAAAAGGTTGTAACTAGTTAGCCAGCATATGGATTATCATAGAGGGAGGGGGGAGAGGGGCTAAGTTCATCAATGCTTAACCTAATAAGTTGCATAAAGAGAACCGTTGTTGTTAGATTAGAGGTACACCCCTAGTGGTTAGTGGCACCCCCTAAGCCATTTTTACTCATTTTGTCCACTTTGTGAATAGGAAAGACAATTTTTTTTTACTGTTTTCTGTTTTGTGTTTTTTTTTTCAATATATTTGACTTATCAAATTTTACTTTTTCTACTTTCAGTTGTAGTTTTATAATAAAAATAAAAAAAGAAGGAAGGGTGCCAATATCCAATTGGGGGGTATGTATAACCAACCCCAAACAAAATAAGTAGGTCAAGACTTGGCCTGATTTAACATTTCAAACTGTCGATCTGTCTGGTTCAAATGACAGTCAGCCAGACCACGATTTGTAGAACCCTCAAGCTGTGGAGTGGTTCGTTCAGATAGCCAAATTATCTCATGAAATATAAAACTCAACAAATCGACTTGAATTCAATTAGGTTTAACTCAAGTTTATGGTTCGATGGACTAGAACATTAATTACGTTTAACCAATTGTTTCTTAGGCTCAGCTCCCTTGGCTGCTTCAACTTCTAAATCCAATCTTATAATTGAATTGGGGGCTAAACTTCACTCGTCTAATTTATAAAATTGTTTACAAACAACTTCATATATAATAATTCCATCCCCAAAACACTCTTCAGATATTGACACACCAAAGTGTGATGATTGGTGGTTCAACAATATTTTTCAACACATCCCATGATAGCTCATAGTGGCTCTACCAAAAGTTAATCAACTTATGGATTGTGATAAACTTATTTATCAATGTCAAGTTTACATTTCATGTCAAAATCAATCACTTTGGTTGCCACACCAATTGCCTACTACGCCATGCTGGTAGCCAAAACATTCTTTAGTGTATCTGAGTCAAAATTTCAGTCACACTCACTACCCAGATCCTCAAGTGTTCCATTAGTGATTTGTCACCTCCACCACAAACTACCCCGGGCCCGATGTAGCCATGGCAATAACAACAATAAGAGCCAAAGGAACACAAAATTAAGATAATAAAGGGAACTCATTACGTTACGGATAGAAAACAAAGGAATAGTGAAAATCCACGAACACAAAGCTGGTCAATCTTGACGGGTCAAGATCAGCAGCTGGTCAAGTGTCTCTGCTGACAGGTCAAGATTGGCAACTGGTAAGCTGTTGCGCTTGAATGGTCGATTGGACTGTTGGCTGGTCAAGTGTGTCAAGATCAATCGATTTTCATCAAATGACAAGTCATATGTTGAACCTTGTCACACGAAAAAAAATTAATAATGAAATTTCTCATAGTTACATGCATGAGTTATTCTACAATTATTCAGTTATTTGATGACCATGCCCAAAAAAAAAAAAAAAAAAAAAAATTGTTTAGTAGGCATAAAATCAAAATTAAGACCAAGACTCATCTATTTACTTTACAAATTCGTTCACCAAACTACTTCTTCAGTGATACTGGTGGCGTAGCTATATGACGGCGGTTTTACCATGTCCATTTGGCAATTCCATAGCCAGTGATGATCACCACCACTTTCCGGGGCCATGATACTAGCTGCAATACTTGGTTCTTCAACCATATCTTCTCCAAACATGTTCTCGAATATTGATGTATCAATGTCGATTTCCAAGGGTGAATCACTGGTACTAACCACCTCCAATTGTTCGCCTGTGGTCATTGGTGGCTCAACTATATTATCCAACAAAACATCCCATGATAAGTCCTCTGCCACATCCATGCTGGCAGCAGACGCCGGTTCAGCCACGCCTTCGTCTAAAAGATGCTCAAATGATAGTGTATTCGTATCAAATTCCCAATTCAAGTCGAGATCAACCACCTCCACGGCCGCATCAATCCTGGGCTCCCCCACGCCTGTGCTCATAAAGTTCTCAGGTATAAGTGTATCTGAGTCAAAATTCCACAGAGAGTCACACTCACTACCCCCATCCTCTAAGGACCCGCTAGTGGTAGTAGTTGTTGGCTCCACCACTGGGTCGGCCTCATTTTTCTTTTGTCTCTTTCTCTCTCGTTTTCGTGCTGACGTGGAGGATGATGTGGATGTAGATGGCACATGCTTAGGTAGCTCAAGAGACTGAGCTACCTTAGTAGCCACATTAGTAACTTGATCCTCAACACGTATCGAAAGAGGAAAATTAAGCTTGGCTTTCGACCCATAAAGCTCGAAAGCAGCTTTATCATAGGCCAATGCAGCTTCTTCTGGCGTATCAAATGTTCCAAGCCATACTCTTGTCCTCTTTTTCTTCGGATTTGTCACCTCGGCCGCAAACTTCCCCCACGGCCGCCTTCTTATTCCTTTGTACCTTGTCCAATCCAAAACTGTCCGACGAGCTGATGTTTTCTTCCTTTTTCCCTTAGCAGCACTTTCGGGTGCCACTTGGGTTTGCTGGACTGCATCTTCTGAGTCATTTTCGGGCGACAATGAGCCACCGTTGGTCGTTAAACTCTTTTCTTCAGTTATGTTTCCTGTTGGAAAACTTTGTAGGATGTCATGAACATCTTGGATAAGATTCTCTGGCAAGTGAGGTTCTTCCATGTTTAGCCAATCAGTGACTAAGATAGGATCATTCTGGTCACTGGAAAATGCCTGAAATGCCATGTTATATTAGATATCGAAGTGTTGTATGTGTTTGCTAGTGTTATAAGTAGTAGTGTGTAATTGTGTTATATTGAGTATGGTTTTGGTGTGAATATATATATATATATATATATATATATATATATATATATATATATATATATATATATATATATATATATATATATATATATATATATGCACATGCACACACGAGTCAGTACATGTTACTATTTTATATGTCACACATGGTTAGTTGGAGCTAAAATTGACATGTACGTGATTAAAACTATAATTGACATGAGAATATAGTGCAATATGAATACTTTATAGTATATGGTGATTCAAAACCTTATAAAAGTTGGTGTGGTAGGGTATATATATCGGGAATGTCTAATCGATGCGTTTAGGGCATTGGTTAAGATTTGTTTTTTTTTGTGGTTTTTAATAATTTTTTATGTGGGTTCTCGTTCAAATATGCGATTTTATGTCAATTCTGAGCACTATTTATGTAATAAAAACTACAAGAAGATAATCTTAACCAACGCCCTTGGGCGTTGGTTGACATTCCCATAAGATAATACGAGTAATTATTAAAGAGATTTGTTAAGCGACACAGGGGGTGTTTGTTTAAGCTTACACGTGAGATTATGAGCTTTTATTTAATTTCGACTTATATTTTATAAGCCTTAATTTTTTTGTTTATTTTAAGACTTTTGGGCTTATATAAATTTATCATATTATAACATTTATATAAGCTTACAAGCTTCAAAATAAGCTAAAAATTTAAGGCTAATGTAAGCCAAAACATAAATAAGCTTATAAGCCACATATATGCTTAAACAAACACCCCATAGCTAGGGCTAAAAGGAATTACAATCTGCGTTAGGCTGAGCACAGTGGTGACCATACACGATCATGCCACATCAGCTTTCTTTCTCCGACGACCTAACGACGACCAAGTCCACAATGACAACCAAGTTGTTTTTTTTTTTTTTTTTTTTTTTTTTTTAATTCAAATATTTTATACAACAAATTTAAACTTCATAAAACAAAACATTACAATACTAGTTAAAAACTTAAACTAATAAAACTTAAACATTACAATAATTAAAACTTAAACTAATTATCTATGTAGCGTGCCTTGATTGCTACGTTAATATCCAAAAGTTCTTGTCGTTGTCGTGGAGGCAAATTTGGGTTGATTTATGTATTGTAGAAAATCAAGTCTTGCTCCCATTTTGATTGGGCCATCCATTTGCTGTCGTTGGAGCTCAATTTTCTCTTTTTTTTAACTCATCGGCTCGCCTGCCCTTGCCTCTTGCATCTCCAACTCTTTTTCCTTTAACTTTAAGTATGACTCTTCTATGTCCTTCTTTTTTTCCGGTTTTGACGGCTTGAACTTGAAAAGCTCTGGGCTAACGAACTAACAAATGATGATGGTGGATCACGAGAGGAGGAGGATGATTTCTTCTTGCCTGCGTCACGACCTTGTGGTCGTGATTCTCTAGTCTCTTCCTCCTCATCAGAATCATCCACGTTTTTAAAATTCAAAGGACCTTTTGCTGATGCCGAGGTGGTTTCCGAAGCCTTGTATTTCTTCCGACTCTTCGTTAAGCAGGCATCTCAATATTCTTCCAAGCATCATGATTCCTAAAACTTTTCCAACACTCCCCCAATGTAAAATCATGACCGTAAATCATATGGTATTCTCTAAGAGCTTTTGAGTAGTCGTCTGCATCATTCTCACCACTTTCGTGATTCTCCTTGATATTATCCATAATTGCACAAATTTGCCCAACCGTACTACGAACCCTATTCTTCCATTTGGAAAGAATCGAGTCGTACGTTCTTTCTTTACCAGTTTCGTTTTCAAATACGCTATCACCTCCTCTCCAAACCCATTCTTGTTGATAGCGTTTCTTCTCTCGGAATTTTCCGACACATGAACCCAACCTCTACAAAGCGCGATCTCTTGCGCCTTTGTCCATGGTTCGACCTTTTTGGTTGGTTCAGCCTTTTTGCCTTTGTCCTTCGCCTTTGTAGCACGTCTCGAAGGCTTCTTTGGTTTGACGGGTGACGCCTCTTCGACATCGTCACCGTCTTCAACAGGCATGGAGCCGTGGTATAAACCGTGACCCGAACCTTGCCCGATCGAAACATCTTGACTCATATAGTTTTGAGTCGGGTATTGTTGAGTCGGATAGTCTTGCATATAATCCTCCAAATCCATATCAATGTTAACACCCTGAAGCGGTGAAAACGCTTTATTTGGTTGGAAAGACTGCGAGAAATCCATGTTAGGACAATACGACGACCCACTTGGTGATTGGTTAAAATCCATATTAGGACGAAACAAATTTACATGTGAGAGTATTTTTTTTTGACATGATGAATATTGATGAGAAGTTGTTTGAATTGTGTGTTTAGAAATGTGTTTGAGGTTGGTATTTATAAGGTTTTAAAATTATTATTATTTTTTATTTATTTATTTTTTTTTATTTTTTTCAAACGGTTATGTTTTGAAATTTTTGTGTTTAATAATCGGTCAAAAATTCGACCAAGTAGCAAAGTTTGGGGACTGACGACTGATGGGACAAAGTTGCCACATTGGGCAAGACCGACGAGGACCAAGGTCGATCGATCGAAGGTGACCGACGACTACTACTAGCCTTAATGGTGTATAATTGACTTTCGATAGCTTTTAAAGGTGTCGCAGTCATATTTGTAGTTGAGATAACTTTGCGTCCCTTGGTACTACATAATATAATATTAGTATGAAACTTTCATGATTTCTTAACTTCATCGCATAAGCAAACAATAATAAGTTAGTTTAAAACTAAAGTTGTGTACCACACGCCACATGCATGTCATACTTTTACTAAACTAATAAATAATTGATAGGCAAACAAATACTTGACAGTTGAGGCAGCTAGTGTCGACTTAAAAAGATAGCGAGTGCCTAAAATAATTAGTTAATGATAAAAAGGTGAATGATATCATAAACAATCCTATTAAAAAAGCTTGATGGATTAATTCATGTGTCGACCAATTACACTGTTTGTCATTTACTAATAATATCATAAACAATGTTTACCGATAACTTATTTAACAACGTTTTCAGAACTACTCACACCTTTTGATTGCTTATTCCATATATCATTTGAGAAATCATTGATTTCAATCAATAAAATAATAAAGAAGTTGTCAATTAAACAAATGAGATGGACTTGATAACTAAAAGGACATCAACTAGGGTATCACATTAGCAAACAATCTACATTATCAACATTTTTAACAAATGACACAAAAAAGCATTAAAGTTAGGGTCCATTTCCAATTAAGGTATTATTTTTTTTTCTTGCATAAAAAGGTACCCAACAAAAAAATTTGGCGGATTTGGGTTTTTTACTAACGTTCGTTAACCCACTTCGTTAGTATATTACATATTTGGTCCTTGATTTGGTAGAGTCATTTTATGCACCATCCCTCCTCCTCCACCGTCCACCACCACCCTCCTCCTGCACCAACACCGTCCGCCACCATCACCTGCCAACACCACCCGCCACCACTACCACCGTCCACCACCACCCGCCACCACCAGAAAACTCACAAACCCCGTAATAACCCAAACCCATTTCCAAATCCGTACAATCACCCAATCCAAACCCAAACTCAAATCCAAAACCTCATTTCGTGAACTCAAATCCCTTCTCAAATCCGATGGGAACTGAAGGAATGTGGGTCAGGATTGCTATGTTGTATTCCCAAGCTGGTATGGTTGATAATGCACTTAAGGTGTTTGATGAAATGCTTGTTAAATGCAGAACAAAATATGGCTGTTTCTATAGTCAGTTCTGAAATGCTAATTGGATGGCTGTGATCATGGGGTTGATTCTCCAATGTTGGTTGAAGGGATGAGATGATTTCAAAGAAACAAAAATGGCATCTCTGTCCAAAGAATTTTAAAGTGTGTTTGAATTCATTTTTAAAGCTTTTGTTATTGTTACAAACAAGTTTTTCAATTTTCCAACTCTTTCCTGCTTCAAAATTTGATTTTCTGCCCCTGAGGGGGTGTTTGGTTAAGCATTGAATCTGGGTCAAAAGCTATTTTTGACCCATGTTGGGTTCTTGAAATAGATTTGTTTAAGTTAATGTTATGATAGTTTAAGTTGTTTCAATGCTCTTAAGCATTCTCAATTTAAGTTTTTAGTTTTCAAGTCAAGAGTTGTGTTTTCTAATGTTTTACTAAATATGTCTCAACTTTGTGATCTGTCCAAACAGTCATTTTCAGCAGCTATATTCAAGGTCTTAAAGTGTCTCTAAATCAGTTTAAATTGTTTACTCTAGATCTCTTTGTACCCTAGTTTCTCTTTTTGCAGCTTACTTGGCGTTTGGAAGTGTTTAGAAAGCTCATTTTGATCCAAAAGTCTCCTAGTTTGCCTTATCTGCTGATGCACATCAGTCCAGGTTCTGTCCCAATAAGCTGATCTCATAGCTAATTAATTGGTTAGTCATTCAAGTCTAATGTTAGATATTAGGCTCCCTTAGTAGCCCTTATGTTGGAAGTTAGTATGTTTTACCTTAGTAAGTATTTAGTAGCTTATCTCATAGCTTATTTTAGCATTTAAAATCCCTCTAATCTGCCTTTTCTACGTCCACTGCTGTTCTCATCTCATTAGTTTATCTAGATCTGATTTTCAGTTTTATTTGATGCATTTTATTGTTTAACTTTTGCTAATTTAGGAAGTCCTTAGTTTAGATTTAGTATACTTTGCCCTTTAGGTCCTTTTTGAAGCTTATAGATTAGCTTATGGCAGCCTGAGATTTTGTCCCTTATCTGTTCCTTATCAGTTTATTATAGCTATTTCCATATTGCTTATCTGCTTATTAGTAGCTTCTTAGGTTTAGTTAGGATTAGTAGTTAGTGTTTATGCTCAGTTTAGATAAGATTTTAGCTTATTAGTAGCTTATTCACTAGCTTAATGACTGTTTGGAATCTGCACATCAACATCAATATTGTCCAAATCCTTCTTATTTTTGATTTTTAATTTTCTTGTTTTTAGTCCTTTTTAGCTAGAATTCTAGACTTATGCTCTTTGGTTGGTGGTGGTTAGCATGGTAATTTTAGTATATTTTTAGGATTTTCCTAAGTCACTTTATAGCTTATTTAGGAAATGGGTTTCTGGTGGTGGCGGGTGGTGTTGCCAGGTGATGGTGGCGGACGGTGTTGGTGCAGGAGGAGGGTGGTGGTGGACGGTGGAGGAGGAGGGATGGTGCATAAAATGACTCTACCAAATCAAGGACCAAATATGTAATATACTAACAAAGTGGGTTAACGAACGTTAGTAAAAAACCCAAATCCGCCAAATTTTTTTGTTGGGTACCTTTTTATGCAAGAAAAAAAGAAGAATACCTTAATTGGAAATGGACCCTAACTTTAATGCCTTTTTGTGCCATTTGCCCTTTTAACAATGATACTTTTTAGTACACCATTCAACAACATTTATCTTTGCATCAAACGATACACAGGGTACTTAAAAATAGTTTTGTTAAATATGGTAATTATCAAAATAGTTTTGACCTTACCTCGAGAACAACCTCACAAAATTTATAGATCTGGCATGCATTCTTTGGTATTAATGGTGCGAACAGCGACAACACGACATTAGCGTTACACGTCAATCGTCGTTGTTTAACAATCTCAAAGCCAATAAAGCACCCGGAGTTGAGTTTCATGTCAACGGCGTAACGTATAATTAGAGATATTATCTTGTAGACGGGATATATATCTGGAATAAGCTACACTCGTTAAGTCGATTTCACATTCAGGTGCTGGTGATACAAAATGGATAAGGTTTAAGCAAGCGCATGGAGCATCAACGAATGATGTGAGCAGCGTTTGGTTGCTTAAGAAAAATGGGTTATGATAGAAAATTTCGCACGACCGATGTCTTTTAGAGTATAGAGAATATGATGTATGCATGTAACATATTACATAACATGATTATCAAAATGTGAAAAGGGCAATATCTAATTTTTATCAAGATGAACAACATTGTGAGGATAACATCTTACGAACTCGCGTACAATGCTACAAGTTATTACATAATTAGTGACCAACAACCCCTAAACATTTGTGCCGATTTGATGGAACACTACTCGTCAAGTTAATATATAATACATTGTATTTTGTTTTAATTAATGATTTTGACATCGAATCAACCAAAATCTTGAATTAAAACCACTAAACATTAAAGTGATAGTTTTGTCTGACCACTTTACTTACTTTTTGAGTTTTATAAAAATGTTGTATTCTTTTTATATGTAATAAAGATATATATTAGTTAAAAACTATGATATTAAAGTATAAAATAATAACACAAATTTATAGTTTTGTATGTGATCATATTAAAACAATATAGATGAGTTAGCTTTAACATTTTGACATATAATACTCACGCTATCCCTAATATTTGATACAATATTCTTATTGCTTTGTTAATAATGTAATGGGGAAAATGTTGAAAAGATACATGTCAAGCTGGAATATAGATTGATGAAACGTGATTATTGCCTTTTTAGTTCTTAGAAACACTTACGATAACTTTCACCTAGTTAAGGAATTCTCTCTCCCTTTCTCTCCCCAATTGATTTTTCCGCCTTATTTCTACCATTAAGATTCATAAAAAGTCGATTTCTACCTTATTACTACATGAATTACAAAATCAAACCGACCAAATGATTCAGCTAATCATTGCACGCACATTGATATGCTTTATTTCTGAATTTGTAGTGGCTGTTAAAACCCCCCAATTTCATTTGAACCCGAATTGTACGTACTGAATATAACCGTTCATAGTTTTAGGAGTAAAGCGCAAAAATCATCCCGTGGTTTGTGTATTCGCAGAATCATCCCTATCTCAAGCGTTCGACATTAAACATCCCAAGTCCACAAACCTTTAGCATTAATCATCCACGAGCACTAACGCCGTTAGTTTTACCCGTTAAGTGTTAAATAATATTTGCCCGTTAATCCCTCCGTTAATACTTTTTGCATCGTTAGTCCTCATTTACGTTTTGTCTGCTTTTTACGTTTTGTCCGCTTTTACCGTTTCGTCCGTTTTATATGTTTCGTCCGCTTTTATCCACTTTTGTCCGTTTTATATGTATTATTCCGTTTTTAACGTTTTCGTCGTTTTTACGTTTTGTCCGTTTACTCGCTTTTCCGTTTTATATGTTTCGTCCGCTTTTATCCGTTTCGTTCACTTTTTATCCGTTTCGTCCGTTTTATGTATTCGTCCGGTTTTTAACGCTTTTTTTTTATGTTTTGCGTTTTGTCGGTTTTACCGTTTCGTCCGTTTTTACGTTTTCATCTGTTTTCGCCGTCGTTATTTTACGTTTTGTCCGCTTTTTACGCTCGTCAGTGTTTTCGTTTTCTTCCGTATTTTTATGTTTATGTCCGTTTTACTCGTTTTTCCGTTTTATATGTTTCGTCCGCTATCTATCCGTTTTAATGTTTTCGTCCATTTTTACGTTACTCGTTTTTACGTTTTATGCGTTTACTGTTTTCTTCGTTTTATATGTTTCGTCCGCTTTTATCCGTTTCGTCCGTAAAAAGCGTAAAAAAGCGGACGAATACATATAAAAAGACGAAAACATATAAAAAGCGGACGAAACATATAAAACGAACAACGGTAAAACGGACAAAACGAAAAAAAGACGAAAACATAAAAACGGACGAGAACAAAAAAGACAAAACGAAAACGGATTTAAAACGTGAACGAGACGAACGTGCAAAATGGACAAAACGAAAAATGGACAAAACGATATAAACGGACGACAACGTAAAAAGCGAATAAAAGCGGACGAAACAAATAAAACGGACGAAACCAAGAAAACGTAAAAATCATAATGAAACGTAAAAACGAAGCGAACGTAAAAACCGGACGAATACATATAAAAGCGGGCGAAACGGATAAAAGCGGACGAAACGGATAAAAGCGGACGAAACATATAAAACGGATAAAAGCGAGTAAAGCGGACAAAAGCGTAAAAACGGACGAATACGTAAAAACGGACGAAATGTAAAAACGGACGAGAACGTAAAACGTAAAAAATGGACTATTACATATAAAAAGGACAAAAGCGGATAAAAGCGGACGAAACATATAAAACGGAAAACGAGTATAAGCGGACAAAAACGTAATAAAGCGATTTAAACGTAAAATGAGGACTAACGGTGCAAAAAGTATTAACGGAGGGATTAACGGGCAAATATTTTTTAACACTTAACGGGTAAAACTAAAGACGTTAGTGCTCTGGGATGATTACTGCTAAAGGTTTGTGGACTTGGGGATGTTTAATGCTGAACGTTTGAGATAGGGATGATTCTTGCAAAAATACACAAACCACAGGGATGATTTTTGCAGTTTACTCTAGTTTTAGTTATTCTAGTGTCAAAAAAACGTTGTTCTTCAAAGCGTAGTATTAAAATCCCAATTAAATATGAGGATTTAGTTTGTATATTCAATAATATAAGTGAATAGTGTTGATAATAGTAATAGTAACAAGAATGGGGTTGTTTTTCATGATGTAAGCAATCGTGGTAAATGAATTAATGATGACGTCAGTAAAGCAAGATTGGGGATAATGGAATGGAAGAAGGTGAAATGGATGATTGGGGATAATGGAATGAAAGAGGGTGAAATGGATGCTAATGAGTAGGGAATGAAGAGACTGTTGTTGAGGAATTGAATGAAACTCATGTTGTTGCTACACCCAATGTAAGTGATGGAAAAACAATTTCAGGTGGTAGCGACGATATTAGTGATAGCCATAAGTTTGAAAGTGGAAATGGGAATAATCTGTGTGATGTGTTAGAACATGATATGTGTAATCACATGCCTAATCTGTCTAATGACGTAACAAAGTATAAGAATAATTAACAATCACACTATGTAAAACTTGTCCCACAAATGAATAAAACAGTAGACAACACTTTGAGCTTTATTCCTACTGAGGTAGTTGAAGACAAGGAAGTGGTTATATTTGATGAGGAATTGGTTAAAAGTGGAAGTGAAAAAGTGAAACCAACACTATGTGGCTACTTTGTGGGTGCAAGCATGCATATTAATGAGCTTAGATATAACTTGAGGAGGGTGTGGATTAGGAATGGTCTTGAGGACATAATACCTCATGGAAATGGTATGTTTTGTTCCAAGTTTTGGGTACCAATATGTGCTGGAAAATGGGCCATGTCTTGTTAATAGTAAACCATTAATAGTGTAAAAAGGGGACCTCGATGTAAATATGAGCAAAACTGAGCCTGATACAATTCCATTGTGGGTCAACTTATACAATGTTCCATTGGAGGCTTTGACTACCACCGAAATCAACACACTTGCAATAAGAATGGGGAAACCATTGATCATGGATGCAATGACTTCAAACATATGTCATAATGGTAAGGGAAGATTGGGATATGCTAGAGTTTTGGTGGAAGTCAATGCTAAAAAAGGTTTGCAGTAAAAAATTGAAATAGTCTATAGAGGAGAAATGATGATGCAGACTAAAGTGAAATTTGTTAATGTAAAATACGATTGAAGCTTCTCAGATGCAACCACTATGGAGTGTTTAGCCATAAGCTGTCGGATGTAAGTGAGACCAAGAAATGAAGATGAGTTATCGAAAAAAACACCGTGAAATATTAAGAATAGTGATAAAGAAAATATTGACGATGAAGGATTTATTCGGGTCAAATATAGAAGGAATAAGCTAATTGGGCTAAACAAAAACACCAATGCACAACCTATTGAAAACAATATTGCTCAAAACCAAGGAGGAAGGGGTAAATGGAACAAAAATATAGGAAAAAGAACTGGAATTCAGGGAAAAGCAGAGGAAGCATAGTGATAAAGATGAGAGGAGAAGAAGACAGAAAATGAAAGAAAATTAGACAATGTAGAGTGTGATAAGGGTACTCCTAAGAAATGGAATGTGAATAATGAAGTTCTGGATGCATTGAAAGAAGTGCTAACAAATATTTAATTCTGTATGAGGTGGAGGAGAATGTAGAGCAGAGTGAAACTCATCAAAAGTATAAGGAAATTGTTGATTTATTCATAAGTAAAAAATGACAGCTTACCATAAATGAGTCTTGTAAATGATCTGATGCAATGATTAGGTACTTCAAAGACAGTTGAGAGAAAATGTATGAGATTAACAAGAAGGTTGATAATATTTTGGAGATAGAGGATGTATATGAGGACTATTACAAGCTGCTCAATTTTAGTAGCTAATGAAGTGGATGGCAAAATAAAAGGGGCCAATGTACTATAGTTAAAATGGATCAAAATGGAAATGTTCCTTTGAAGATAGGTGCACGGAATATTAGAGGGTTGAGTAATCAATCCAAACATAATGAAGTAAAGAATTTAATAAGGGAAGAAAATTTACATGTCTTTGCTGTAATTGAATCAGGTATCAAATCTCCAAAGTTTCAAGAGATTGGAGATATAGTATTTGGTAACTGGAATTGGGTATCTAACAGGGTGTATAGTGACAAAGGTTGCAGAATTATGCTGGGATGGAATAAAAACTCTGTCAATGTCATGGTAATCAACATGTCTAAACAGTCTATCTTGTGCCTGACTGAGACTGTTAATGAAGGTGTGAAGTTCTTCTGTAGTTTTGTGTATGCATCAAACTCTTTTAGTGAAAGAAAATTACTGTAGAAAGATTTGGAGATGAACATGATATTTACTAAAGGAAAACCATGGTGTCTACTTGGGGACTTCAATAACTCTGCAAGTTAGGGAACACTCAGATGGGGGTTCTTATGCTAATACTGATATGAATGAATTCCATGATTATGTTCAAGAGATTGAGGTATCTGATCTTGTAAGCACTTGCTTTTTTATACATGGATCAAGTCCCCTTCTATGCCTACTACATGTGTTATGAAAGAACTAGATAGAGTTATGGTCAATGATCAACTGCTTCAGAAGTACAATAATGCTCACTCAGTATTTCTTCCATATGTGAATTCTGACCATAGTCATGCTATTATGATTTTTCCAAATGGAATTGATAAGAAGGAAAAATCCTTTAGTTTTGTAAACTACTTGGTGGACAAACATGAATTTAAGGAGACTGTGGAGAAGGGATGGAAAATGGATGTTTAGGGATGCAGTATGTATATAGTTATTAAAAAGCTAAAGCATCTCAAATCCTTTATGAATAATACGAATTGGCAAAATGAGAATCTTCACAACAAATTTAACCTTCTGAGAGACCAATTGAAGCAATTGCAAAGTCAAGTTGATAGAAATCCATCAAATCTTCAACTGAAAGAAATGGAAATTGATACTCTAAGGAAGTTTAATGAGGTAATTCTTGATGAAGAGAAACTTTTATACTAGCAAGCTAAGGTGGAATGGCTGAAAGAAGGAGATGATAGTGCCTATTTCCATAAACTTATAAGGGGGAAGAGAAATATGAGCAAAGTGGATAGTATTTGTGATGAAAATGGCATTAGATATTATGGTGAGGATATTGTAGACCAATTTTTCCATAACTTCAAAAAGTTCCTATGAAGTACTAATCAAGTAGCTCCTGTGGATGGCGTGGAGGACATATTCATTACAAGATTAACAACAGGAAGCTCAATTCATGGTTAGGGTGTTACTGAGATAATGAAATAAACACATAAAAGCCATGCACACCAAACCCTAATACCAAGATATCCTAATTAGAGATATAACCTAAACCTAAACACGTATTAAGGGTGTTTACAGAATTACTTACTTGTTCCTGCAATATGTAAGCTTATGATCTTGTCTGCAACTAGTTCGTGCACGAAGTTGCCTTTTCTTCTTGATGCTTCCTTGATCAATCGACCCAAAGGGTTTATTGGGATGATCACCACCCGAGTTGCATCAGGTATCCACTGGTATCGCACAGGTAGAACTAGGGCTTTGAACCTATGCAAGTTAGGAGAGTACAAAACCGGGTAAGTCGACTAGTCGACTTAGGGTTTGTTAAACCCTAAGATCGACCGGATTTAAGAGAGGGAAAGAGAGATTTGGTTTTAGGGTTAGGAGAGGAGTGAATAATTGTTTCTAGGATGCATTGGTATTTATAGGTCACCAAGGAGTATTCTAGAACAATTAAGATTCCACTTAATTATCTTTAAGTACATAGGTTTGACAAATTGTCAAACTTAATCCCCCATTAGGGATTCGGTCTACCAAAACCCCTTAGGGTTTAGGTTTTCATTTTATTTACTTCATATATTTATCCTGGATAAATATATACACTCTGGATAATTACCGTTTTACCCCTCAATGAGAATACTACCATATTTTCATTTCCTCTTCATTTCCATTTCATATCGTAGTTTGTTTCTCGTTTCCTCTTGCGTGTTTTGTTTAGTGTGCACCAGTGTGACCCTTCGGCATTTCTGTGAAGACAAGGGGTGAAAGATTCGTTGTGTCTTTGCACATAATCCCTTCAGACTCCCACTTGTGCAAAACAACAATGTAGGAACCTCTTTCACCGTACCAAGAGGTCACGAGCAAGACATTGAAGTACTCAGCTCACAGAATCCGGGTCAATACCCAAGTGGTGACTTTTTCCGACATAAGCTCCACCAAGCTTAGTCCGACTTAAGCTCCACCAATATTAATATCCATCACAACAAAAATTTCCAATTGTTCTTTTGTTAAACCATTAAGATCATAAGTGTCATAGATGTCATAATCTTCAAATTCATATAAACTTGCATCACTTGCACATCCACTGGCCATGAATTGAGTAGTCTCATCGAAAACCACATCAATATCACTATCACTCTCTTCCACGTCCTTTTTCGTATCCTTAATGGTATTACCAACGTTTCCAGCATTTGAAGTACCCATATTCTCAAAAATCTTTTCATTTTCCTTTAAAACTTCAAATGAATTTTTGAGAGTAACCATGTTTATATCATCCATATTCGCGAGTCCTTTACTACTAGAGCTTGAGGCCATATTAGTGGTATCTTTTTTCGGAGTCATGGCCCTATTTTTTCCCTCACTTCCATACTTCCTTGACATTCCATACCTACTGAGGATAGATAAAGGACGATAAATAAATGTCTTAGGTTTAAAACCCGTAGGCCTAGAATGTTGCTTGTGGAAAACTAGAAGGGGGGGGGGGTTGAATAATTTTACCGATTAAAACTTTGTTTTAAAATATTTGGATCGACTTATGTCAATCTATTTAAATGTGTATGTTGGATGTTGATAGATAAGTATGTAAATATGTAATGCAAAGGTAAAGAGTAAGAAACACAAAACCACGACACAAGTGTTTATAGTGGTTCGCTACAAGGACAACTTCCTTACTACTCACTCCCGAGTCACCTACTCGAGTTCGTTAGCACTACATGACACAAACTCCTTATGGCGGAGAAGCCTTCACAACGTCGCCTACTCTTTTTCCGGTACAAGGCTAGACACCGGGTTCTTCCACGAGGTAGAACCAAACCTATCACAACGTCGCCTACACTTTATCCGGTTGATAACGCTCATATTGTGCATGTTTTAGTAGCGTTATCCATGATTTTATGTATGTTATTTGGTTATAATCATATGCTTTTTTGCTTAATCGTATCAAAGTGCGTTTGCTAGTTCATTTGTAGCCAAGTCTGAGTAAAAGTGGAGAAAAGACGAAAAAGAAGTAAAATATGAAGATTTCTCCATGTATGAAGAATTCTCGACAAAAGCAAGACTTATGGAGTATATTCGAGAAGATAAAGTCATCAAGTTAGTGGTCCAAATACTCAAGAATAAAGTTCAAGAAGGAAACGAGAAAGAAATGAAGAAAAGAAGCTAAAGCGAAGACATATTGGAAGACTCGTTGTTCGACACACCTTCACCATTTTGGCCATAACTTTTGCATACGGACTCGTTTGACCCCGGTTCACGGCCACGGAAAGCTAAGAGAAAGATCTACAACTTTGGTGCTTATGATTTTTGTCAAATTGCTCCAACCATTCGGTCGAGCCCGTAACGGATCCGGTTGGAGAGTCATTAAGAAGACCAACCGATTCGGTTGGAGCCCAACCGATTCGGTTGGAGGGCCTGCTTCATCACTTCTTCATCAATAAGAGTCCTATCAAGTTCCAATCATGTTCCAAATGATTCTAGTCCCTTCCTACATATTTTCTAGTACCTTCCAAGCTCCCTGGCCTCCAAGAAATGCATTGAATACCCCTAGCCTTGGTTATAGTATAAATAGAGGCCTTTGCAACCTCATTTCATCATCCCTTCTCCATCCTTCTCATCCCTTTCACCCACCACTCCATCTCTAGGTGTGAAATTCGATCCTCCACCCTTAAAGACGAATTTCCACCTAAAACAACATCCCTTTCTCAACTTACCTTCACCAAAGGTGTGAAATTCGATCCTCCACCCTTAAGAACGAATTTCCACCAACTATCCTATCCCAACTTGTGTGAAATTCAAGCCTCCACACTTAAGGACGAATTTCCACCAACTTATCTTCCCCAAAAGACCACAAACCTCTGCCAAATTCGTGTAGTGTGCTCAAGGGTTGTTGAAGGCGTTTGAACATCATTTTCCGACTTGGTAGAACTATTGTAGTTGATTGGAGGCTTGAAGAAGTGCTATAATCCTTCATCTTTGCCTATTGTAATTCATACTTTGGGAAAACTCTTGTTACTTTTATGATGTTGAATGTTATGATTCATGTTTGGTTCTTTGATTGTGTTGATTATGTGATGCTTGTTTATGTTGTCTTGATACTTGTTTATTTCTTATGATAACTTGTGATGATTTGTCTAAACATGTATGTTCTTTGTGTGCTTGTTCTTATTGCTATTCTTGTTGGTTTGATATGTGGCAATCATAACCATCAACTTGTTACTTGCTTAAATAAACAAACGACACTTGTAGTGCAACCAAGTCTCTTAGGACGACCTTGATTTACCATATACTATACTACAACTTGACTAGGGTATACTTGCCCGAATGTGTTCCTAGTTAACCGGTAATTCTTGATTATAAATTTAAAACCCCGATGGAACCCATCATGTTTTTGGCGCCGTTGCCGGGGACTTGCGTTTGTATTCTTGTGTTTGTTTGTTTGTTGATTGTATGCTTGTTTGTTCGAATGCTAAATTGCTCTTGCTCATGAATAATTGTTGCTTTGATCTTGTTTGATTGCTCTTGATGATTGCTCATGAAGTTTGCTTGAATGCTTGTCTTTTTCAAAAAATCTCTCATTTTCTCATAATTGCTAAAATGATCTTTGCATCAAAATCAAGTTTTTGATGTTGGGATTTCGTTTCATATGTTCTAAAAATGCTCATTTCAATGATTGCTCTCTAAGTTTGTTCAAAAGTTCTTGCGAAAAAAAAACACCAAAACCACCGAAACAACTCCAACTGAATCGGTTGGAATCCCAACCGAATCGGTTGGAGCTCTCGGTAAATATTTTTCAAAGTCATTTTAGAGTCGCAGTAAAAAAAAAAATCGCTTACAACCGATCGGTCACCGCCCGTAACCGATCCGGTTGAGTGTTTCCAAAAAAAAAAAAAAAAAAAAAAATTATTTTGTGTGTCTCTTGTTTCGTCAGTTTTATGTTTTATATGTTATATGATCTCTTGCATGTCTCTATGTTATTTGTTTTTGTTATTTTTGTTTATATTAGTTTCGTATTAATTTTGAATAAGATTATCTTGTTTGATTTGTGTTACGTGACTAATTGTGTTTGCTTGCGTCTATGTGATTGTCGTTTTTCTGTTTCATGCTTATTTTTGTTTTAAGTGTTGTTTTATGTTCGTGATAGTTAATGTGTGTTTATGTGTTTTATTTACTTGTGTTTATTTTTGTGTTTGTTACCTTTTGTGTCCTTGTTTTATTTTATCAATAAAGGTTTTGAAATAAAACTTGTGTTAAAAAAAAAAAAAAAAAAAAACGCTCCAACCGATCGGTCGCTACCCGTAACTGTGATTATTGGAGTAATCTCTTAAAAAAAGTTGATTTTTCGTATTTTGTTCTTGTGTGTTTGTGTTTAGATAGAATACGTTTAAATGTCTTTTTTGTTTTTGCAAGAGTATCATTTCTTTTATTTGGTTTTTCCATTATAAGTTTTGTTAATTTGGTACATTGTAAATAAATAAGTACATGTTTTTAAATATAGTGTTTTGAACTTTGTGGGTATGTTCACTGCAAACCCTCACGAGACTATAACTCGTCCACTCGGGCCACCGAGGGGTTTAAAGGCTTGTTGCATGCGCTAAATGCAACCGTGATGCCTACGAAAGTGAGTTTTAGAATTTTACGCGTTTTTGTAGTTTAGTTTATTTTTGCAGATTTAATAAGCTCGTGGAGATTGGATTAATGGTGACGTTATACTTGGGATTGGACATGTTTGTTTGGTAGAGAAATCGATTGATCTCATACGCTTATGCTAGCGTTTGCTTAGCATCTTATCATATGGAGTTCGATCGTGATATTTGGCCCGGGAGGTTTCGTTTCTCTTAGACTTATAATATCATTTTCCCTATCTTACATGCTTTGAAGTTTTCACAATTGCTTTATTTTGTTTCCATGTTATTTTTGCTTGTTTGTTGGTTTGTTTGGTAAATTAGTTTATAATCTGACTTTTTTAAGTCCCTCGAAAGTAAGGCTCACCCATTGTAAACAAACTGTGTGAGAGGTATAAGGCGGGTCTCCCTGATTCCCTAAAGAAGTTTGGTTTTAATATGCTTCGCGCTGACCTACTTCTCCGCTTCTTTGTGCGTTTCAATGGAGCTACCGAGAACTCGTGGGATAAGAATAAGTCATTTTTGGTTTAAAAAAAAAAAAAAAAAATTAAAAATATATAAAATTAAAAAAAATTAAAACTAAAAAAAAGAAAAAAAAATGTGTCGTAACTAGTTTATTTTTAAAGTTTTCTAGTAGTAATAATAATAGTAATATTTTTTTTTGGTCATTAAGTTATTTTTCTTTTGTGTGCTTAACTTAAGTGTGGGGGGAAAATATTATTGTGAAAAGCGGAACTAGTTTTTAAATTCCAATTTTTTGGGCCAACTTTTAAATTTTTGTGAACTTGTTTGCCCTTGTAATCTAGTTGTTTTCACGCGTATAGGATAATATATTAGAATAACTGGATCAACCCACTGGTGAAATCGGTAATTTTGAAAAACTTGAGATGTGTCCCGATTAATATTGCAATCCATTCTGGGATCGATAACATTTGCTTGCGCATATTATAGCCCTTTCCACTAAATTGTGAGGATTTGAGCCTATTTCTTATTAGCATACATCTTTTATGCTTGAATTCTTTTGCTATGAGTGTGCCGGTGATTTTATTTATTCTAGAACTTGTACTTGTAAATCATTACCAGACGACCGCGGTAAGATCACATTCGTGTGATATAAGTGTATTCGTGTGATAAAGAGGCACCATAGGAATAAAACCAAATGGCCTTCCGTTTACATCTAATGATATATTAGCTAACCACATCGGTTAGTTAACCACCTTTACATGGACCCATTTGTTAGCGCTCATCTTTAGCGCTAGATACCCCTAGTTACACCCTCCGAGCCAATCTTTTCATTTTTTTAAATCCAGAAAAATACAAAAATATTTTACACCTTTAAACCTTAGCCCTACCCTTGTCAATGTCTAAATAGTTGGTTGCTAGTTGCTTGGTATGATTGGATTGTTTTTGATGATTATGAGTTAGCCGCACTGTTAATACAAATAAGCCGTAAAAACGTTTATTTATATTTTACGATCTTCTAATGTTTTGTCGATAACAAACGTAAAATCATTTTAACGAAACAAATAAAATACGTAAATGGTTTGAACTAATAGTTTCTAACATATTCACATTTTCACATAAAACACTAAAACAAGTATAAGTGATTTTATGATTTAATATTACATATGTACAACAACTAGTGTTTACATATTTGGGTAAAGTAAACACATAACTAGTATGTAGTATATTGGGTAATATAAATGGGTAGAAACTTAAGTATTTGACCCATTGACCAAATACATTGAATGTAGTTGGGTAAAAACAAGTATATACTAAATAAGTAAAAACTAGCAAATGGTATTGACCCATAACCCATGGTTTTATATACCACTTGACCAAGTTCATTGTATACTAGCAAATGGTATTGACCCATAACCCATGGTTTTATATATACCACTTGACCAAGTTCATTGTATCTTTAAGATACATTGTATCTAGAAAGAAAACCATGGATCAACCCATAACCCATGACCCATAACCAAAAATACCCATGGGCAAGAGGAGAGTTCCACGGATCCCTAGTTTTGTGCTAGCCGGATCCCAGTGGAAGGATCCGTGGGATCCGGGAAAGCGAGAGAATTCTCTCTATAAATAGAGAGCCATTTCTTCCTTTCTATTTATCCCTTACACACATACTTTCCCAAGTATTCTAACCTCTCACATCGGATCCAAGAGATCTATGTAGTCTTTGTCTTTGTTTTGTGTGATCTTCTAGGTTCCTCTTAAAGGAAAGATCACCACTTCTTGAAGACGTGCAAGTTCAAGTCCATGAGTTGCCATGCCGTCATCATCAAGACAACGAAAGTTCTCTTGTTGATAGATCTACCTTTCTCCATAGATGTTGGGTTGAAGGCATTAGTGAAGAATGCCGAAAGTGTCAAGATGAAAGCATTAGTGAAAGGTGCTCATCATCCATGTCAAAGCATTAGTGAAGAATGCTAAAGGTGTCAAGACGAAGGCATTAGTGAAAGGTGCCAAGCGTTGTATCAAAGGCATTAGTGAAGGATGCCAAGAACCAAATCAAGTGGCATTTGGGAAGAATGCCTAGGTCGATAATCGATGAGGTGCATCGTTATACATATATGTATTTGTTTATATACAAGGATGGTGATATCCTTGATGGTGTTGTAACAAGGAGTAGATCTCCTTGAGATTAGGTGTTGTGTCGTGAAGGTGTAGTTCACCTAAGGTGTGAAAGAACTAGGTGCTTAGCCTAGTACCTAATAAAGGGTAGGCGACGTTGTGAAGGATTAGTTCTCTAAGGTGTGAAAGAACTCGGTGGTTAGCCTAGCATCAGTATAAAGGGTAGGCGACATTGTGTTAGGTGTGGTTCGCCTTGGTGTGAAAGAACTCGGTATTTAGCTTTGTACCGAAAAAGGTTAAGCGACGTTGTGAAGGCTTCTCCGCCATAAGGAGTTGGTGTAGTGTTACTGAACTCTCGAGTAGGTGACTCGGGAGTGGAGTAGGGCAAGGAAGGTGTCCTTGTAGCCGAACCACTATAAATACTTGTGTCGTGGTGATGTGCTTCTTTACTCTTTATCTTTCATTATACGTTTATATATCTATTTATCAACGTCCAACATAAACAACCAAATAGATTGACATAAGTCGATCTAAATATTTAAAAGGAAGTTTTAAATTGGTAAACTATTCAACCCCTTCTAGTTTTCCACAATTGGCATTAGAGCTTAGTTACCAAGTTTTTTTAGTATATTGTACTTTGAAAACTTGATACGATCCGTGTATGTTTGAAAACTACAAAGAAGGAAATTTCTTAAAACAAAAGTCATGTTTTAGAAATCATCATATGTTGGATAGTGATAGATCATTCTAACATTTTCTTTTGAGAAGTATTCATACTAGGATTTGGGTATCTTAGAAGATCATGAAGTATTTCACGTCTATGGTTTCTAAAACCATAAAAAGGGAATATAGCAAAGGATTGTGGTATCTTAGAAGATCATGAAGTATTTCGCGTCTATGGTTTCTAAAACCATAAAAAGGGGATATAGCAAAGGTATGTTTTCTTAGTTACAATTTTTTGTCAAAAACGTGCTAAATTGCTTGTAGACTAAATGGTGATATATGCTTCTATCTTATAATAAGCATAATATGAAAAGTGTTTTAGTGATTTTTTTTTCTTTGAAGTCTTGTTGTTAGATATCTTGTTTATCAAGCTTGAATAAAGGTAAAATGGATAAATTAACTTCACTAAAAGTCTACAAAGACTAAACCTTTTCGTTGGGTCAAAACGATACATTTTGTAATTACGTGTCGATCCGGATCCTCAAACAGACTGGACGGATCCTCAAGCAAGGGATCCGTGAGGTCTGAAGACGATTTTGTCTCGAATTTCAAAATTCATAACTTTTAACCGTAAGTCGTTAGAAGTCGTGCCACATATCGTTTTAAAGGTATTTGAGTCTACTTTCATTTAAAAATGATTTCATAAACTGATTCAAAACAATAATTTATAGAATCATTGATTAATAATAGAAAGTCATTTTCGATCATAACTTTTGCACAAACTTTTGATCTAATTGGAGACGGATGTTTTCGCTTTTGAATAACAATGTGTCCTCTATTGAAATTAAGGTTTTGATCATATTTATAAATATAAAAGAAACTAATCAAGCTTGGTATACATGTTTATATTTAACACAAAGTGATGAAAAGAACTTTCGTATGCTATGCTAAATGATAAATTGTCTTCTTTGCATTACTTGATTATTTGCTTATCTCAAATAGCTTTTGTGCTTGTTTGATTGAATAGCATATGGTTTCCTTACCTTGCTATTCATTCTCTTGTTTGTCGATTTAGTAATATTCTACTAATCAATGTGCTATTTGAAGGAGTGTTTGAGATAACATCTAGTTGTGTCGAAAATGTTAGTTTAGATACTTAAATAAGTCATATAGGTTGAAAATGTTTAAAACATATAACACACTAAATGGATTTTGATTGAGTTTGTCTTGTGTGCAACATAAATGTTTTATGTGCTTATATGATTTCTTTTGTTCTTGTATCGTCTTCTAAAAACAACAAGAATGTACATCGGATCATAGCCTACACTTGTGTTGATGATGTACTCTCCCATTTTCCTTTTCATGATCGCTCTCCAATCTTCATAGTAGGATTGACAACTTGATTATTTCATCCGATATACTCAAGTAAATTATTTTGCAACGCAAATATAATTGTTCATATCCGAAAGTCCAAACTCAAAGTTTTCCAACAACATATGTTGAACTAGCTCATACAACCATTTTTTTGTTGTTTACCCTATGGACAACTTTTAAACTTATTTTTAACATGACGCCTTCGTCACCTTAGTTGTCACAAGTATAATATTAAACGAAGTAAAGTATCATCATTGTTACTCTTCGATAGGCCATTGTAGGAATATAAATTTTCCTAACTTGAGAATGAATACTGGAGAACTTGTGGCACTAGAAACTCAATTTGACCTAACGGTTGAATTGCTTCCTTGATAGAAGTTGGGTATGTGGAATCACCCGTAAAAATGGTCGTGTTTAGCCGTAATTGAGCACCACTAGTAATAGTCTCATATTCATTCTCTCACTTGGGAAATCTATACTCCCATGTTTCCCAAAGTAAGTTTACAATGGAAATACATTGCGTTGTCTTAGGATTACTAATCAACCAAGTTGTAAAATTGATTTTTCTTTAATTAATCACAACCACTTGCCTCATCAAGCGATTATCTTGCTTTGATCGAGAAGAGCTACATGACTTCATGGACGAAGTTCATTGTATGCTAATCACCATCCGTAATGACTATACATAGTTCATTGCTTCCGTTACACAAAACAACCCCACTGTCTTGAACACCATCATCTACCCCGACGCCATTGTTAATACAAACGATTTACTAATCTAGATCATAAACTGCTTTTGAGCTTCTTGAATAGCGGTTGTTAAGTATGATAAACCTATGTGTTACTTGTGAGCTAGATCTCATTTAATTGCTTATGTGCTATTTCTACATGCTCTTAGTATGTTTTACTTGTATACATGTATGCTTCATCAGAGATCATTAGCTTCTAAGTTCGATACTTAGAACAAACGCCATCGTTAAGTTAGATCGTCCCGGATGCCGGATCCCTAGTTTGTAACTATCCGGATCCTCAAGTGAAGGATCCGTGGGATCCGGGCAAATAGAAGTGGAGTTTCAATCCTTTACACCTCAAACTATGTTCCTAGATTACTTCACACTAGCTGAACTTAATACTTTAGGATGTCTTAAGTCCTTCTCAAGCTTAGTAAGCTTCACACTCACTCATAGCTCATTAAGGATCACACTCAAAGTGCTTTTCGACCTATCGTTTCACCTAAAATCATTACTCTTCCACTCTCTAGATCACTCATTATTTCTCACATGATCCCTCACATCTAGACTTAGAAATCTTTCGATTATGGCAAAATTGATCATAATCATCCTTACATCTAAATTGGTCGAAATGGATCAAATTCTAGTGCTTCCACCTTAAAACCTTTAGGATCTTCTCCAAGACATTATCCTAAGTCACTATCTGATCACTAGGATCATTTAGCTCCATATGACACTCTCAAGATTTTAGTATCATCTTTGTTCATTCATTGGTACTCACGAAAGTTCCAATTTCTTCCATATAAGGCAATCATTAGCTACATCACTCATCGCCTTGAACATTTAAGTACCGCTCCATTTAAAGACACTTAGGAGAACTGAAACACTCAAAAGGTATAGGCTTTAGACATTTCAAACATCACTTCTATCCTTTCCTAGTCACGAGAGCGGATCCCTAGGATTAGCCTAGACGGATCCCCATTGGTGAGAACCGTAGGATCCGGTGATGATTTATGTCAACTCTTGCTCGAATAGTCATTTCAAGCTCATCTTACTAACTTGAACACTCCACCTCATCCTAATTAAATCCCTAGATCAAGAAACTCAAGTTGACTCTTGTGCATGCTAATCATCACATTCCAAAGGATATTAGAGACTTAAGTCTTGAATGCACTTGCCAAATCCTTCCCTTTATAAGTCATCTTGCTAGAATCCCTTAGTCATCAAACACAACATAATTCTCAAAGATTTAGAAACCTTTTCCTTAGTTATTTCATCATGATGAAAGCTCCTAGTGCTAACTCATCCAACCAAGAACCACCCAAGAAACTTGCTCGTATTGTACATTTAAATTTCCTCAACCGAATCATCTCGGTTAAACCCACAAATGGTAGGATTTCCATCCACCGAATCATCACTGTAAGAGATAATAGTGCTAGAATCTCACCTCAACAAACCCATTCAACAATTGCCAAGAGAACCGCAATAATTAGCATTAAACCTTTTAGGTTAGAAAAGGGATCATCGAGCTCTAAACCAAACGTATTCTAGTTCTAGCAAAATGTCTAAACCTTCATTCCTAGAGCATGGACTTCACCAACCTCTCTCTATTCATTAGAGCATTCACCACCGAGAACTTCCCATTCACCAACCTTCTCGTTAAAATAGGAACCACCTACATCACCAACTAGTCCATCGTTGGAAACAAGGAACCACCAAGGACTTGATCATATTACCACCACTCTCATTCCTAGTAGAACCTCATCCTAAATTACTCAATGTACCTCCACCATCATTTGTAGAACCTCCTCAAAACATCCTGTTCCTAATCAAGACAATAATTGCTCTAATTATCTAATCACCCAAGGACTTGTTCAAGAAGTACGAAATGAGTTGCATTTCATGTTTAATTATCTTCTTGAAAGATTGGACCAAATCAACAAGTCTACTCATCCCTAGACTCAAGCACATTGTTGCTTCTAAGCTTTGGTCACTTATTAGTATTAGTAGAATATGGCTAAATCATTCTCTTAGTTTTAGAGATTTGTTGATCATCTCTTGTGTTTTATTGAATGATAGTTTACTTGCCATATTACATTGAGTATATGTTTGTTGGTTGAATACATATCTCATTTTGATGTTAACATTACTTGTTACATCACCATTCTTGAATTTAATCATCGCCTATCTGATTCCTCAAAATTGCCTAGACGGATCCCTACTAGAGGGAACCGTGGGATCCGTGAGACGTAAAACTATTTTTCTACTAACTTGGATCACATATGTGAAATTGTGCATTATACTTGTTTTCTAACCTTTGTTTTGTAGTTATTCAATCTACACTTGAAGCCTTTGACACCCTAAAGCTAGGGAGCTTTGTGTCAAAACAATACTTTGCAAATTACTTGCAATATTAGGATTACATTCTCGACATCCCTTTGCAAAATTGCAACCATCATGGGGAGCACATTCGTCACTTAGGCGAAATCTTTTGCAAACTTAGTTGCAAACAAACTAGCTTAGTATTACTTTCTTGACGCCTTACATAGGGATGGACTCGTCAAGGGGAGTAAAAGACGAGATTCGTTCCGTTACTTGCTTTCTATTTTTTTCTTTCACATGTTTTCCTAAAAACAATGTGTTAGTTTTCTTCAAGCTCTTTTGTTTCGACAAAAGGGGAGAAGAAAGTAAAACTACAAATTCAAACTTTTACAATTTTAGCTTTTCCTTAAAATAATTTTATGTTTTGTCATCAACAAAAGGGAGATTGTTAATACAAATAAGCCGTAAAACGTTTATTTATATTTTACGATCTTCAATGTTTTGTCGATAACAAACGTAAAATCATTTTAACGAAACAAATAAAATACGTAAATGGTTTGAACTAATAGTTTCTAACATATTCACATTTTCACATAAAACACTAAAACAAGTATAAGTGATTTTATGATTTAATATTACATATGTACAACAACTAGTGTTTACATATTTGGGTAAAATATACACATAACTAGTATGTAGTATATTGGGTAATATAAATGGGTAGAAACTTAAGTATTTGACCCATTGACCAAATACATTGAATGTAGTTGGGTAAAAACAAGTATATACTAAATAAGTAAAAACTAGCAAATGGTATTGACCCATAACCCATGGTTTTATATATACCACTTGACCAAGTTCATTGTATACTAGCAAATGGTATTGACCCATAACCCATGGTTTTATATATACCACTTGACCAAGTTCATTGTATCTTTAAGATACATTGTATCTAGAAAGAAAACCATGGATCAACCCATAACCCATGACCCATAACCAAAAATACCCATGGGCAAAGAGGAGCGTTCCACGGATCCCTAGTTTTGTGCTAGCCGGATCCTGTGGAAGGGATCCGTGGGATCCGGGAAACGATGAGAATTCTCTATAAATGAGAGCCATTTCTTCCTTTCTATTTATCCCTTTACACATACTTTCCCAAGTATTCTAACCCTCTAACCTCGGATCCAAGAGATCTATGTAGTCTTTGTCTTTTGTTTTGTGTGATCTTCTAGGTTCCTCTTAAAGGAAAGATCACCACTTGAAGACGTGCAAGCTCAAGTCCATGAGTTGCCATGTTTCGTCATCATCAAGACAACAAAGGTTCTCTTGTTGATAGATCTACATTTCTCCATAGATGTTGGGTTGAAGGCATTAGTGAAGAATGCCGAAAGTGTCAAGATGAAAGCATTAGTGAAAGGTGCTCATCATCCATGTCAAAGCATTAGTGAAGAATGCTAAAGGTGTCAAGACGAAGGCATTAGTGAAAGGTGCGTTGTGTCAAAGGCATTAGTGAAGGATGCCAAGAACCAAATCAAGTGGCATTTGGGAAGAATGCCTAGGTCGTATAATCGATGAGTGCATCGTTATACATATATGTATTTGTTTATATACAAGGATGGTGATATCCTTGATGGTGTTGTAATAAGGAGTAGATCTCCTTGAGATTAGGTGTTGTGTCGTGAAGGTGTAGTTCACCTAAGGTGTGAAAGAACTAGGTGCTTAGCCTAGTACCTAATAAAGGGTAGGCGACGTTGTGAAGGATTAGTTCTCCTAAGGTGTGAAAGAACTCGGTGGTTAGCCTAGCACCGTATAAAGGGTAAGCGACGTTGTGTTAGGTGTGGTTCGCCTTGGTGTGAAAGAACTCGGTATTTAGCTTTGTACCGGAAAAAGGTTAAGCGCGTTGTGAAGGCTTCTCCGCCATAAGGAGTTGGTGTAGTTTACGAACTCGAGTAGGTGACTCGGGAGTGGAGTAGGCAAGGAAGGTGTCCTTGTAGCCGAACCACTATAAATACTTGTGTCGTGGTGATGTGCTGCTTTACTCTTTATCTTTCATTATACGTTTATATATCTATCTATCAACGTCCAATATAAACAACCAAATAGATTGACATAAGTCGATCTAAATATTTAAAAGGAAGTTTTAAATTGGTAAAACTATTCAACCCCCTTCTAGTTTTCCACACGCACTTTGCCATTCGTGTGTGCCATTCCGACAAAGATGAAAGATGCATATTTCTTATTTGTATTTTTGTGGTGTGTGCTTATACGAAGTGTGGGGGAGATGTGATGTATGAAAAAAAAAAAAAAAATCATCCGAAAAAAAAAAGAAAAAAAAGAAATGTGTGATGACAATTATAGCCAATGTGCTATATTATTATGAAGATGAAGGAAGATGAAGTATGTTTGAGATATCGATTAGGCAATGTGCTAAGGCGTGATATATATATATATATATATATATATATATATATATATATATATATATATATATATATATATATATATATATATATATATATATATATATATATATATATATATATATATATATCTATATTATATATAACAGAGGCATTTGGCATTAATGCCACCTCAATGCCACCTCAATGCCACCTCAATGCCACCTCAATGCCACCTCAATGCCACATAATCCAATTTTATGCCACATAAGCATTTGTTGTCCAACTAGCAAGTAATTGTGAAATTTGAATTTTATTATTTTTTGTAATTTTTGATTTTTAAGTATTTTTTAAAATTGTTTATAAAAAAGGTTCCTTGCAAGGTTTGAACCTTGGTTGTTTTGATAAATAACTTGTGTGTTTACCACTTAGGCAACAAGTTATTTTGATAATTATGTTGCATATTATAATATATAAATGCCTAATTATATTGGAATCCTATACTAAATACAATTTATCTATTTAGTAATTATCTTTTTTAAAACTTATTATACATATCTTTTCCTTAAATATATATTTTTTCTTAATTCATTCATCATATATTTTTTTACACAACCCTAATATCCTTTTTCCTCACAATCTACTCTAATGATCCGGCTCACCAGAAAATGCTAATGTCATTCTTTTCAAATCCTGCACCATTAATATCCTTCTAAATTCCTAAAACACTAATACGTTGTATATGACAAAGTATAATGCATGCATGGTGTTTTTACTTAGTTTTTCTAACTGTTGTTGTTAGTTTTTTGTTTATTTGTTTTGTAGGTTTATAGGTTTTATTCCCTCTTGTGTTAATTCGGCTTTCACTAGGTGGACTCTCTCCTTTGGCCCTTCTAGGTTCCACAAGTGAGCCATTTTTTGTAATTTCGCAAATTTAAGTAATTGTACAAAATAAGTTAGGTACTCGGTAGCATGTAATATTTGCATATTTGAACACGATACAACACTTACGGGGTCTTTAACTTGCCAATGACATGATTGGCGGATAATGTGTCGTTTGATGAGCCAAGAAGCCACGAAGTCGATGCACCGATTACGGAGCGGTTCCACGAGCCATCCTTTTGGATGCCAAGTGTTGTAATGGTCACAACCTATACACCGGGTCCTAAGGTCTTTGGACTTAAGTGCGGCGTTGTTCGGGATGTTCATCACAAGTTCAAAAAGATATCCAAATATTAATATTGATCCACAACGGTCCATCTCTATACAATTTTAATATTGGCTCTTATTGTATATAATTTGTACATATAGTTTGTTTTAAATTGTCACCTTTCGATAGCATTTTAGTATTAATATCGGCTCTTATTTTTGATGAATAGTTGTCGGTGATGTGGTCTGCGTATCACGAGCCAATCAAAGAGAAGCTTTAATATTGGATGGAAAGATTCATAAAATACAAGCCCTGAATCAGTTGAGATCGTAGGGATGATCGAGACAAACCGCACAAGCCTTGGTTAGGTTTAACAAGAATGGATTGGTTTTAACGATGCTTGTGCATTTGAAAAAGCCTTTGCACTGCTCATCACAATAAGACAGAATGGAGTGCTTCGAAGCTCTTCAGTTCGAGTGTTTATGCACAGCTAACTTGTGCAAATGACTTTGAATCGCAAGGCCCAGTAGGAGACTATCTCGTGCCAAAACAGAAATGAAAACAGCTTCGACCTTGAAAAGAGATTGTAAAACCAGAAACAAACAAGTGGTTCGGTTAGCAAGTGAGCTAGACTTGGCGAATGAAAATATGGACAATTGGCGTTCAAGTGCAATCGTAATCGATGTCTATGTGTAGGATGCTAAATGAAATAGACAGAGGTCATCAAGCTTATATCAAGGTTTGTTATTTCGTATTTGTTTAATAATGAATAACAGAATACAAACATCGTAATGTTTAATACCAATAAAGTCGACATATATGAAATACAAGTGTATTTGGTGTCAATAGATCCAATCCTTCTTAGCCCATCAACTGGTGCAAAGGCGATTGTGACTACTCTCTTCATGCATGGATTTCAAGTCGGATCGATTCTATGGTGACTGTGAAAACCGAACCAACGCTCACCGCCTGGCTCAACTGGTGCATCTCGCTACCTCAGTTTATGTATTCTCACCTACATATATTGTGTTACTAACAAAATCAATATATTCATATAAGTCTTTCTTATTATAAAGGGAACATTCTTATGTTCACTCTCCAAACGAAATGACTATAAACTTTGAAATGCGAATATATAGACTTCAAAAACCAGTCGGTTCATGCAACAAAAAGATATGCATGTACAATTTAAACCTTATAGCAAAAACTAATATCATATAAGTTCTAATTTATTTTTCTAAACTGTGTTCATTAATAGGATGATTACAGCTTGTTCAGAACACCCACAACGTAGCTATTTAAACCGAATATTCCGTAAACAAAGAAGATATTGGATGTGTAAAAGTAATTCTTACAAAATTGTCAAAAGTCAAATGTCGACAAGCACGTAAACTTAGTACTCCTGCAGTATAATGAAGCTTTGGGGCCAATGTCATTGGTTGAAATACTAATGTAAAAGCGGCGGAACTTAGAGGAAGAAAAGTTAAGGAATTGCATGTATGCATGCGCTTTACTACCGAGGTGTTATTATAAAGATAGATGAGACACAACCATCGATTACAACAAATTATGAACTTGTGGGAGAAATTTGGAACCAGCGTATCCACATCGGGCAATGCAAAGAATACGGTGCATGTAACCGACGCTAAATAACAGTAATTTCAAACATGCAAAACCATTACAAAATACAAATACAAAACGATATTAACCTTTGGCAATTGACCTATATAATTATAAGTCGATAGGCCTGAATCGAGACACGGGTTTAAGGGCATATCCAAACACCCCTTAAGACCATATCTTCTATGCCCAACATGTGTTGACGTGGTGGAATCATTGGACCAAGGCATAGTGTTGCATCTAGACTCTAGAAAGCTTAAAAGTACGGGAGAAAGTATTTGGATATAGAATATAAGGCAATAGGAACTTTTGAGTATTTGGATATAGCTAAACTTCTTAGCCTTATAAACTTATCTAAGTAGGTATTTTCACATCCGATCACTTGTGTATAATTGATGGTGATCCTATTTTTAGCTTATCCTTTACTTTGGCTTTGCTACATACTGCATCGCTTCAAGTAGGTCTTTTCACATCCGATTGTTAGTGATCCTTTTAATGATTTTGCCCGATTTTTGAGTAAGAGTGGTCTGAGGGTTGTAGCCACTAGATAAATTTACTGATGCACTTGTCGCAATTTTAACTAAATAAATCACATGTATTAAAAAACCCAACTTGAGAAGGCTTATAGCACTGGGGGTCACATGATGTCCTACTCAGATAAGTTGTCGATTACACACCAAAGGCTGAGGTGTCATGTCTAATGGTGCTAAAGAAAAGTAGTTGGCTAGGTATAAGTAGTTCGCCTCGATCTTAAAAAGTAAGTTCAAGTTTGTGTTCTTAGTTTAGAACAACTCGAGACATTTAGTTTGTACAACATTCTTTCGATAATCGAACCTGTATGTGCCATTTTTAGGTACCTTATCTACTGCTTCCAAGCTAGAAACACCAACTTTTACATCTAACAAAAGGAAGGCTGGGGACCGCAAACAGTTTCAGACTAACTTTTGAAATCTTACGACTAATTACATAGAAATCATGACAAGATACGAAGAGAAACAAAGAATGATTACCACGAGGCATTATATATAATGGATTCGGTAGCGGTTTTGCATTCTTTTCATTTAATACAATGGATTCTGTAATATAAGCTATGACACATTTCTCATTTCTTATTCTTATCACAGAAAATCCGTAAAGGGTAGCCGAGTATCTTTCCTAAAACGCTCACTATTTTAGTCCCGTGCCTCCGTATGCCTCAAAAGGCAAAGAGTGCAGCTTCACTGGTAATGCTTGGACTCGTGACGTGGTAGAAATAATCCCGATGCGTGCATATTGAAAAGATCCGGTATTCCATCTTAGCTCGCTTTGTTTTTTTTCTGTCACCCGCAGCCTTTATTACTACGGTTCCAACAGTTTGGGTTTGATCGACCATAACCCCAATAATTCAATATCTTTTGTGGTAGGAAGTACGATTTCGTGAACGGTATCTAGATCGATGTTAAAGCCGGAAGCCATAATGAGGTGTCTTAAAGAATTAATTATTTTTTAATGCATTATTGATGAGTAAATTAAAATAATGATCACGGATTTGTAATCATTATAGGTATTAAGTTGGCGTCCAAAGATTAAGCTATGTAAGTTTACAATTGAAGTTAACAAGTGGATGTTGGGTTATGGGTCAAAACATGTTTTGGTTGAAATGGGTTGTTTTAGTACGCCTTACTATTAGTCGGTTGAGGTTAACCTACAAACAAATACAATTTTAATGCGTGAAACTATGTGTTAAATGTAAGCATACCAACTATAATCTTACACTAACAATCAAATGTTTTTCAATAAAATGATTTTGGAGGTTGTAGCGTTGCCATAAAAGTCTCTACGACCAGTCCCACAATTGTTTCTATGGACCTAATAGAGATTATAACCCAAATCAGCACATCCGAAAATAAACGAGTGAAAGTGCCAACTACTGCTGCTTAAAAACATCATTATGTGCTCTACTTAAAGAGTTAAAGTGTTAGTTTATATGGGTGTCTCAGTGTACTACTGTCTAATGGTACTCATGTTCATAGCATATTGTCGAAGAGAGTAATGAGACAAAGGTATATATCATATGTGTACTTAATGAAGTTTTTTTCGTGAAGTGTTTATTTGGTTGGTTTCAAATAGCGAATAGTGGGTTAGAAGTGGCTTATATCTTTGTTTAGAATAAGCTAGGTGAAACCATGGTTTAATGCTATCTTACCATCTGTTATATGCCTCTTTTGATAAGTTTCTATTAACAAAACAAATAAGCACTATCAATATTAAAGAGCAAGACAAACCATTTGATGAAAACTGACATTGGTCCCAATATTTACAACTTCCGCTTGCGCAGGTAACTTATTCAATCATCCTCTTACAAAACCAGAAGTTCAAAGGGATTGAGACGCAACAAGTACAAGAAGGAATGATTCCCGTTCAGATAGGTGGATATGCACATCCTGGAAAGACTAAATCAAGTGTTGGTTATACGTATAGCTTATTTTTTGTTAACTTAAGTTTTTTAATGATATTTATAAGCCTTGCTCGCCCATCAAACGAGCTATGCTATGATACTTTGTTCTTGCGTACAACTTTGAAAATTTTTTTCTCTCATATTCGATAACCGTTTATTTCTTTTCATTCTTAATGCATTCAATAAAAAATTGGTACGTATATATCTTATTTTCCGTTAACTTATTTTTTCAAAACGAATTTCGCTATAGCAAATTATGTCAACGATAATTATAAGACATGCTCGCCCATTCATGGCTTCAACACTAGTATATATATATATATATATATATATATATATATATATATATATATATATATTTGGTGATCGATATGTGAAGAGAAGCTTGTAACTATAATCATTTTCGTGTTTGCGGTTTGTTCGTAATTAGTAACATGGGTATTAGACTTGACATTATTTTTCTTTTAACACCAATTTGATAAACAATCTCATGCCTCATCCATACCCTTTAATCACCCGAAGCCTATCGTTATAACCCGAATAAAAGCCCTCTTTAGATGTTTACACTTGGTGCTTACGCCACGTCGGTGGAGTTTTGTTTCTTGTACAAGCCTATGGTAATATTTAGATCATGACTGAGCAATATGAGTGTACTATTCCTTAATACTATCCACCACTAAATAAATTGAGTGTTGAGTGAATTATACATCCGTTCCTTTTCGTGAGGTGTTTAGCCATGTTATCAAGCAAGAAAATCCATAGGGTATTGTCAAACATCTCGATTTTTCACCTCTAGAAGCTTCAAACGATGAATCTTATCTTGTACTTGTACTTGGTAGATTTGCATCATACTTTTGTTAATCATATTTCATGCACCATGTGGGTTATTTATTTTTCTTACTTTCTAGATTTGCTTGAGGGCAAGCAAAACCTTAAGTGTGGGGGAGTTTGCGCTCATTTTTCGCTTATTTTGAGCCTTTTTATTTAAAAAAAAAAAAAACCCAAAAATATTCTAATTTTAAAATTTTTCTTTTCGTTTTATCATTTAGGTATGTAGTTTAATTTTTCTTTTCTTAGATTTGCTTGAGGGCAAGCAAAGTTGAAGTGTGGGGGGATTTGATAACGCTCATATTGTGCATGTTTTTAGTAGCGTTATCCGTGCTTTTATGTATGTTATTTGGTAATAATCATATGCATTTGTTGCTTAATCGTATCAAAGTGCGTTTGCTAGTTCATTTGTAGCCAAGTACAGGAAAGTGGAGAAAAAGACGGAAAAAGAAGTAAAATATGAAGATTTCTCCATGTATGAAGTATTCCCGACAAAAGCAAGACTTATGGAGTATATTCGAGAAGATAAAGTCATCAAGTTAGTGGTCCAAATACTCAAGAATAAAGTTCAAGAAGGAAAACGAGAAAGAAATGAAGAAAAGAAGCTAAAACGAAGACGTATTGGAAGACTCGTTGTTCCCGACACACCTTCACCATTTTGGCCATAACTTTTGCATACGGACTCCGTTTGACCCCCGGTTCGCGGCCACGGAAAGCTAAGAGAAAGATCTACAACTTTGGTGCTTATGATTTTTTGTCAAATTGCTCCAACCATTCGCTCGAGCCCCGTAACCGATCCGGTTAGAGAGCTGTCAAGAAGACCAACCGATTCGGTTGGAGCCCAACCGATTCGGTTGGAGCCCAACCGATTCGGTTGGAGGGCCTGTTTCTGCCACTTCTTCATCAATAAGAGTCCTAGCAAGTTCCAATCATGTTCCAAACGATTCTAGTCCCTTCCTACATGTTTTCTAGTCCCTTCCAAGCTCCTTGGCCTCCAAGAAATGCATTGAATACCCCTAGCCTTGGTAATCGTATAAATAGAGGCCTTTGCAACCTCATTTCATCATCCCTTCTCCATCCTTCTCATCCCTTTCACCCACCACTCCATCTCTAGGTGTGAAATTCGATCCTCCACCCTTAAGGACGAATTTCCACCTAAAACAACATCCCTCTCTCAACTTACCTTCACCAAAGGTGTGAAATTCGATCCTCCACCCTTATGACTAATTTCCACCAACTATCCTATCCCAACTTGTGTGAAATTCAAGCCTCCACACTTAAGGACTAATTTCCACCAACTTATCTTCCCAAAAGACCACAAACCTCCGCCAAATTGTAGTGTGCTCAAGGGTTGTTGAAGGCGTTTGAACATCATTTTCCGGCTTAGTAGAACTATTGTAGTTGATTGGAGGCTTGAAGGAGTGCTATAATCCTTCATCTTTGCCTATTGTAATTCATACTTTGGGTAAACTCTTGTTACTTTTATGATGTTGAATGTTATGATTCATGTTTGGTTCTTTGATTGTGTTGATTATGTGATGCTTGTTTATGTTGTCTTGATACTTGTTTATTTCTTATGATAACTTGTGATGATTTGTCTAAACATGTATGTTCTTTGTGTGCTTGTTCTTATTGCTTTTCTTGTTGGTTTGATATGTGACAATCATAACCATCAACTTGTTACTTGCTTAAACAAACAAACGACACTTGTAGTGCAACCAAGTCTCTTGGGACGACCTTGATTTACCATATACTATACTACTACTTGACTACTTGCCCGAATGTGTTCCTAGTTAACCGGTAATTCTTGATTATAAATTTAAAACCCCGATGGAACCCATCACCGGTACAAGGCTAGATACCGAGTTCCATTACAAAGGAGGAACTACTACCCAACACTACACAACACCTATCCCAAAGGAGACCCACTCCTTATTACAACATCATCAAGGATATCAATATCCTTGGACACAACCTATCTATATTTGTACATCGATGCACCATATTGATTGTACACCCTTGGCATCTTTCACTAATTCCTTTGACATGATCTTTTGGCACCTTTCACTAATGCCTTGACTTGACCCTTTTGGCATCCTTCACTAACGCCTTTGACACGGACGTTCGGCACCTTTCACTAATGCTTTCGTCTTGACGCTTTTGGCATTCTTTGTAAGATATTGGATTTCACATACACATCAAACCAAACACAAAGTAGGCGTACAAAGAGTTCTAGAGAGAGAAAGTTAGAGGTTTAGGGAACTTTAGTGAGAGAAAGAAAATCTTATTATGAGTTCCAACTCTACCTTGGAAGGTAGAGAGTATTTATAGTCTTACAATAAACGCCACACAACGGGTCATGGATCAGCATACAATGGTAAAGACCGTCCATCCTCCACGGTGTTACTTAACTAAATACTACTTAGCTTAAAAGGACTACGACTACGAGCTTTCTAACGATTACATATACTTGAGGTGACCGACTCTTTAATACCGGAATTTCTAATTCCTAACAATCTCCCTATGGAGGTCACCTCAAACGATACTAAAATTACATTGAATACAAATGATATTACATTAAAATTGTTCTTGCATTCTTGATGTAGTACTTTGCTCAAGCTCGTAGTCATTGATTCTTCTCTTAGCATGTTTGGTTAATCCAAGTGGAGGTCTTTACCGATCCACGGATAATAATTTTGAGCCACTTTTGAGATCATCAACTAACAAAAATCTCCGAGACATCCATTGTGGTGTTGGTATTATGTGATGTTGTACTTTCGGACCGACATGCTCACATTCTCGGATCATGATATCTTCTCATCGAGTAGCGTAAGCTTTCGCTGATTCATGATATTGGCGCAGCAGAAAGCGTAAGCATGGAGGAAAATATCGTAGTCATTGATGCACTAATCATGATTTCTTTTGAGATGAATGTGTTAAGTGAGCATGCGGCCATGGATTGACCGCTTCATTCGATCACCGCAAACGAGGGACGCACCTGCATACAGCTTAGCAATAAATCGCACGAAAGTGTCTTTGATCACTTCGTTGAATTGAGGTACACGCCCACGGTTCCCCGCTGATCAAGACAAGTACCGCCTCGTGATCGTGTATAATTCAAGAATTTCCTGATGTGGTTTCGCAATGCTCTAGTCGTTCTCAAACCGAACGCCTCAAAGAAGACAACACGGTGAGTGAACCGTGAATAGAAATTCACCGATTCTTTAAAATATATTTGAAAACAATCGTGTATTGCTCAATAGAAATTGTTTTGCAATACAACGAAGGTTTTAATGAACATCAATTATCAATCATAAAACACCTTTTGATTTGAAATATTCGTACACCGTCGATGTGCTAAAGAAAAGAGTTTTAAGCACAATGACCGGTTTTCAAAGGTATCCGTCAATCCATAACTCGAACCGTGATTGATTCAAAAGATTGAATCTCCCATTGTTTCGCTCGCTTGTCACATGGTTGATCTATTGATTAGATCTCATATGCCACCCACCGTGAGCTTGTTTGATGTTGGCTCGAAGGCTTTCCATCTTCATTGTGAATATGTTTGCATATCACTCGGATGTTCCGCAATACCACAAAGATAATGCGAGGGACTCAAGATATAATCTCTCTTTCCACATTGTGTAAATGATAGTCTTCATTGAAAGTGTCCTAATGAGATTTATTGATGATCTCGTGGCTCTAGACTCAATTTGTGCATATTTGGTTCCTGTCTGGGAGACTAGGGAGAGGGTCTCCTTCTTCAATATCAACAATCTCTAAGAGAAAGTCGATAGATTATGTAGGTTCCCGTGAGAATGAAACAAGCCCTTATAAGAGGAACTTGAGTAGTTTGGGAAGTTGTAGTGTAGAGCGCCACCGGGTCCATGACATCTTGTCTTTAATACCAATGTTACCATCAAGAGTATATGAATTGTACCCGGTTTACGCCTATGGTTGAATAAATGGAGGGCTATTTCTTTTCACCCTTTTCTCATTCAATTCTTTTCATTCTTCAACCCCTTCTGCTTACCGAGACTTCATAGCTAGAACCTTGTTAGGTTTGTTCCAAAGACTAGCCTGTCTCATCCGCACTCTTCCCATATCTCATTTTCTCCTTTTATCATCATACCTAAGGACTTCTACACTAACTAGTGGATTGTCCTCGGTAGATCCCTCCGGTTCTCGCGGATCATGGGAACAAATACCTAACTTTATCATCCTTATATCACCATACATAAAGTAAAGTTGGTCGGTCTATTTGGTATTATTCATCCGCCATTGGAACCAATTGAAAACCATATGAAAATCAATCCAGATACTTGTGATATATTATCCAAGCATTTTGTACCTGCCTGAGATGACAATAAACCATTATTTCTCTTTCTCCCAATTTATTTTTTATTTTTTTTTATTATTATTTTTTTAAAATAAAATTGAACAATATCTAAAGTCCCGTGTCATTCTTTAAATGACAAGACAAAGACCGTAGATATTATCGAATCGAGAAAGACATGACAAAAAGACAATATTTTTTTAAGATTTTTCAATTTTCAATTTTTTTTTGTTTTTTTTAAGAGTTTTATAGTTTTCTATTTTGTTTTTCGAATAGATATATACAAGAGATAGATGAAGATAGACCTTTACTCCTCGCCTTCCTCCTCAAGACGCTTGAGTGTTTTCGGTTGAAGGCTTTTCAAGCCAAGTCGTGGAAGAATAAACTCAAAACGTTCTCTTGGAAGAGCTTTGGTGAATATATCGCTAACCGGTATTCGATCCTCACAAAATAGAGTTCCACCATACCTTTTCCACTTGTTCCTCGATGAAATGATGTCGAATGTCGATGTGCTTTGCTCTTGAGTGTTGTACGTTGTTGCATGAGAGAGCAATAGCACTTTATTATCACAATATAGAGGATTTTGTTAAATTCAAAGCCATAGTCGATAATTGGAATCTCATCCATAGGATTTGAGCACAACAAGATGACATGGCTATGTATTCAGCCTATGTAGAGGAAATAGAAGTACTCATTTGCATCTTTGAAGACCACCACAAGCTTATCACCCAAAACCGAGCACCTCCTGCACGTACTTGATGAGTATCTTGACACCTCATATGATCTCGTGATCCGCATGTCGTTAGTGACATACCGTGTGTCCTGGTACCAAAGACCCATATTGATGGTTCCTTGGAGATACCGAAGACCCGCTTAATCGCTTCAAGGTGCTTTTTAGTATGCTTAGCCCGGTATCTAGCACATGCAAACAACGAACAAGATGTCTCGTCTACTAGTCCGTGAGGTACATCGTGATCCAATCATACTACGATATTTCGTTTGGTCTACCATGATCCCCGAGTGGTCCTCATCTAGTTTAGTTTGTTCAATCATGGAGTGTCAACAGGTCACTTGAATCAAATCCAAATTTCTTTAAAATCTCATTTGCATATTTAGATTGATTTATGAAGATGCCTCCGGACTTTGTGAAATTTGTAATCCCAAGAAATGACATTTGTCCCATCATTGACATTTGAAATTTTGAACCCATTTCATTTGAAAATGGTCACACTCATTCGGGGTCGGTCGAGGCAAAGATGATATCATCAACATAAATTTGAACATGAATTAAATGTTTGCTCGACTTCCGTGAACAATGTTGGATCAACCGCTCATTTGCTAAATCCGTAGATAGAAGAAACTTTGATAGCGTATCATACCATGCCCTTGGAGCTTGCTTTAAACCGTAGAAGAGCCTTCTTCAAACGATAAACGTGAGTAGGATACTCTTGATTCACAAATGCTTCCGGTTGGTCGACGAGACGACTTCTTTAAGATCTCCGCTCGTAAATGCCGCCTTTACATCCATCCGATAGACTACCATGTTCTTACCGCAGATTAGCCAAAAGATTCGATTGCCTCGATTCGAGCAACTGGAGCAAAGATTCTTCAAAGTCAATACCCTCCTCTTGACGGTATCCTTTAGCAACTAATCGAGCCTTGTTCTTCAACACATCACCATGCTCATCAAGTTTTACTTTGAAGATCCATTTTAGAGCAATAATCATAGCACAACTGAGCGGTACTAACTCCCATACATCAAGTCGATCAAACTCATGAATTTCTTCTTGCATGGCATGGAACCACTATCTTCATTCATGGCGGTTTTAACATCTTTTGGTTCGATCTTAGAGAGTACGGAGTTGAAGAAGCACCATAAGGCATCGGTTGCAAGTTGTTTCCGTGTGGATACCGGACGAGAGGGATTTCCAATGATATTGTCTAATGGATGATCGTGAGTCCATTTTCTAAGGTGATCATGTGGGAGTTGTTGAGGACCGAGGTAGCAGAGTCGATGTCTCCAAGAAGATGGTTCGATGATGATTCAGAGCAAATATGTTTTCAAATGGAGCATCTTCGAGAGTAGCAAAGGGATTAACTTCATCATTGATGCCATAAGCAGTTCCATGATGTACATTCAAGATTGATGATTTGTTGATGAGATCGAAGTTATCGCAGCAGCAGCTTCTTGACTTAATGATATTGAGATGAAGGATTGACTTCATTCTCGTGGATATGAGCGACCTCTGCTGTGGAATTGACAGCTCATTAGCACTTGGCTCATAGAGTTCATCAAACATACGATCAAACAATTTCTTTAAATCATCTTTAGATGGAGGTACATATGGAGTTGCTTGAGAAGAATTTGGTACAAAGGATGAACCAATGGGACTGTTTTTATGCGGGTCCCGAATCGGATTGTTCAGAGCCATTTGACCGGTCGACTTATCAAACGTGACGTGAATTGTTTCCATGATATTTAGGGTTCTCTTGTTGTAGATTTCGTATCCTTTTCGCTTGGTGCATAACCTACAAATACTCCAATGTCCGCTTTAGCTTTAAGTTTGCCTAAATCTTGGCCCTCATTAGTTGGATAACACAATGCACCGAATACACGAAGGAATGAAAGATTAGGTTTTCTGTTGTGGACAAGTTCATATGGAGTTTTTCCATGTGCAGGTGAATTAGGGATCGATTTTGGGTGTAGATGCAGCCAGCGATGGCTTCACCCCGCAGAAACATTGAACTTTGAGTAAATCAAGATTGTCCTTGCGGCTCCACAAGAGTTCGATTTAGTCTTTCAACTACACCGCTCGCTGAGGAGTTCGAGGAACACTTTGATGACCGATTCCAATACTTTCATAAAACTCACTAAGTTGTTTGTTAACAAACCCGCCCATTGTCTCGCTCGATGATTCTAACCGCTTTGTTAAGACGAACTCGCACTGCTTGATGAGTTTGATGATGATATCCGAGTTTCATCCTTTGTCTTTAAGAACTTTACCTGTGTGAATCTAGAGAAATCATCAACCACAACTAACACATATTTCTTTCCAAAGATATTCTCAGACTCTCATGGGTCCACATAAGTCCATGTGAATTGTATGAAGAACTTCGTGATGAGTTAGTAGGTTTGGGTTTATGGGCATAATTTTGCTTTTTCCCAATTGGCATGTCGAACAAAGATGATCCTTTTCATACTTAAGTCTAGGTAAACCTACAACTAAGTCCTTTCCGAGAGATCATTGATGGTGCCAAGTTCAAGTGATTGAGACGACGATGCCATAACCATGACTTTGTTTTAGAAGCCTTTGACAACAAGCAAATTGAGAAGACTTCATCATATCTTCGATAGAGATGGTGTATAGATTTGAACCACGTGAACCTCTTAAAAGTTCCTTACCATCAAGTTCTCTAACGAAACAAGTATGTTTTCAAGGCTACTTCTAGATCGAATTGCGTAATTGACCAACAGAGAACAAAGGTTATGACCAAGACCTTCTACATAATATACCCGGAGATAACACTTTGACCAACAACATAATCTCCATAACCCATAATTGCATCGAAATGATCATTCCGAATCTAACTATCCCGATGAATTTGCTCACAAGTTCATGAGTCGCGACCGTCGCCAATATATGTTTGGAACAATTTGAGTCCAGTACCACGAATCGATTTGAACGATCCGCAGTTGAACATGCATAAGAATGGATAATCTGGATAATTGGGATCCTCATGCAAGAATGGGTTCCATTTGGTTAGTAACAATGGTTGGAACACCCACATCGTAAATAAAGGCATTCATATCGAAATTGATGCAATGGGATCATTATGAATAGATGCAAGATTAGTGTCTATATTTGCCCTATTCAAAGTGTGCTTACTTCTTAAGGAATAGTTCTACCAAGAGGCATCCATTTTCTAGTGGGCATTGCTTGATTAACCTTATGGCCCCTGTGTATCCATTGATAACCTATCTTACTAAATGTTCTTCCTGTGGGTTTCCTTTGTTTCTAACTCTCTTCGCCTTTGCCTTTTAGCCTTTTTAACATGATTTTTTCCATTAGTAATGTTAACGGGGTATGACAAGATTAGACAAAACATTCACACCACATTCATGATTAGAAATGTAATTCAAGCGGACATCATTACAAGGTATGCAAATAGTATCGTAATTGAATTAATTACAAGACGCCTATGGCTAATACTAGAATCAACACGATTCGCTTTATTCGACTCAAGCTTAAAGTTCCTAGGTTGGTCTTCTACTCTTCCAATGCACATTCTTAGCTCATGAGGTCCTATCATTCCTTGTATTGTCTTGAGACTTTGACCGCCGCTTTAATGTCACCGATTACTCAGAGGGAATGGGAACATTAGTTGGTTTTGCTACTCTTTGCATCTCTGCTTAGATGTTACGGGATCCGAATTACATGCAGCACACTAAGGTTCACTTTCTTAACACTAGAAGTGCGGGATTTGTACTCCTAGAAGGCACACTAGAGTTTGCTTTCTTAGCATTAATGATCCGAATCGAACTACTTAAAGGCACACTAAAGTTCACATTCAAAACATTGGGCATCGAATGAATATCATACTTGGCACTAGGCATCGAACATGGAATCAAAGGATTAACTCTCTCACCCAAGGACTTTGGGCATATTGTGATTAAGCATTCTAGAATTTCGAGATCGTTTGGCATATAAGCATGCATGCCCAATTGCATTGTCAAGTGGTTTCTCTAATTTATCCTCTTCAACAATCTCAATGAGACATTCTAGACAATCCTTAAGAGATGAGAAATATGTTTGAATAGCAAGTTTGTTATTCACGAGATGAGGGGAACATATTTCACAGACAAAGCATATTTATTACAAGAGTGAACGCTTGATACACCATTCTCCCATTGGTCATTGGCATTTTCCCTTTTACCTAGCTCTTGATTCTCAATTTCCTTTGCAATGAAGCTATTTGTTCGTTGTTTTGTTACGAGTGACATTTATTGATTCAAATAACTCATTGAAATGACGTTTAACCTTTTCATTTTCTTCTAGAAAACTTTCGCTTTCCTTTGTAATGCATTTACTAAGTTTTGAAGATGAAACGCTTGAGAATTCTCGAGAATCTAAAGGATGAGGCATTTGAGAGCCCGTCACATTGTTCTTTTGACCCTTTAATTGAGAGATTTGGGCTTTCAATTTTACGATCGTGTTACAATGAGCTTGAATCATTCATCACGCTTATTAATTTGAAAACTCTGATCAAACTCTCGAGCATCCGAGGATGTCTTGATATTTGAAGTTTTGACATTTTCTTTAAGATGTTGATATTTTAGTTGTAAATTAAAATGCTCAACCTCTAGTTTAGAGAAATGTTTAACCAAATTGTCGTGATCATCCAGTTCAATTTTCTCATTTAGTTTAGAATTAGTCTTTTCAAGCTCAATGACACGATCATGGGAGACTTTCAGGCAATGATAATTCATGAAATTGAGAAGCATTAATGGAACAATTTGTAGCAATGAAAAACACATCTTGAGTAATACATTCGAATAAGAGTCGATTCAATGTATGCAAGTTCTTCCTCTCAATCTCATTATATTTTAGTGCTCGCTCATAGTCACTAACCTCAACTATCATTGCATCAAACTCCTTTTCCATTTCTTTAATGTCTAAGTTCATTCCTTTTAAGACTTTCAAAATGATCTTTTAGTTGTTTAAAGAAAGGCATGACTTCGATTAAATAACATTCTTTTGTTTGCTCAAACCCCTTTCCCTTGATTATACCATGGGTGTGATCCTTTTCTTACAAGTTTTCTCAAAATCAACAAATAGTTGAAAATAACATATTGACCGATTAAGGTCTTGCTTTTGTGGCAATAGTCCTAGGTACTAAATGCATTGGTGTATTTGGAGGATACACGTCGTCAAGGCATTTTCCTAAAGGGAGGGTTCTTTACAACAAGATTCTCTCGCTTTTGCTTATCTAAATCCTTTTTCCGAGCAGTTGTTCGGTGTTAACAACGCCCTGAGGCTTAAACATGTTCAAGGAAATCCAATTCTCCTTCTTGTAATCATGGGGTGTGATATTTATTTTCTTCTCTTTACATTTAGGATCATCTAATTTCTTGTTCATCTTTTCCCTAGTGACTTCATCTCGATTTCTTATCTTCCTCAAAGGCACTCAACGCAACTAGGTTTCGCCTAGGTTTAAGGATTTCATTGCCATCATAAAGAACCTCATGAGCATTTCTAGCCTTTTAATGACCTCGGATTTGGTTCCTCAACAAGGGAATGCTATGCTTATCGCTTAAGACTCTATGCTAAGTGATTAAGTGAAGCATTCGAACGGTATTTCCTTGTACGTACAACTTATTTTCAAGCTTGTTTTTCAAGGTTTTAGATTAGAAAATCATTCAAAAGTTTTGATTCCTTAGCACCGAATTCTTGCTTAAGCATTTTAACATTTTCTTGAAGTTCTTGTTTTTGCTTAGCAGTTTTAGAAAGCTTTTCTTGTAAGGAGTTTAACTCTTGTTTTAATACTTCTTTCTAAACTTACTTTTTCTAATAGTTGCAATGATTTGGTCATCCATTTCGCTCACGGGTGGTCAACTCAAATTTTTGCGTTGTTCATAAATAGCAACACGTTCTTTATAGGCATTCGCCTGAGATGATGAATCATCAGGCACATGCGGTGAATTCATCAAAACATAACCATTATCGAATCGCATAAGATGCATCACTTGGTACAATCTCACTTTCACTTTGTTTCACATATTGATCATATGGGACAACATTGATATTACCCATATTTTCAATTTCGATTCAATAAATACGCTTGATTGTACCGTTATGTATCTTTTGCTCATCAACTTCATCGTATAATTTTAATACCTCGAAATGATTTTGTCTTTGGATGGACCAGCTTGTGGTGATGAAGAGACTTTAGAGAGACCATTGGAGAAATGCTAGCCATGAAAATGGTTTGTGCAATGGGTTCTTCATCAACATCGAGTCGTATGCATCACAATCACTACTTGAAAGGCATTCGATGATTATGGCCTATCTCCGAATTGGTTACTCATCCACATCTCGCATCATATGTCTTAGCATTTCCTTGAGCCAAAACAACAGACTCCTCTTCATCCAAAGTCGCACCATTATCCCGAGCTTGCACAAGCAACATCTTATCCTCAAGTACTCTGCATTCCGAGGCGTTTTGGTGATGCGTGCCTTGCAATGTGTCCTCACCTCCACAATTGTAACATTTGATTGGCTTTGCTTGACCTCGGTTTCCATTCCTTCCCTATTCTCGATTTAAAGATAACCTCTACCACCTCCACCTCTTGCTTGTTCGCATCTGTCTTTCTTGGACAGTCGCACCATAACCTTCCCATCTCGATAAATGGCTTGATTGTGTGGATTGATCTTGCTCGAGATTGTTGTTGGTGTGGAAGAGAGTTCATGTTTTGACTAATCAGAGAGCCATTGATTAATGAAGTTTCCCAGTGTGCATCAAGATCGCTTGTTTGAACATAGGATCAAGAATGAGTTTGTGATTACCATTACCCATGGGTATGACTTGTGAGGCTTTGGTTGTGATTCCGATGTTTGAGTAGAAGGAAGTTGAATCATTTGATGAGCTTGTCTCTCCCCGTTGGTTTTGAACCGATTAAGAATCCTTTTTCAAACATAGCATGTCTCTCATTCAAGGAGGAAGGCATAGAGTTGCTAATAGTTTGTATTCTTCAACTTTGGTTAACTTTACGAGGTGACAAACTTGTGCCATTCGGGATTCATGTTGTTCACAAACTTTGAGTTCAATTTGAATGTTTGGCATAGTCATTCGATGTTCCTCATATCATTAACAAGCTTGTGAAATCTCACATAGTACTCATAGACACTCTCATCCGGTTTCATCTTGAAGTGTTCAAATTCATCATAGAGTTGTGATTCTCTCTCTTCCATAGTTAATTCGAACATGAGAGAAGCATCTTGACATTATCCCACACCGACTTGGCTTCGTGTTGTGATTGATCGACTTGTAGATATCTTTGGAAGACCTTGAAGTCACGATGTTAAAGCCCGATATCAAGATCGAATCTCTTTTCTCCTTATCATCGAGCTCATCATATGTCTTTGGTCCATCAATTCCATAGATCATTGTTCCATCTTCACCAGATCAATTAAGTCTCTAGTAGTCTCAACCCGACACGGTCCTTCATCAATGGATTTGAGAATGTTGACTCCATTTTCCTTTCCAAGACAAGACAACTGATTCGTTGAGCCCAAGAGTCGTAGTCGATTCATCAAGCATGGGTGGGCGAGTATCGAACCACCGCTTAAACATCCTCGGCAAGAATGGAGATGATTGTAGGAACGTTGGTAGACATGATGACCGATTAGACGGATTTTATAACTCTATGATTAAACCGGAAATAGATTCTTTCACGGATTTTACTAAATCAAGAGAAACCAGACATGACATGAGTCGGCAAGTCGCTAAGAAACCCGAACCAAGTCGCTAGGCACCAAGTCGCTAGTAAAATTTTGACAAGAAGTCGCTACACCAAGTCGCTAAGTTGTCAAGTCAGAAGAACAACTCGCTAAGCACCAAATCGCTAGCAAAATTTTGTGAAGAAGTCGCTAAGCACCAAGTCGCTAAGTTGTCAAGTCGCTAAAGAGCAACTCGCTAAGCACCAAATCGCTAGCAAAATTTTGATAGCAAGTCGCTAAGCACCAAGTCGCTAAGTTGTCAAGTCGCTAAAGAGCAACTCGCTAAGAACCAACTCGCTAACAAATTTAAGTACAAGTTGCTAACTTTCACCAAGTCGCTACCCGTAGTGGAGACTCCACTAAGTGTACTGTTTGTCGGCTTGTCTCAATAGACAAGTCGCTAGCTCAACTCGCTAAGGCTTTCAACTACAACTCGATATCAAATTACAAAGCAAGTCGCTACCAAGAAAAACTTGTCTGTGGCTTAAGTCGCTAGCAAGAAAAAATACATAAACATCACTTTTCAATCCAAAAACAACCCAACCACGATGATTCAAGCTTAAAAATCAAAACCCAAGCACATACAATGATTCTAAACACAAAACTACACTCAAGTTTCAAACTTTAACACTAGAAATGATCCAATGATGCAAAACCACTAAACTTTTTCAAACTCTAAACCACCTAAAAGTTACTAGAAATCCAAAGATATGTAAGAGATGATCAAACCATGGCTCTTGATACCAATTGTAAGATATTGATTCACATACACATCAAACCAAACATAAAGTAGGCGACAAAGAGTTCTAGAGAGAGAATGTTAGAGGTTTAGGGAACTTTAGTGAGAGAAAGAAAATCTTATTATGAGCTCCAACTCTCTACCTTGGAAGGTAGAGTATTTATAGTCTTACAATAAACGCCACACAACGGGTGTGGATCGTGCATACAAGTGGGTAAAGACCCGTCCGTCCTCCACGGTGTTACTTAACTAAATACTACTTAGCTTAAAAGGACTACGATCACGAGCTTTCTAACGATTACATATACTTGAGGTGACCGACTCTTTAATACCTGGAATTTCTAATTCCTAACATTCTTCACTAATGCCTTAGACAAAACACTTCTAGAGAAGAAGAAAAGAACTATCAACAAGATAAGTTCAGTAGTCTTAGTGATGACAAAGCATGGCAACTCATGGACTTGAGCTTGCTCGACTTTAAGAGGTGGTGATCTCGCCTTTAAGAGGAACCTAGAGAATCACATAAAAAAAACACAAACTACATAGAAAGATCCTTTGGATATGAGGTTAGAGAGTTTACAATGCTAGGATAAAGTATGTGTGGAAGTAGCAACTTACAATGAATAAATTCCATAATCGTATACCCATGAATTTATTTTATGAGGAAATGCAAATAATTCTATCATAAAGAAGTTACCATAAGTACTAGCAACATTACCAGCATTCTTATACCTCTTTGTTCGCAACTCATCGAGGTAGAGTGGACAGTTCCTCTTCCAATGTCCTACCTCAGTGCAGTGGTGGCAAGCCTGATCCTTCTTCGGATTTTCTTTCTTTTTGGGTGGGACAATTTTGGGTTTAGGTACAACAACCTGTTTACCTTTCCCTTTTCCTTTCCCCTTGTTCGCTTGCGGTTTTGGCTTAGTGATCCTACCCCCTTAAATAGCAAGTACTTGAGGTGTAGGAGGCTTTTTAGGCAAACCCTTTTCATAGTTAATGAGCATTGCATGTAACTCACTAACTGTATTTCCCGTGCAATGCATATTGAAATTGCGCACAAAACCATCAAACTCCTTATTCAAGGATCTGTTAATTATGCCAATTTGGATATCTTGCGGGTAGTGATAGTTGAGTCTCCCAAGTTGGTCCATAATCGATCGCCCAAACAATGGGCACTCACTGTGTTTACCATCCCCTTGTTTGCAAATCGTAGAGCATAAATCAAATCGTACAATTCTGCAGCTGCAGGCTTCTCAAACACACAAATGAGTTCAATGAGCATGTCCTAAGTGAAGTAATGCTCAAATTGCTTTTGCAGATTTGGAGTCATACTTCCAAGCATAAGGCAGGAAACCTCATTATGCTTGTCATACTCAGTTTGTCATGCTGATCTTATTTCAGGAGTAGCATCAACAGCCGGTTCAGGAGGACAAGGCTGATTCAATTATTCTAGTCTTTTGGCAACACGCAAGATAAGTCTCAGTTGCCGATACCAGTCATTGAAGTTAGCGCTGCCAGTCAATTTTTCTCGCTCAAACATAGATTTGAACGACGAACCTAGTGTGTTGGTTTCAGGTTGAGCCATTTCTACAGAAAAAAGTTCAAAAGTTAGTACTTTCGCTAATTCAACCTTTCAAGAAATATAAAATACCCTTGGTAAATATTCATATTAACTATAAAATTTTTCTTAAAACTAGGACCCAAATTTTCATAGTTACACCACATTAATTGATCTGCTAGTGATGAAAGTATTCAACAAGGTAATTGTCGAACAATAATTGACAAACATTTTTCAATTCCTAGAAATTATGAGATTTACAATTTGCCAAACCTTTATGCAAATGTAAGCATGTTTCACCCCATCTTATGCCTTAAGTCATAGATCTCACTAACTAACTCAATTAAGTTGTCTAATTTAGAAACTACAAATTTATTCGAGTTGAGGTCTCACACAACATGAAGATTTACCTTGTCATTGCAATATAGCTAAGATCTCACATAACATAAATCGCAACTTCAAGTGTTCCTTATAATTAGATGGCATAAACTTAAATTTTAGGGTACAAAATTTTGATGTGTAATCAAAAAATATGTATGAAGAAGCATGCACATCTTCATATCATAAAATTTTACAAAACCATTACTCATTAGTTTTAAATAATTAAGATTAAATCAACCAAGTCTTGATCGAGGCGTTGGATATACCAACTTTTCCTTAAGATGCTTCACACATATAAATAGTCGTAGGTAGCTCCATTATGACGCACAAAGAAGCGGGTCAGCGCGAAGCATATTAAAAACCTTCTTCTTTCGGGTCACAATTTAATGAGTACCCACCTTATACCTCTCACACAGTTTGGCATATGGGTGAGCCTTTCTAACTATTTGGTACAGTCACATCAATCGACTAAAAGTTCAAGATTTAAGTCTTAAAATACAAATCCAATTTCACCATTATTTAGTCCGGTTAATATTTCTTTTCATAAAATTACCCTTTTGCTTACAATCATGTCAAACAATAAGCAATTAACCAACTCAAATAATGTACATACAACTTAACAATTAACATACGCAAAATAAATAGCCACTTGCATCACTTGTTCGATAAAACCCTAATAATCAATTCTAGGTTTAAGAATTATGCATATATTAACTAGGGCTTTCACTTACTAAGGCAAGTAAGCCACATAAATCGATTAATCGATTCATGTAAGCCATAGTTAATCATATATCACATAACACGTAATTAATTTATTAGATATAATTGAGGTCTTCCCAATTCAAGATTTATCAAAAAATTCATGAAGTCACTTAACAATTAATAAGATAAACAAGAATCCATGGTAAAACATGCATGTTTTTACCATGGATTCCTCATAACAATTATAATCCCAAGATACGCATATAATCATGACACATAACAATTATTCATAATTATTCATATAAAAATTTACATGCAATTTAGGGTTTCTACAAGTTTTACAAAAACTAAAACCTAATTCATAATAAAAGGGTATTCAATTCTATATAAAAAATTTAGGATTATAAGTTTTAAAACCTAGAAACCATAAAACATGTAATAATCATCAAGATTCAACTTTTATGTGTCTCGGTAATTAATTACACAGTATTAATGGCTCGTGATGCCACTGTTGGGTTTTATGATTCATAGCAATTATATAAAACAAGTAAACATCATCAAAGCATGTAGCGGGAGTAAAGATCAATACATGTAAACTAATTAATCGAATATAAAAGAACATGCGTACCGTTTGTGATCCCTAGCGAAACAAGGAATCAATTGAACAAGAAACCCTAAACCCTAATTGACTAGGGTTTGTGTTAGTCGACCAAACACACCAATCGACCCACAATAATATGCAAACACAAGTGTGTTTGTTCTTCGATTCTTGTACACACGTGTACAAACGGTTCAATGCGAAAACTAGGTTCTTGAATCACAAAACAACCAAAACACTTTTGTTTTATCATTAGCAAATCGAAAACCCCTCGAGAAGTGGTGTTCGACCGTTATGACAAAGAGAGAGAGAGGAGAAGTTAGGGTTCTTTTGGTGATCCAAGATTAAATTGAATAAACACAAAGCCTTTGTATTTATACTAATGTGAACTTGGTGACCAAGTTAGGGTAGAATAGGTTTCACAACCCCATTCGACCGGTTATAGGAATCCAAGAGGATTCTAGATCCTTCTCGACTTCTATTTTCATCTCTAGTCCCTTAACTTTACATTTAATGATCGTTAGTCAATTACCATTAAGTACTAACGTCCGTTAGTCGTTATTTTGTGATTTAATAATTAAATATAACATTTTATATATTAATTATTCGAAAATTGACTCTCATACATAATGTGCGAACTCAAGTCTCGTGTTCGAATCCGTTATACGTATATTAATTTATATCCATAAATCTTTCATACTTTCTATCTCAGAGGCTTTCATACTTTCTATCTCAAAGGCTCCATCGGAGGAGTAGCTCGTCGTCCTATCCGACAACGGGCTTCCTCGAGAGCTTCTTCGTCCTCCGTCTTCCGACCCCCGTAGGAGTCACCTAGGAGTGCCCTTTCCCTTGCCTCGACGGTCAAGTTTCTTGATCATGGTTCAGAGTGCATCAACGTTATCCTTGACAAAGGATGGGGAAAGTCTTTCTTGAGCGGCTCCGGTGGGAAATTGGTAATGGAAGGTGCCCTAGGGGAGTTCCTGCATTCCCTTGTTCCCTGGTGCCATGTCCCCAAGTCATGTCCTGATCCAAGTGATGTCTAGACCATGAATTATGAACTCAAAAAAGAGAAGTCGACGTTTATGGTTTAATAAACATGAACATCTGCAGATATTAGAATGACAACACAACATATAAAAAATCAATAATGATTCATAACTTTCACAAATCTGATGTCATTTGATGACCAAAGCCAAAACAAATTCTTTATAGGCATAAAATAAAAATTAAGACCAAGACCCATCTATTTAATTTACAAATACGTTCACCAAATTACTTCCTCAGTGATACTGGTGGCGTAGCTATATGAGGGCGGGTTTACCATGTCCATTTGGCAATTCCATAGCCAGTGATGATCAGCACCACTTTCCTCGGCCATGATACTAGCCGCAATACTTGATTCTTCAACCATATCTTCTCCAAACATATTCTCGAATATTGATGTATCAATATCGATTTCCAACGGTGGCTCACCTATATTATCCAACAAAACATCCCATGGTAAGTCCTCTGCCACATCCATGCTGGCAGCAGACGTCGGTTCAGCCACGCCTTCGTCTAAAAGATGCTCAAATGTTAGTGTATTCATATCAAATTCCCAACTCAAGTCGAGATCAACCACTTCCACGGCCTCACTAATCTCAGGCTCCCCCACGCCTGTGATCATAAAGTTCTCAGGTATTAGTGTATCTGAGTCAAAATTCCACAAAGAGTCACACTCACTACCCGCATCCTCTAAGGACCCACTAGTAGTAGTTGTTGTTGGCTCCACAACTGTGTCCGCCTCATTTTTCTTTTGTCTCTTTCTCTCTCGTTTTCGTACTGACGTTGAGGATGATGTGGATGTAGATGGCACATGCTTAGGTAGCTCAAGAGATTGGGCTACCTTAGTAGCCACATTAGTAACTTGATCCTCAACACGTATCAAAAGAGGAAAATTAAGCTTGGCTTTCACCCATAAAGCTCGAAAGCAGCTTTATCATAGGCCAATGCAGCTTCTTCTGGCGTATCAAATGTTCCAAGCCATACCCTTGTCCTCTTTTCTTTGATTTGTCACCGGCCGCAAACTTCCCCACGGCCGCCTTCTTATTCCTTTGTACCTTGTCCAATCCACAACTGGCGCGTTCTTCCCACGAGCTGATGTTTTCTTCTTTTTCCCTTAGCAGTACTTTCGGTGCCACTTGGGTTTGCTGGACTGCATCTTCTGAGTCCTTTTCGCCACAATGTGCCCCCGTTGATTGTTAAACTCGTGTCTTCGGTTATGTTTCCTGTTGGAAAACTTTGTAGGATGTCATGAACATCTTGGATAAGATTCTCTGGCAAGTGAGGTTCTTCCATGTTTACCCAATCAGTGACTGAGATAGGATCATTATGGTCACCGGAAAATGTCTGAAATGCCATGTTATATTAGATATCGAAGTGTTGTTGTATGTGTTTGCTAGTGTTATAAGTTGTTGTGTGTAATTGTGTTATATTGGCTATGGTTTTGGAGTGAATATATATATGCACATGCACACACGAGTCAGTACATGTAAATATTTATTAAGTCACACATGGTTGGTGCTGAAATTGACATGTGAATAAAATTAGAAAGATAAATAGTTTGTTTCAAGTCCTCGCACAAGCTTTTAACCCAACGTCAAAACGCATAAGAATTGATTGATTCATAGTTTCATTCAAATTCGCTAGTTGTCCAAATGAAAGTACACTTTTGTACTTTTTTATTATTTGTACTTTTGTACTTTCATTTGACACGCCATGAATTTTGGGTGGAATCATGGAATGAAAGAGCTGCATGAAATGGCGAATTTTGGGTGAAGTTCATGGAATGAGCGGTTACAAGCACACCATTTTGGACATCGAGTTAAAAAGTCGATCTTCACAGTGACTTCAAAAGATTTGGGCTTATTTTGCATTTCTTTTCATAAAATTATATAATTGACATGAGAAAATAGTGCAATGGAATACATTTATATATGTCTGATTCAAGTTTATAAAAGTTGGTAAGGTAGGGTATGTATAAGATGTGCTTTATTAATTATTTAAGATTTAAGATTTGAGATCTATTTGTTAAACGACCTAGCTAGAGCTAATAGGAATAACAATCTAACCTTTACATTTATTAATTTGGTTGATTGGTGGTATAATTGACCTAACTAGAGCTAATAGGAATAACAATCTAGCCTTTACATTTATTAATTGGTTGATTGGTGGTATAATCGACTCTCTTGGTTTCTTTAGCGCAATGGACTGGGTTGGGGTAAATGAGGCGAGACCGAGGCGGAGCTAGGTTAGAGTTGGGGTGGCTTATATTATGTTCTAAAGTTAAAGTTTTATATTTTTATAAAGTTGTTTGAATGAGCTAGAAATGTTCATTAATGTAAAATCACATAAAAATACATCAAATAAAATTCACATATATTTTTAGCTTTTATGTGAGAGTTTATTATATCTTTAAAGGTATTTAAGTAATTTAATTATCTATAAGCCCCTATAAGCCTTATTTTATGGGCTTGGGCTTATGGAGACTTGTGGCTTATTTTATAAGCCATTAGCCTCTATAAGCATGTGTGATAAACGAGACTTATTTTATAAGCCATCTTATTTATAAAAAAAAAACCCCCGATAAGCCCCTATAAGCCTCTTGCCAAACATACCCCATGGAGTAACTTTTAAATATAGTATTCGTTTGTTTGTGTTAGGGTCTTGATAATCAAAAAAATGCTTGGATGATTTTTAAATTGTGTATAGTCCACTTTCCGAATACTATAGTTCGACCCTATTTGATGCCTTGGGTTACACGAAATTTGTATATGAGATAAGACAAGAACACACTTAAATTATAGGCACAAGAATGAGAGCAAAAACATGAAGAATATTGTATGTGTTGTAATGATTGTTCATATTGTTATGAAAGACCAAAATTGTGTTTATATATATTAAAACAAAGTGAACTTTGGTGAAAAGTCACACCCTTTTATGAATGGTCACACATTTTGGTTTAAAGTAACAAACTTTTCAGAAACCCTAAAATCTAAAACGTGTGAAAAGACTATTTTAACCCTCTAATTTAATATTTATAAAATATGTATAATACGACAAGCTCATTAAATATATTCTTAACCTAACTCATAAGTAACCAACTTGTACAAAAAAAATAAAATCGACATACACTTGTGTCTCGAGACATATCACACATTTTCTTTTATTGCATGGGCCGAAATATACAAAAATTGCAAACACATTACACTTAATTGTAAAAGCCCATCTAAAGATTTGATTTGGTCTTGGATCCCCCTTTTGCTCGGCCGAGTACTCACACCCCTATATCCCATTTTATTTCATTTTGTTAACCTACATTTTACACACTTTAAACACATACTAAACCCTAGCACACCAAAAGTGACGGCAAGCTTCTTTCTCTCTTCATTCGACCACAAGGCAAGGCGAGCAAGCGGAGATTTGTAAGTGTTTCAAGGGTCGTCGTGGGTTCAAATTCGGCGTGGATTCGTGGTCATTTGGTTCTTGTTTTCTTCCATTCGACACACTACTAGGTATTATATCACTACTGCTTCCATTCCTCCTTCTTATTTTGTTTCAGAATCGTGTGATGAAACCCATTCAATGCATGTACACGGTTTGAATCCCACATAAATGATAACTTGTCACATAAAATCATAACCAAAACTACATGAAATAACAAATGGAATAGACTTTCTTCAACCTATATATAACATGTTGTTTTGAACTTTTCGACTACCTTGTACGCACCCATATACATGTTTCGTTATAATGGTATCAAGCCAAAATCGAGCAAAAAATCGTGTGTATATCTTGGATTATGTAAATGTTGACAACATTCAAATGGGTCTCAATTGTTTTTGGTTGTATCGAATGGATTGATTTGGTTTGGAACATGTCTCGATCGAAATTAGACACCTAGAGGGTCATTATATTTTGTTTGGGATTAGGGTCTGAATTGCTTAAAATGGAAATAGGTCATCGACCTAAACTAAGGTTTTAAAAAGGTTTCGGTTTTAAATAAAAGAAAAGGACTAATTTCGTAAATAGTAAAACATGAAGGGTTGGTTTGTTAATAAGGTAAAAGAATGGATGGATTTGTAAAATAAGTAAACTTGCGATATTTACACTTTTAACACTATACTTTGTGATAATGACGTTTTAGACCCTAAACTATTATAACTTGTCATAAATGACCCCTAAACTATAATAATAAACATTTCCATCATTCTAACCTAATTTTACATTAATTATAGGGGTAATAATGAGAATGCATATTTTGCTCAAGGTGTCATCACTTTTTAGGAAAAAAGTTTGGGTATTTCCAAAATAAACCTCGAGACTTATGACTTTTTCTTCCAATCTAAGAGTGCCAAGTGCCCCGACACTTTTCGTAACCCAATCATTGAAATTACCTTTCGCATCTATGATTTATAATCGACTTATATCCAAATACTTTTTAAGATTCGAGCGATTTTATTTTTTATATTTTCGAGGAAAAGTCAAACTTTGGAAAATATTATTTTATTCCTTTTGCTCCTTCCCAATGATGAGCGACTTAAGCGAATTACTTTGAGCGCCTTTTTTAACTTTGTACTTTTGTACTTTTTTATTTATTTTACATAACTTTTAAATACTTTTTAAATTAAAATGACTATTCTACCCTTAACTATTTTTACATGTTGAGCATCTTCTTTCCTTTAACAAAACCAAAATTAGCCTGCTACTACTACCAATTCATTTTTAAACTAAAACTATGAAACTAAAATCATATTGGCAAATCGCTACCAATTCACACTACAAGAGAAATTCCATTTAATGACCGAAACTTTGATCAAGAATAAAAGTAAATAAAAAGTCGAACAAAAACAATAACTCCTCACATTATTTCTCATTTCAATTAAAAACCAAGTTTATCTCTTTCTCAAGCCGCCATCAACTCCGCTATCAACACCTTCACCTCCGCCACCATCACCGATTCGTATCAACACCTTCACCTCCGCTATCAACACCTTCATCTCTCGTTATCTCACCATCTCCGGTCAATTCACCGTCCAAGGTATTATTTCTCTAATTTTAATATACATATAATAATTAGTGTTTCATTTACACCGATTGTTGTGTAAATGAGCTCGATTATCACCAATTGTGTGTGGACTTAGTATGCAATAGTGCGAGTCCCATATTGATTAGAATCAAAACAAGCTAGCAAAGTGGTAACGGCAAGAAACTAGCGTGGTTTCAGAAACGTAGCGTTGGTTACCTAAATATACTAGCAAAGTGGTTTAGTAACACTAGAAGTGGAATAAAATAAAGTAGCAATGGTTACCTAAATATACTAGCAAGTGGTTTAGCAACATTAGCGTGGAATAAAATAAAGTAGCAGTGGTTACCTAAATATACTAGCAAAGTGGTTTGGTATACTAAGAAAGAGATGTTTTGAGGTTGTGTAATCGCTCACTTATCATTGATGGCGGCAACAAGGTTCGTATTTTGCTTTTGTTGTTTGTTTAAGGATCAAGATTATTGTTGTGTCTGCTCATATCCATATTTTAAAATGATACTGGAGATGGATTTCACTACCAGAATCACGGTAATCTTCAAACTCTAAACTGTGATTCATAATTTTGTGTGCTTTAACGGATGAGTTAGTTTAACATTTTGGTGATGCTAATTATAGGTTCAAGGAAGTAGCTGAGCTCATAAGTGTGTCCTGGTTTGAAGTCCATGGCCGAATCAAAACTTCAATGCTATCACCAAACACCCTTTACACAACATTCATCGCCTTCAAATCCACCGCAAACATACGCTCGAAAGTACCAACCACCGAGGTTTCAATTGGGATAAGTGGGCTTGAAAACCGTGACGCAAACCGTGTTCCTCGAGCCCGGCGTAGATAAGAAGGGTCCGTCTGTTGTGCAAGAAGGCAAATGGGAATGTTTGGTAGAGACTGTGTTGCAACCCGAACCCCATTGTGCCTGGCCACCCCAAGTACTAATGGAATGGGCCAAACAAAGGGAAGACGGTGGATGGAGTTTCGAGCAGTGAGTATTTTATCAAAGAAGGTGAATTGAAATGAGCATGATGTGGTTAAAGGAGGAAATTGGAAGGGTGGACTTGTCATTCAAGGCATTGAGATCGTGCCCAAGCCTACTACTTTTAAGAGTTGAATCTACTTTTTATCTTTGTGTCAACAAATGCTACATGTTTTCTTGAGTTCCTTTATGAATTTAGAGTTTTATCACATCATTGACAACAATTGTGTAAAATATGGTCAAATTTTAATGTTTGATGGTGATAAATTGATTGAGAAGATTATATGAGACGATTATATGAAATGCTATTTCTGAGACGATGAGCAGACAAGTGTTGACGGTTATTGTGATTATAATGACAGGCTAACACTCGAGCATGTCATGAGATTTTAAGACAACAAGATTTCAATAGCTAAGCTAAGTGTTATTTATATAAGATGACCCGATGATATCATATGAGACTTATTTAATAGGAAGCTTAAATTACGGATCCTATCGATGCATATCGTGGAACAAAAGTGAACAGTTCTATTAGCCTTTCCACATATGATATTTAAACGGTCACAGATGTCGCATATTTTTATAGGCAAATAACTATGTCATAGATGTCCTTAAACTTTAACCTAGAACTATTTGGTCGAGGAGCGTTCTCACCAAAGAGAGGCATCATCGACAACAAGCCCTTTCCTATAAAATGCCACATTTTGTAATGATATATGTATATGTGTATGAATGATGATGAATATGATATCAAACCAAATTTATGGTTTATGTGTCAGTTATGCAAATTCCAAGGGGAAGATGCCAAAGGAATGGATATAAGATATGCTTAAAATTGTATTCTCTTCCAAACTTTAAAAGTTATATGAGACTACTATTTTGCTGAGTACAACGGAAGACAAAAACTGGGAACAAAATTACCCTTGGTTTGTATGCATATGATCCCCGGAAAAAGATGACAATTATGAAATGAAAAATTGGAGTCTAAACTATAAAATTTATAAGACCATGTAAAGTATCCGTATAGAATTTTCATCACAAACGCGACACACCTTGGGGCATTTCATCCTTTCATTTGGCTGTGGATAAAAGTGAGCCGAAGTAACTACTCCTGCACTTTTGAAGTTATAGGTTTCTTTAGACAAACCACAAGGACGGGTATGCAGGTTATGGTCAATCTTAGTCCACATTTTATATCAGTTATTTTTCGTAAGAGACAATTCCCGTGACAAAAATGCTTTTCTGTTTGGAAATTTGAACATTTTAGGATGAACTAACTAATGGGTACATACATTTCCATTAACAATTTGGATACAGTGTCTTTATTCCCATGAATAATTATACAAGCAAGTAATCGGTAAAAGATTGCTAAATACATGCCTTAAACTCTAGGCACCACATTCTTGCTCTCAAGATCGTGTGGCACGGTCCTTTAGTTTGAAGCAAACGAAAATGGTGTGGCAAGGAACCACAAAGAACACTCGACAAAAAAAAGATTGGTCTTGTGACACAATGTCTTGGACCAATCCACAAAGAACGATTTATGTAAAAAGTGCCAACATGCATTTACTCTTTAGTCGTGAACCGACTTTTTGTTCAAAGTAATAGTGCGTGTTCTAATACTTGCATTCCCATTTCCAATTAGTTTGTTCAATAACTTCATACTTAATAAATCCCATGTCCAAGACAACAATCCTTAAACAAGATTTTACATGTACATGATTTTAACATACCTACATATACCTCGATATTAGTACACAACAAATAACTCTTACCTATGACCATCCGATCTAGTATCCCTGAAGATGCATCATCACAATGACAATCACTTCATTAGGTTTTCTAATAGGATGTGTTGCAACGGATACATCACAGGTCCGGAGAATGAGTTGCAACAGATGGTCAAACTCGGTACTATTGAACCCATGGTTCTATCGAGCTTTAAAAGGCTTTATTAATCCACCGCATCAATCCCAAGACATGGCACTGCTCAATGTGTCTTGAGGGTGCTAATCGCTTCCAAGCCAATGAGGTAAGTGACCGGTCCTGTGGGACCAATTACTCTCAACGGGTCAAAGGTTGACCTTCCTCTATATCTAAGGGAAACTTGGGGTTCTTCAACAAGATTATTCAGTTGTATATATTAGTGGGTCGAGATCGCTTTGTGTGAAACGACGGTTTAGTACTTAAAAGTTTTGACTGTTCTTCCTCCCACTGCTTGGCTAATTCCCTTGGCGACCTCCAGGATGTGAAATGCAACCGCGGATCCCTTAAAATCGAGTCCCGTCAGTGGCATCTTTAGCATTCTCTAGACCATCACTTGATATTATCCGTGAATCATCTTCTGCAGAAACAAGATACTATGATTCTCCCAACTTATCTTTGACATACGATACTACGTCAGTTGGTGAATTTCCGGATTAGTATTAAAAATTCCATAAAATCTCTCTGACAGAGGTAAGATCCATGGATTGGGTAATTGTTAGGTTTGAAACAGTGATTTTGTAGTACGGGTAACAATAGGAGGTTGCATGCATAAAAATTAGAATTTGGATGACTTTCAACTAGTTACCCATCCGTTAGCTAAATTAATTTTTAACCCATTTGAGATAAAAGTTAACCCAAATCGACCCATTCATAATGAAATGGGTTGAAATCTCCACCTCCACTGCACCATCAAGATACAAGAACACAATATACCGAAAATTCTTACCGATGTTTGGCTCGATTATGTGTGGCGTGTCCTTCAAATTGCGACTTTCGTGGCTAATACTGCACCACTTACTCTCTCACCGCCAAAGTCAACAAAAAGGAAAATGAGACCATGATGTACAGATTTAATCTCTAAAAAGAGGAACATTCGGGCTAATATATACATACATCTCCATTTTGGAAGGATAATAATCAACATCACAAAGATCAACATCTTCAGCCATCTTCTATCATGATAAAATGTATACAATCATAGTTAGATAAGAACTTCAACAAGTTGAGTACAACATTAATGCAAAAGATTTATACAACATTGTCTTGTTGTTTGGCACAACTAGAACATAGATTTTTTCCATCAAGATGCTTCAGTGGACAAATAAAACCACATTAATAGATGATTTATAAGATCATTAAGAAGACGTAATAACCTTAACTCTCAACTATATCCACAACCTTATATAACTAGAACTTACTTCATTTGAAGGAATCAGGCCTCGAACCTCGTATAAACAATGGCAGTGTTCACATTGCACCACATTGCTATCACCATTATGTACAGCACACTGATTCAGGATCTGCAAACATGTTTTAACAATCCGTTAAGTAGAGGTGGCGATTTTGACCCATTTACCCATAGATTGGCTGGTTATATTCTATCTATAATGGGTCAGATTGGTTAACCTAAAGGACTTGAGTATAAAGAAAATAGGTTAAACATCATCCGCAACATATCGTTGGACATGCACAATAACTTCCTACGTCACTTCATTAAAAAGGTTATTTAATTTGAATGTTATAATTATAATTATAGTAATACATTCACTTAGCGTGTTTATTCTACCAATCGACATTCATTAAGTAAAGAATCAGTAACAATATGGAAATTACCTCGCGATCTTTTTTCTCAGATTCATGTGTTGACTCTTTTTCTTCTTCCTTGGCTGGTGTTTTCAATACCTCTAAAGTTTGGCATCCTGACGGGCACTCATTTTTAAAACCTAAACCAGGTGTTCAAGTTTTCAGGCTGTGTGACATTTAAATTCACTTCCTGGACCACTTCTTTAGCATCAAGAACATTGTTTTTGGATTCTACATGAACCCCGTCAGCGTCTTAACCACTGCTAGCGTTACTAAACCATTGCTAGTGGTAGTGATTACCACTGCTAGTACTTGGTAACCACTGCTAGTGCTAGTGGTAGATTGTCACTTTATACGTGATTTAAATACTACGTGGTACTATTCGACCAACCTATGTTCCTACTTAAATGTAATTAGCGAGACATTTTACAAAGGCTCTTGGTACTAGTCGGGTTCGTTATTTCCTTGGCAAGTTGGGCATCCATAATTTGCGGCCCAACTTCGTGGGGACCGGGGGTGGGTGGGTTGAAATAATATATATATTTGGTATATATATGGTCTTGTTGTATCTTTGACAATATGATTTGTAAATTAGGCAAGAGTATTATTTAGGTATGAGCGTATATGTTTAATAGTTAATTAGAAGTTTGAATTTTGGAGTATAACTTGTTTGATCAAAGGAATAGAAGAACCAAACCAAAATTATAGACAAAAACTAGTAAACTACAAAAGGGTATACGATCCACCAAAATCAGCATAATTGAATTCAACATCGCAAAAAAGGGAATGTTTAGGCTTGCTTATTTTTAAGGAAGATCATTTCAAAATCATCACTAAAAGGGAGTGTTTGGAATTGCTTGACTACAAACCTTATCCAAACACTACAAAATTGCTTCTTTCCTTAAAAGAAACACAACAAGCAGATAAGCACTCTTATAAGCAAATCCCAAACACCCCCTAAAAGATGAAACATTTATTAGCTAATCTGATAGTAATTCCTACCACTAAAACCTCATAAAAAGCATGATTCTTTCATACCCTTTTTTGGATAAGACATAGCGATTTTGCCACCCATTCTATCCCTTTGGTCGACCTGCTCGACCACGAGAACTCAAAAGAACAGATTAGACAAGTAAGATCACTTACGTGAATGACGCCATCCGATTCAACCTCTTGCCTACTTCATCATCTAGAGCATACTGGCCACTAAATGAATAAGACAATTCTTCATCATAGTTCAACTGTCTTGTAGGACTATCACATGAACTAGAAGGTGGCATATCATTTGTGTTCTCATCATCTCCTATAAAATATAAAATATATAAATATCATTACACCATAAACATACGAGATATGACCATTTCAAGGACAGTTGATATGTTACAAGTGAGCCATTTTCTAAAAATGAATAAGATAAAAAAAAACTTGCCAGCCTTGTACATGTATGAAGTCGGTTCCAAAATAGATCGAGACATGCTTACGTTGTTTCACGACGCATAACTGCTTTTGTGAATGCAATCCAAACAATAATTGGTGGAAATGTATAGGGAATGAATGAGAAAATAATTGGTAGAAATGGAAGAGACAAGGTATAATAGACAATTTAGTTAAAATTATAAATTTGAAAAGTGTAAAATGTACTAAAAGGTACAAAAGTATAAAGTAAAAAGTCGCTAATATTATTTCGCTTAAGTCGCCAAGATTGGGAAGGTTTAAAAGTATAAAAATATTTTAGTAACTTTGACTTTTTACTAAAAGACAAAAAAAATTCGCAAGATTCTTAAAAGTCGCAGATTCGGTCATTTGCACTATCATAGTAAAAGTCGAAACAATGATTGGGTACACAAACTTCAAGGACACTTGTCAAGCTTATATGAAAAGTAGAAAAGTCGCAAGTCTCAAAGTCTATTTTGGAAATACCCCAATTTTTTTCCTAAAAAGTGTTGACACCTTGAGCAAAATATGCATTCTCATTATTACCCCTTAATTATATCATAAATGACTAAACCTGCTAATTACGGAAAAAACTGCTATTTTTGGAAAGTTACTTATTATGGAAACTTACTAAATCGGGAAACCTGTCTAAAATAGAAAGTTACTTAAAATAGAAAGTTACTTAAAATGGTTAAGTTACTTAAAGTGGAAACTTACTAAATGAGGAAAGTTACTATATTTGGAAACTTACTAAAAATGAAAATATTCTCATAAACCTTGAAAGACTTAATCCAGAGTAAAACACTTTAACTACATCTAATAAATGTATATCATTTCACTTCTGTAGATCCCTCGAAGGAGTGATCTTTCGTGTCTTGTGATTTCATCTGCTTGTGTTTGTTTTGCTGTTGAATAAGGTACATATATTCTGACCTTATCTCTTAAGGTTTCTCATGATTCTTACACATCTTTTGATATTAACGTGATTTTAATGCCTTTGCTCTAAGCCTTCCTAATAGGGCTTCCTTATATGACCTTGCTATGTACCCTTAGATTTGTGAACCTTTAATATTGAACCTTGCTTTGAACCTTTAACATGAACCTTTTATATTATGACTTTCATTTGACCTTTCAGTTTAATACCCGAGCCATTTTTCTAGCCATGAAGGTAACATGGCCGTGTCATTGATGCACCAATGGCATGACTCTAGGGCGGTGGAGTGATGTTCCGTCCCGTCCCTTTCTGTTATATATACTATGAGCTCAAAATTATTATACATGTTTAGCCACTAATACTTTGCAGGGGCGTATGGATGCATCCTAGGTTTGTTATGATATGATATGATATGATATGACTCATATGGTGACTGATGTTGTGTGTAATACACGTCTTTCACATTCTGGGAGCTAGCTAATCCATGGTTACTTATGATATGATGTGATTTGATTTGTTTGGGCTCGTGGTAGATTACTGATATTTTCCTCCATGACCTTTTATCTTTGTTATGCCTCATATTATTCCACAATGCACCATATCTACACTTCTCGTTTTTAGTTTTCCGTTGATTACTTATTCATTTATTATCCTTGTGTGATTCATCCGACTACCTTACTATACTCCATTTAATTGATTTGTCATACTCTCATTCCTTTTGGTTGACTACCGTTTATACTCGGGACACCACTTCATCCGCTTACCTTGCTATTATATGATTAATATGACTATCTCGGTACCATGCTATTATATGACTAATTGATTCACCCATTTGTCATGCTAGTATGTAATTATTTGACTCATCCGTTTACTATGTTATATCTCGTTCAGTTATTCTGTGGGCTATGATTATCATTCAGTATTCCTAATTGCTATTTGTGACCACCATTCTTGTACTTTTGGTTGGTATTTTTCCGTTGCTTACAATATTGGTTTGGCTTAGTAATTGATGTTTACGTGACTTGTTGATCTGCCATGTTTGCACCTCTGTTCATACTACTGGTTGATGAAGGAATATGGTTCAACTTATGTTATTTGTCTAGTTGACTTGTTTAGTTTGCCATGCTATGTTCTTGTTTAGTTAATTCATTCAATTATGATGTTCGTTTGGTATTCCTACTTGATACATGTGGATATCATACTTATAATGCTGCTAGTTTTCCCACTGGTTATGATACTTGTTCTGTTTATTAACTGTGGGTTATCTGACTTGAGTGATTGCCATGCTTGCATTCAATTTAGTTGCTTTCGCCTGCTTATGGAATTCAGCTTAGCTTATGTCTATCATGATTGTTTGATTTTTTTGTTTTGCCATATTTATGTTTAGTTAATATGTTGACTGATATGCTTGTTCACTGTTTGGTTACTTGTTTTGCTCATTCTTTCAGCTCCTATAATTACCATGATATCATGTTGGAATCACTCCTAACTTGTATTTCAAGTGTTAGTAATTAGTATGTAATAGGTTGCTTAAACTAGGCTTTTATGTTTGTATTAATGGCAAGGCTTATGTAGAAAGCCCATGAGCCTTGGCCCAAGCCCAATATGTAAGGAAGGGACTAGACATGTTGCCCTAACTCTCTTCCCCTATAAATACTTGTGTAAACCTTCATTTCAAGGTTGGTTGTTCATTTCACATATATCCTACGCCTATCCTTTCTCTATAATCATATGTGTGTTTGTGTGTGTTCAACCGATCATCTTTACCTTTATTTCTTACATATTGATCCTTGTGTTAACTTATGGTGACCTAATAGTGGTATCAATCGCCATCTAGTTGGGTGAAACACTTTTTTTTGAAGTAATACTTTATACGCATGGGTTTTAAGGTTCTACACTTTCATAAGCTTAAAGCTTTGGTTTTTTCACTTGTAAACTAAAGATTCTTGTGGTTTAAGGTTTATTTAGTGTTAATGTTTAAGTTTTTTGCATCAAGTTTCAAACTTTACGCATGTAGATTAGTTTTAAGCTTGGTTTTTGATTCGTGTGTACTTTTATACGTGTATGCAGAAGCATAGTTTTGGTTCATCAAGTTTTAAACTTTCTTGTTATTTTGGTGATTTTGAAGCTAGTTCATCTTTAAAATCAGGTTACAAAACACTTTTGGGCATAAAAATCAGTTTTTGGTAAAATTTGGTACTTTCTACGCCTAGTAAAACCCTAGTTTTACGCGTAAGGTTTAAATCCTAAGTCTGTCTACGCCTAAGCAGGTTCCTACGCATAAGCTTTTCTGCCTTTGATTTTCAAAGTTGTTGGTTTACTCATTGTTTTCTTGCTTGGATAAGCCTGAAAACACTTCGACTTTGGATATCTTTTACACTTGGATAAAAGCTTACGAGTAAACACTTTCTGCCTAAGTATTTCCTACGCATAAGCTCCTCTTACGTCTAAGGAAATCTTACGCTTAAGGTTCTTACTATTAAGCCTTTGGTTTACGCTTAAACCTAAGTTTTATCTAAAGTTTACGCATAAGCAGCACTTACGCGTAAGCTTGTGTCTAAGTGTAAAAAGGGACTTACGGTTAAGGGTCATTGTCTACGCCTAAGATGGTTTTTTACGCTTAAGGATACTTCATCAACAAACTCAAGTTTCATTCAACTACAAAGATCCATCATCAACACAAGTTTCAAGATGTCTCAACCACCATACTCTCACTACTTTCCTCATGAGTATCCTCAATAACAACAACAACAACAACAACAATATCAACAATATCCTCCACCATCTCAACAACAATTGCAACAATTTCAGCCGCCATCTCAAATGTACTTTCCTCAAGGAGCGAACCCTCTTCCAAAGACGGATGTCTCAACCAAACCCTCACAACAAGTTCAACATTGTAACTACTTCCAATATCAAGATCCAAAGCAAAGTATGCTATGAATGTCACAACGCAAAAGGAACCTTCTTGGTTTGCAAAGATGTGTGAAGCTTTAAGTAGCCAACAATCTATTCATGAAGCTAGATCCCTTGATAGACCTCCAATGCTTACTCCCGGAAACTACGATCAATGGGTGATAAGGGTTTTTAGGTTTTGTGATCTCAAGAAACCACATGGTAAGTTTTTGAAGAAGGTCATACTTGAAGGTCCTTTTCAGATGCCTACTATCACTATACTCGGAGATCCGAATGCTAATCCACAAAGAGATGATGTTACCAATGTTGTCGGCCTTGATCAACTTACTACTGACCAACTTATTCACTTAGAAGTCGATGAACTTGCAATGCAATATATCCTTTTGGGTTTACCTAACTGATATCAGAGTGTTGATGCTCAAGATCGCTAAAGCAATGTGGGAGCACATTCATCTTCTAATGGAAGGCAATCGAACTCAATCAAGAAGACATGGAATCCAAAATCTACTTAGCATATGAAAACTTCATGATTGAACCGGGGAATCATTAGAGTCATACTATCATCGTTTTTCAGACATCATCAATGACTTGGACAAACATAATATCATTATGCCAAGGATTGAAATCAATACAAAGTTTATGAGCTGTCTTGGTCCTGATTGGGAGAAGTACGTTGCATTCATCCGTCAAGCAAAGAATCTTCATCAAGCTACTTACGGATTTTTGTATGACTATTTGAAGCACCATCAAAAGGAAGTAGACAAAGATAGAATCATCCGTGGAGTCCCTGCTTCTCCATCACTCCCGGACAATCAAACTCTTGCTTTGTACACTCAAGCATGTTATCCTCAATTTCTGACCTTGCCAACTGCTCCACAAACCCTCCACAACCAACTGCTCAGATTACACCATATGATCCATCACATCAACAATCACAAGAAACTCAATTGGTTCCATACAACAACAATGATCAAGCACTCTACAGTGAATCAAATGAGGATGCGGAAGCCTTCGACATTGAATCAAGGATTTGTCATGATTGCTAGAGCCTTCGGAAGATTCGCAAACAAATCCAACAGTCGCATTCGTACCTCCTCAAACACAAGAAATCACGTTGTTGTAAAAAATGGAAGAGTTACGGTTCAGAATCATGGAAATGGTCGTCCAATGGGTAGTGGTCAAGGGTTTAATGTTAATGGAAGGAATAACATGGGTGCTCCACAACAAAGGGTTCAAGTGGTTGATCAGGGAAATGTTCAGACTGGGTTAATGATCTCCGATGCTACAACTACAATGAGAAGGGTCATCAGGCTAATGCATGCCCAAAGCCGAGAACAAGAGGCAGCGCTTATCATAAAGAGGCTTTACTCTTGGCTCTCAAGGATGAAGCTGGTGGAACACTTACCAACAAGGAACAAAGCTTCATGGTTGATGCAGATTCTGATGATGACATGGAGGACTTGCAAGCTAATGCAGCTGTGATGTTAATGGCAAACATGTAAGAGCTTGATAAGGTTTTAAAATGTACCTTTTTGAGGGGTCGTTTAAGCCCTTATTTGATCACTTTTGTATCCGTTATTACTTAATATCGTTCCTTTTCACTTTTTAGGTCTTTTGAAGGCAAATTGTCGGAATGACACTTATTTGGACGAAAAGCGCGGATATACTGAAGAAAATGGCCAAAGTCAAGAATCGAGACACTCAAGTGAAATACAAGGGATGGCGCCATCGCTAATCGCGACGTCGTTGAGCACTTCTGCGATGGGACAGAACCCAAATTGCTTATTTTCAAGCGACGGTGTCGCTTTAAAAGAGTAGGTCGTCGCAACTCGCACGGCCTAGATTTGATCCGAGACGCGTCGAGATCGAAGGGCACGGCGTCACAAGCATAAGGTGACGCCGCCGCAAGACTAACGTGGCAAGACGAAACCCTAACGACGGCGACCGACGGCCACAAATCATAAGGTGGCGTCGTCATGATTGTAATCTTATATATAGAATCCGAATTTTCGCTTTTAGTGTGTAGTCTTTTGGAGTAAAACCTAAACCTAACCAAGACCTGCCTTGTACAAGATTTTAGGTTCTAAACCCTATCTTACATCAAGATAAGTGTTTTACTTCATTAATTCAATTATGTCTTCAATTATTTGTGTGTATGCTTGCATGTTCTCCATGTCCGGCTAATTTACTTGTGTGTTTGCTTAGGAATATGAAACTTAATTATTGAATATTGATTGGTTGTCTCTTATCTTAATTGTTAATGATCTAGTAATGCGATAGGTCATTCGTTGTGTAATTAATGCTTGATTGATCTTTGTGAACCTTAGACTATAACACTTAGAGCGGTTGTAGGCTAAACCATCCAAAGAGTGCCTTAGAGTTAGAGTTTATAATTCCTAGAGGTTTTGTAAACTAGACCCTTTGGTAAGTTCAAAGAGTTAGGACAAACGATACCCTACGACTTTTAGACACACAACGCGATTAAGAATAAGGACGTGACAATTCAACCATCAATAGGAGATAATTAAGGAGTAATAAAACCTAAGTAAACACATCTTTAAACCATCATACGAGCACACAATAATTAGACATAGACTACATACACCTTAGATTAGATAATTAGATAATTAGAGTAATCGGTAGAAATACCAACCCCAAATCCAAACCCGAGATTCGTGACCTTTCCTTTCCTAAAAATATAAAAGATTAAAAATAATCTTCCTCAACCCCAACCTTAGCGTAGTAACTTCTCACTAGCATTCCTATTCCCTAGAGAACGATATCAATACCCGTGGCTTACCCTAATACTACACTACAACGATTAGGTTCACCGCCTAGGTGTTATAAAACTTGCTCGAAGAAAAGGAAGTTCCTTTGACCCCGAACGACGCGTGTAGCATTATCAGAGCTCCACATGAGTGACACAGGCCCAGTATATGACACTGATGGCTTGTCTCAGGTACCGGATCCAAATATACTCATTAATGATCTGATATCTCCGTCAACATTTGCATCCGACGAGGCACAGAGTGTTCAATATGAGTCTTCCACATCTCATTCCGACGATAATCAAATGGACCCCGTAGTTATATTTGACGATCAAGATGACCTCATGGTTAATATTGATAATCAAGTTGACTCTGTGGTCATATTTGAGGATCTAATTAATGATTATGTTGAGACTCAAGATGAACCTTTGTCTAATCCAGATCTTGAGCTCATGGCCAACTTATTTCAGACCACCCAATCTCAACTGGAAAAGTGCAATGAGATCAATAAGAAAATGCAAGATAAAATTGCCCTGTTGACTAAGGATAATGAATGCTATAAGTTCCAACTCAACATAATTGAAACCAAAGAAAAACGTGAACAAAGTTTTGAAGTCGCTTTTGCAAAATCATACCAAAATGAAAAATCTTTGGAAAAAACAAATATGTGATCTAGTTGCATCAAGAATGCATTGCTTTCTCAAATAGAAGAACTAAAATTTGATCATAAACAACAACTTAACGCCTCACTTTGGAAACTCAAAAAGCCAAGTCCGAGTTGTTAACTTGTCAAAACAGCCATGAGTACAAAAGCATTCGAGAGACAAATAGATGAGTATCTTGATGAAATTGTCGATTTACAAAAAATCAAAGAGTTTCAAATGTTGTTTACAAACATGGTGAGTCAATCACAACAATTCAAAATTTTACTTTTAAACCAAATCCAAATGGATATGGACCAATTCTTCGACACAAACCAAGTTTTTCACATAGAGCATTCAAACCAAATCCTCAAGTTTATAGTGCAGAACATATAATTGATGATTCAATTATGAGTGTTGTTGAATATAATCGTGATGAGGAAACAGATGCTGATGCTGAGAGTCGATTAAAATTGGAAAATGTTAAATATAACAAACCATTCGATTACTCAAAAATAATACCGTTTGTAAAACAACAAGATCATACTAACACACCTTGGGTTATCACACCACTTCCTGAGTCCTTTTCTAATGATGGTCCCCAACACAATGTTGCACAAATTAATGGTCATTTACATTCCTTCAGTGAAGTAAAATCATTACCCGAACGCTGTCAAGTTCTTAAATATTTTGATACATTCATGTCTGACATCAAAATTTTGGAACGTGAAATTGAAGTTAATTCTGAAATAAAAGCTGAACATTTTCAATCGCCACATGCGCGAAATCACTGAGATATTTTTCAGAAAAGACTTTTACCCCATGTCCGAAACTTAAAAATGTGTGCAATCTAATGGGAACGAGATCTTCAAAGGGAGATTGGACTTATGAAAACAGTTTTCGAGAAAACAGAAACATCGATTTCAAATACTAAACTTAAAAAGAAAATGTTAAGAAAACATGTAGATCGACTCTTGGAAGATGTTATCTGTGCTGATACCATCAATGTGGTGTTATTACATATGGTTGCATATGCATTTGACTATATTGATGTTGACTCTGTTGATAATGTTGAGAATATCGATAATGTGCCGCAAATCAAGTTTTGAAAATTGAAAATGATTTTGTTAAATGAACTTTCGAATGCAAAACGTCGTCTTCAATGGTGTCAAAAAGATTGTCAAAATCGAGAACTTGCTTTTCAAAACAAAATCAACCAGTTGCGTGAAAAATCTTTCGATCCAAAACTTGAACAACTGGATGATGACAACGTGTCTTTAAAATGTCAAATTTCAAAATATGAACAAGAGATTGCCAAAGTCAAAACTGAATATGGTGTCATATTTGATTTGCTCAAAAAGACTCATGCTAAGGCATCACAAGAACTTGATAATCATCTTGCATACACTAAAGAAGTCTTAAACGTTAGTGGAAATGTTCGCTCTAAAAATCAAGAATTGCTGCACACTATTGTTGAGTTAAAAGCAAAGTTAGGGATTTATGAACAAGATAAGTCTAGTAACATGAATGTTCTTGCACCTAGAATGTTTAAAATTGACATTAGAACGCCTAATGACAAACCACAAGATACTAATGTGCTTCCTTCCACTGATACAGGAATAGTTGCCTATTTTCCCAACGTTAGCACTTCACAGCTTAAGAGCAAAACTAGGAAGAATAAGAAGTTGCAACTTAAGAGAAGAACAATGAAGACCTCTGAAGTAGAAGAACACCTTAGGACCTTGAATAACACTCAAGTTGCTCCCACTTTAGACATTGCGTTAGACAAATGTAATAGAAAAAGTGATGTAACGAATGCTGAACCTTTAAGTACTTTGAATGTTATGTTTGAAGCATCTTGTGTTGGTTGTCGTATAAGCATGTTTTCTGGTTGTCATGATAAATTTGTTGCTAAATCCATCTTATCTCGTAAGCGGATTAATAGAAAACGGATTACCTCTAGGCCCACTAATGCTTCTAAGTCTGTGCTAGGTAAACCGCCCTCTAGTGTTTCTGCTACAATCATTGATGTACCCATAGAACCCACTTCACCTCCTAGGAAGAAAATATCACCTAGTGCATTTACTAAGACCAAAGCAAAAACTAGTTGGACTTGGCAGAGATGGTTACAAAATACACCTTGATTTAAATGGATTCCTAAAATCATTAACATGTGTCTCAATCAGAATCGTAACGGAACCTCTAACTCTTCGGGTTCCACCTCTACTTCTATTCCACCTATGTCGTCTATGTGTAATGCGGTGATACAGATCATCCTCTCAATTGTTGATAGCGGATGTTCTCGACACATGACAGCAATCTCAAACTGTTATCAAACTTTGTTTCAAAGTTGATCGGCATCGTCGTGTTTGGGAATGATCACTGCAGCCTATCCCGGCTACGAGATTACATCAATGGGAACATCGAAATTAGCAGGATTTATTATGTCGAAGGTCTCGGTCACAATCTCTTTTCAGTTGGTCAATTTTGTGATGGAGATTTAGAAATTGCTTTTAGGGAGAAAACTTGTTTCATTCGTGATCTACAAGGAAACGATCTTATGTCTCGAAACCGCACATTAAGCCTTTACATAATCTCCATGCAAGAAATGATTGCTTCATCTCCCATCTATCTACTTTCTAAGGCAACATCTACAAAATCTTGGCTATGGCACCGTCGACTTTCACACTTAAACTTTCAAACCATAACCAATCTTGCACGATACAAACTAGTTGAAGGTCTTCCAAGGTTTGGTATTCTAAAGATCATCTATGCTCAAATTTTATGAACAAGGAAAAGCACTCGTGCTCACTTTCCTTCAAAGGTGGAACATAGCTCTCAAAGATGTGCTTCATCTACTTCACATGGATTGTGTGGCCCGGCGCGTGTGCAGGGGCGATTAATGGCAAACACTACATTCTAGTAATTGTTGATGACTACTCAAGATGGACTGGGTTTATTTTCTCAAGTAAAGATCAAGCTCCACAATGATCATCACCTTCTCACGAAAATTCAAGTTTAGCTCCCGAACACAATGACAAATCGTAATGCATAAAGGAACCGAATTTGTTAATCAAACTCTTCTTGAATACTATGAGAAAGTAGGAATTGAGAATCAAACATCAATTGCATGGACACTAGAACAAAATGGAGTTGTTGAAAGACGAAACCTTACGCTCGTGGAAGCTGCAAGAACAATCCAATTGTTGAACCTCAAGAGACCTTGATAGACCTTGATAGATCTTTGAGCCGTGGATCGTTAGTAATGCTTATGTAATCACAAACACACTAATAGATAGCCTCTATTACTTGTATTCTAAAGCGGAAATCAAACACAAGTAAGAACAATAATAACTAAGAATACTTTGATCCTCTATGGATCTTTGAATAGAACTAAAACTTGTTTTTCAAACTCGTACATCATTCATACTAATGTGTTCCTTTTATAGACAAGGAACCCTAAACCGCTTCCCAAGAAACGATAATCATAAAACTAAAGAAGATATACATTATCACTTCCTAATAAAGCTCATGCATATCCTAACTAACTATAAAATACGGAATATCTATCTCTCAGTAAACAAACCACGCGGTTTTACTACTCCAGAATCATGTCTTCAGCAGATTCCAGCACTTCAGCAGAATCCATCAGCAGATTCTTCAGTAGAAGAATTCCCAACAATCCTCCCCTAATCTTGAATTTGACATGGTTAAGTTCAAGATTCTTGATAGATCTTTAACACTTCAGAACAAGAGGATTGAATTCAAAACAAGATCAGCAAAGAACCAAAACACTCACATCTCTATGATGGCCAAACTTTGAAACTCTAGATCTTTGCAAAGAACAAATGACAAAATGTACATCAAAACATATTAGTTTCATACTATTCTCATCACATCCAGTGTGTTAACTCCCGAGAGAGGTGAATCATTGAAAATAATGGATTTGATGTCTCTTTACCAATAGCCATTACTACCGGAGTAGCCAAATGTTTAAGTTCGAAAACTATGGTACATCGATAACCATCGATTTTTAGCAAATCAACATCTATAAACGGATTTGAAATGTCTTTACCGTAGCCATTTGCTCAGACTAGTCAATTTTGGGGAAAGAATCACCTTTGGTGAATTGAGAACCCAATATGGTATTCCATCGACTTTACCACAAGCCATATACTGTGGGCTAGCCAATTCTTGGATTCCAAAAGGAATAAGCCATGGTGAATTGATGACCATACAACCCTCAACAATTAAGCATGGGTGAGTTGCAAACCCTATGATTTTGAGCAAATCATTACAGCTATCAACAGATTTGATGTGTCTTTACCAAAGGTGTACCCTTTGGACTAGCCAACTCTTTGATGTACACAAGGCACAACTGGTGAGTTGATAACCATCAACAGAGTAATATACAACAAACCTGCAAGAAAAAAAATGAGACAAACAAAGAATATACAAACTAGTTTTTTTTTTAACTAAGAATTAAACAAAGAAAGAAAGAAATAACACAAGATACCATAATCAAGAAGAAGCTTGGTGTTGTAAAAGCTGAGTCTTGATCAACCCAATCAATTGTTCAGCATGTGTCATATCATTCCCCACTAGATCAGGAGGAACTTCCAATTTCCTTCTAAGCATACGTTTCATCCGCCTATAGCCAAAGGATAGAGCTTATCAGAAAACATACACACAGACATCCCACACTTTGTCTCCACAACATGCACACTTGGGATAGGATAAAATCTCCAAGTCTCAACCTTCCACTTATGTGACTCCTTCCAAATTGAATACCCTTTACCATTTGGAGACTGAGAATCAAAAAGAACTTGAAGATCTCCCAATAAGTACAAACCAGAACCCTGTGGTGTATGAATAGCATAATACTGTGTGACAAGACCATGGAGAGTAATCAAATCTTACCTATCCACCATATGAAGGATGTCTTTCAAGAAAGTAAATTGCATAGAGGAGTTATCGATCCTATATATGGTGTTAAACTGTCCATCAGTCAATGTCCATTGTGTCAACACACCATAAGAACCCTCAGAAAAAGTTGCAAAAGACCCCATTTTGATAAAGGTTGAATCAGCAGCCTTAAGGTCCAAATTCTTAGAAGAACCACCCTTGTAAGATTTATGGACTCTAGAGCCCTGTGTCCCAGCTAATCTCACAGATCTCCTAATGGCAATGTGTCTCCTTTTGGACATCCTTTTCCCCCTCCTCCCTGGTATATAAATGCCCATAGAAATAGAAGAGGGTACCTTCTTAGATGTACCAGAGGCATCTTCAGTAGAAACAGAGGGAATTGGAACAGGACCACCCATTGCATATAACTTATCAAGCTCTTCTCTAGCATGTTTAGCTCTAGCAGCTTCCAGTTCAACTCTTAACCATATCTGCTCCTTTATGTTCAGCAGATGCAGAAGAAGGAATAGTATCATGCTCAATAGTGCTAGTAGCCCCCTTTGGATCCATAGATGTATCAGCAGTACTGGGTGAAGCTTCAGGAGAAACAACAAGAGCTTCAGCAGATGGTACTTGCTCAGAAGATTGTACACCTTCAGGACGTTCCTCAGTAGAAACAGCATGAGAGCTTTGCTGTGCTCTATTATCATCAAAAGAATCCACAATCTCAACAGTCTTTGGTCTTTTGGCTTTGGGAGCATCCGTACCACCAGCAATCCTCTTCAATTTAGAAGGTGGAGTAATATGCTTCATAATCTTATGATACATATTAGTCAAATCAAAATCAGATAAAGCCCAGACTTGCTTCTTTGTCAAACCGACCGATAGATAGCAAGACTTTGGTTATACACCACATTCCTCATATATGTTTTCTTCTCGAGTCGCAGCTGGTGGTCTCTTCCTCTTAGCTTTAGCCTTTGTGCAAAGAATGGCTTTTCTCTTTGCAGCTGCAACTAGCTTCTTTTGTTTTCCAAGAGCCATCATTTGTGCAGCAAAGTTCTCACTATCAAAATCAACTCCTAAAATGCTCTGAGCAAGGGTAGGATTTGAAGCAGCTTGAAGAGTATAGGAATCCCATTGCTCAGCAGTAAAATGAATGGATTGTGCATCCAATTCTCTTTGTCTTTCAGGAGGCAAATTGGTAGTAAACTGATCTGAAAGCTGTTGTGCTAAAGCTTGACTCTTCATCAAATCAGATACTGCTAGCATTCTTGCTTGTCTTGTAGCCTTTCCTGCTCGCCACAAGATCTGAACCAAGATCTTCATCAACCATAACTCCTTTCGCTTTTTCAGAAGTATCCATAACAGGAACATGGAAAGCAGGCTCATCAAAAGAATCCTTATGAGGAATATCAACACTTGGAACTGTGTCAATATGCTCAGAAGAAACACCAATTGAAGCATCAGAGTAATATGTTGAGAAGGATCTTCAACATGTGTAGGAGAAGCATTATCATCGAATCCGAGCAAAAGTTCTTCCAAAGAATAAATACTTCATGATGAGAATCAAGGTGGAGGACATGATTGTTCTTGCACGATGAAACTTGACCATGTTCAAGCAACATCCACCATTTGAGCATCAAGAATAACATGATCATCGCTAGCTGCAACATTGGCAACCCTTGGCACCTTTGAAGATTCAAAGGAATCCTTGCTCAAATATTGTCTTCTCCTTCTTCTAGTAAATGTAATAGGTTCCTTTTGCTTTGAGGATTCAAAGAAGAATTGGAGAAGAAGCATGAGTCTGTTGAGCAACATCACCAAGATTTCAAGTGAATCCAAATGAATATCCTCTTGCTCTTCATCAAGTAACCACAAACTTCCTTTGTCGCTTTGCCCAAGTTGTTCCTCTAACTCCCGAACCTTCTCTTCAACCCCACAATCTCACCACCAAGTGAGGATTTAGTATCCGCAAGCTCCTTTTCGAGATCAAGAACCTCTTTCACATACATGTTCAAAGAAAGCATACATGATGTAAGTGTAATAGGGTCCTCACTCCACCAGCAGATTGCTCTGGTAATGGGAGCTTCATTGGGCCTTTCAGAGAAACATGGACATGCTCAAGAATAGGAGAGCTTTCAAGAAATGGCTCTCTAACCGGACTAGGTGTGGTCATTCTATTAAACTCGGCCTCAAACTCATCAGAGTAACATGAGTAGTGGTGGACTAGGACTAGTGATGAGGTAAAGGTGTAGGTGGAGGTTGGTCGAGAAACATGTGATGCTTCAAAGAATAATGGAAGGGCCCTCATCAATGGCAACCGATGGATTACCATCAAGAAGAACATTAGAAGAGGTGGAGCACCAAAGAACATTACCCTCATCAGCAGCCTCATTGCCAAGTGGCAGCATAGCTTCTAGCAAAGGATGATGTGCCCCAACATAATGAGTTTTCATTGAAGCAAACAATTTAGCACTAAGAGCTCCTATGGGACAAAATACTCTGTCTTGGGTTGTTATGTCTAGTATTATTTGTAAAAACCGAGGGTACATTAGAAACTTATGCTTTTTCTTTTGAATATTTTCAACCATATTATCAAAAATAAACTTAGAGAAATTATAAGTTAAACCCTTTGAAAGACACACAATACCACAACCCAATTGGGTAGAGAATTGATCCCATCCGCCTGACTTGTTGCTTATGCACTGAAGCAAGGTATGCACCAAAAACCTCCACATTGGGCTAAGCTTATTCTTGTGCCACATATCTGTATTAGTACTTTGATATCCAATAGCTCTTAACCCAAAGAAGTATCTCTACAATTGTTGGTGTGATAAACCCCACCTTCATCATCCAAACGAAGTTGTGTCCTAATCAACTCCTCACCACCACATACTGCTCCATCAATCATTGCTACAATCTCTCGTGTCACCCGCTTAGTAGCAGATGCCCAAAATTGTTCAACCAACGATTCATATATCACATTTGGAGAGTGTGTTAGAGCATAATGAATCTTGGACCGCTTCAAGAAATCCACCATAGGTTCATATAGTTCATGTCCCTTTGCTTTTCCTAAAAGCAACCTTGTTATGATCTTTCTTAAATTGAAGCCGCCATGTGAGAAATTGTGAGAATGGGTTATGATTTACGCAAATGGAAATGTGTTTAAATTGATTGAAGAGGAATCAATTAATTTTGGGTGAAGATTATGCATAGTAGGTTATAAATAGAAGTTACCCAATTATGGTCAAAAATATCGAACAACTTGTTGACCAACTCGACGTAAAGTAACTCCAACCAATTTCAAAATTAACGCTTCAGCAGAATGATGGTCAATCTGATCAAGGAAGTCAATCAGCAGAATCAACTCAAGTGTAAAAGTATCTTAAGTAAATATCTTGAGTTTTACTGTGCCACCCAACTCGCATTAATTAACATCAAGCCTTGACTCCGCCTATAAGATAATCCCAAATCACAACAAACACATATCAATTACCCCTAATTTACTCCAAATCCCTAATTTCTCACTAATTCCACAATCAGCAACAACAAACATGTCTACCAAACCAGAAGTCATCAATCTAACTTCCTCCTCCTCCTCCTCATCATCATCATCCAGTGATGATTCACACCCATTGTTTCGATACCCTCATCAAGATGATCCTCGTCCATTGAAGTCCCCCTTTCTTCCTTCTTCTGAAGATGATAGTGTAGTGAATCCAAGTGATTCATCTAGGGGTTCTGATGACTCCACAGAGCGTCTAGAGCCAATCTTCAATAGGTTGGTGAGAGAGGAAGAGGAGAGGACATCAGCAGGTGTAGATAAGCCCCAACCTTCACAACCCCAACCCCAACCAAGGCCACGTGTTGTAAATCCACCACTCCCAAAGACAAGGGAGGTGGTGATTGGTCTTCCGCTCCGTAACTGGTGCTTCATACCATGGAAGCAGGGAAAGGGCAAGGAAGAGGAAAAGGAAAGGGAAAAGGAAGGTGGAGAAGATGCTCTATGGTGGAACGAGTAGATGGAACAATCAAGATTTCTCATATCACAAATGCATCCATCGACCAAAGATATAAAACTAGGTTTTCATCAATCCATCTTCGCCTTCTTCATCGACGGTCATGCATATCCACCAGCTTTTGTAATAGATGATAGGAACTAGTATATGTTTGGTAGATCTTGTATAGGAATGATCTTGTATTTCATTTGAAGTTGATTGTAAGCTGTAAATTGTTTCTTGAATGAATGATCAACATGTCTTTTATCTCTCAATGATTAGCACTTAATCTGTACTTCAGTACTTTCCTTCAGTAGAATCAATGAGATAACTTGTAACAATACTTGTGCTTTTCTTCAGTAGAAACAATCTTGAAGCTTACATGACCATATTCCCATTTAACAACTTGGTGAACTTTCAACTTAAAGAAGCATTCTGCAAAATGTATACAAAGTAGCAAACAAACCAAACCAAGACATACAAAACTTAACAATCATTAGCAAGTTAGTGTTAGCAAACAAAAACATAAACAAATATCTACAAAGTTTACAAGATATACAACTACAATCCTCCCCGAGGCATATGCCTCCCCGAGGCCTATGCCTCCTCAAACTTTGCGTTATGGTTACATCCCAATATGGACAACAAGGTGTTGAAACTGGGTCCATCAAAAGCTTTAGTCAATAAACCGCCACATTATCATCTCGTGTGAATCTTAACCACCTTTATCAAATGTTTTTCATATGCATCTCTTATAAAATGGTGCATCGATCTCAATATGCTTAGTTCTATTATGAAAACCGGATTTTTAACTATGCATATGGTACTTTGATTATCAATAAAGATTGTGGTGTTCATGAAATTAAACCCATAATCCAAAGAATTGATTTTGGATCCATAGTACCGACCACAACAATTGGCAAAGAAGAACATACTCGCTTCAAGAGTTGAGGTAGCAACAATAGTTTGTTTCTTGCATTGCCAAGAAATCAATCTTCTACCAAGAAATTGGCAACCTCCAGTTGTGGATCTCCTATCCAGATTCGCACAAAGATAATCACTATCACTATATGCTTCCAATACAAAAGGAGACTCTTTTGGGTACCAAAGACCTAACTTGGGTTGGCCTTTAGGTACTTGAAGATCTTTTGATCGCATTCAAGTTGGAAGTAAGTGGAGTGACCGATGTCTAGAACAAGCACTCACAAGAAAGGTAATGTCGTGCCTAGAAGTCGTTAAATACATTAATGAACCAATCATAGATCCAGATAAGTGAACATTCACAATGGATCCGTTCAAAATTGTTCTTGGTTTTGGAGCTTCATAAGGTGTAGTGGCGCTCGACATTTTCCATATCAAACTTCTTCAAAATGTCTCTCACATATTTATCCCGACCGATAAAAATACCATCGTGTTTCACGAACTTGTAGACCCAAAAGAAAGTAAGCTCCCCATAGCACTCATCCGAAACTCTCCTTCATTAACTCCTCAAACTCCTCGCACCAAGCTTCTTTAGTGGAGCCAAAGATAATGTCATCCACATAAACTTGCACAAGAATGATGTCTCGTTATTCTTCTTTAGGAAGAGTGTTTTGTCAATGGCACCTCTTTCAGAACCATGCTTCAGCAGTAAATGCAGATAGCCTAGCATACCAAGCTCGGGTGCCCGATGGAGTCCATAGAGAGCTTTTACAACCTTGTAAACATGATGTGGATGATCCGGTCTTCAAAGCCTTTAGGTTGAGTGACATAAACTTCTTCTTCAATCTCACCATACGTAAAAGCACCTTTCACATCCATTTGATAAACCATGAACCCCATATAAGATGCATAAGCCAAGAAGATTCGAATGGCCTCAACTCGAGCTACTGTGTGCAAAACTTCATCATAATCAATTCCTTCCTCTTGCCTGAACCCCTGAGCCACTAATCGTGCTTTGTTTTTTACCACAATACCCCTTGCATCTCTTTTATTCTTCAAGATCCATTTTGTCCCAATTGCAATCTTCCCATGTGGTAGTGGTACCAATATCCAAACCTGCTGATTCTTGAATTGTTGCATCTCATCTCGCATTGCTTCAAGCCAACTTGAATCTTCAAGAGCTTGAGTAACACCGGTTGGTTCCACTTGAGAAAGGAAGCAAGCAAATGACAATGCTTAAAGTCCGTGTGATTGTCCCTTTGCCGGTTTGAGACATAGGAAAGAAAAGCAACTTGACCATACTTGGAACTTGTCACAAGACTTCTAGTTCGAACAGTGCTTGAGGATCACCAATAACATTTGATTGAGGATGAGCAATGTTGATCCTTTTGTAGCAGAGGGGTTGACATCAATTGTGGTGTCAAGATTGGTCACGCTTGGTTCAAAATCACCGTCATAGGAAGGTGAGATGAAGATTCCATCTTTGGTTGATGATTACCAAGATCCAAGGACTTGGAAATCGTGTATATGGTTCTTCAAAGTCCGTGGACACACTAGTAGGAATGGGAGTAGATGCGCAGGTCGCCAGCATTTGGTGATGTTAGGAGAAACAGGAGAACTGTCAGAGAATCATGGTTTCCACCGATCGCTTGTCTTGCAAACTCCCCACCAAGCCTCTCGCCTTCTAGATTGGCCGCATGCTCTTGCTTCTTGAGTCTAGCAAGGTCCTCTCGATAGTGTGACTCATCTCCATGCTCATCGGTTACTTTAGAATTATCACCGCAAAATGGTTGGGGAGAAGGAAGGTACAAGAATTGGTTGTTCATCATGTTCGACTCACTATCTCGAGTCATCATCCGTGGTACCGCATTGTCGTGGAAGACTCTTGTGTACCGCAGATTGGTTAGCAACATGTCTAGTATAACCCAAGTAATCGCTATAATCCAGTCAAAGGACCAAACATGACCTTGTCCCCTAACATTAGGCTTATCTTCTAGGTATCTCGTGTTCGTAGTCTCCTCAATCTTCTTAGCGCTAAATTGTATACCCTATAAGCCTTACTATGAGTGAATAACCCACAATATACCCCTCATCGCCTTTCTCATCAAATTTTCCCAAAGGATCACTAGTGTTTAAAATGGTCACTTGACATCCAAAAGGTTTGAGGTAATGAATATCGTGAACTTTCCCAGTGAGAAGTTCATAAGGTGTCTTGAAATGAGGTCTAGTAATGGATACCTGCTTAGTACATAGCAAGTCGTGCTAACCGCTTCACCCGTAACATAGTGGTAATTTAGAGTCGCAAGCATGGATCTTGTCGCCTATTAAGGTCCTATTCTTTCTTTCACCACCCCATTTTGTTGTGGGGTTCTTGGAGTGCTATAGTCCCTTTTATCCCTTTAGACTTACGTAGTTCTATTAATACAGCATTTTGAACTCGTCCCATTATCACACCGAATACCTTTAACCCTTTTGTTCACCGGTTTTCAACAAGGGTAATGAACTCTTTTAAAACTTGAGATGTTTCATCTTTAGTTCTCAAAAGAATACCCAACAAAACCCGCTATAGTCATCATGATTACCAGCGTAAATACTTGTGATCAATACTCCCGACTTGGGTTGGACCAAAGAGATCCATATGCAAGAATCAAGAGGTTCCGAGATAGTGCTCACAATTGTAATGGCTTTGTATGAGGCTTGTGTTGCTTTCCTTTGTTGCAGTGCAACACAATTGTGTTCATTTGTGAAGACTTTGGAAGGAAGTCCTTCAACTAGACCCATTTTAGAAATCTTGTTAATGGTCTTCAAGTTCACATGAGCCATCCTTCTATGCCATTTTGTACACTCATCCAAGGATGCTTTAGCCACCAAACATGTTAGGTTACCTTCTGGTTGAACATCATTTAAATTGAATGTGTATAAATTGTGGCTTCTAGGAACTCTCAACAGAATTGATGTATCTTCCGAAGTGTGAAGTCTTTAGAGAGCACAAGACATTCATCCCAAAGAATAATACTTTGTTCTTGGTGTCACAAATTTGTGATATCGAGAACAAGTTGAAATGTTGCGCCTTTACATAGTACACATTCTCAAAATCCAAATGAGGTGTTCTAATGGTGCCTTTCCCCGTGATTCTACCATCTCCTCCACCAAAAGTCACACCGCCTCCTCCTTCTATGGGTACAAAATCATGCATCTTCTCTTTGTTTCCGACATGCTTTCGAACAACCACTATCTACTATGCCAACATCTTTACTCCTCGAGGATGATCCTACAACAACAACAAGAATATATACAAAATATTAGTACACTATGGAGACTCAAGTCATTACCGACTTGAGCCCCGCCATGGATCATAAGATTTAGGCCATGTAGATGTATAAGATCCACCATTGTTCTTGGACCTCCATTGAAAATTAGGTCCCTTTTAGTCCTAGAACAACTCACGAGGGCTTCACAAGAAGATCCCTATATCCCTTCCAACATACATTGAGTCAAAACATCCGTGCCAATAACCATTTTGAAAATATGCACTAGTTGGTCTCACATATGGTCGAGCAATGATCTCGCCTCATTTTGAAAATTGTTTATCAAAGATAATTGTGTTTATAAGTTGCTTGTGGAACAAAAGATGGAATATCATTAACATTTTTCCACATTGGTCTAGATTTCGTTTGACTAGCACATACACCCATTCTTTGCTCATGAAAATTACAATCCTTAATCAAATGAAATTTACTTCCACAAACAAAACATGTCTTCTTTTTAGAAGATTTATTCAAAATGAAAGAAGTTTCATCACATGCAAAAGCATTCAAACCACAAACATGAACATAATTGTTTTTAACATAATTATTGTTTTGCAAAGAATTAAATGACAAGTCTTCGTAAGAAACTATCTTGAAGTTGATTCCTCAAAGAAGAACTCTAACAGCTTGTAAGGAGTCTTGGGTGTAGGCTTGGGTGAGGTCTTGGGAAGGTCCGACTTTTCATTTGAATCACAATCGGTAGAAGTAGTAGACCTTGGTCGAGGACTTGTCAATGTCAACACAAGAGACAAAGTCAGTAGATGAAGAATCGTGGTCCGCAAGTCTCTTGACTTTTGCCATAAAGATGGTGTGATCCATCAAAGTCAACAAAGTGATGGAAAGGTCAATGGGCATATGTTCTCCTCTAATAGGTCCAGTACAACATGTAATTCTCCTTCTTTACATAATTAGCTAATCCTCGCCGGAGTAGATTTACGATATCATTCCTAGCTTCTAAGCCAACATATTTTTAAAACCTAAACCTAACCTGAGTTTACAGATTGACTACCATAGAGAAAGCGAGCTACTTTGTCACCGACACTAACCATTCTTTATGTCTAGCTACTTCCTCATCTAGTTCCTTTTTCAACACTTGGTTTTCTCAAACTACATCGCCTTTTTCTTTCTCAAGACGCTTTAAATCAATTTTAGCACATTCTAAATCACTTTCTAACACCCTTATCTTTTCATCATAAGCCGCTTGATTCTTTTGAAACCAAATTTTTGTCTTTCTAATGTTTTTAAAGCCATTTTATAAGCCTCAACTTCGACATAACATTCATTATATTTAGGTTTCAATTCATCATAAGCTTCCTTAAGTTCATTATATCTTTCACTACAACCAAAACACAATTATGTACCGAGAGATGCCCATTAAGGCAATTTGATCATGCTTATCCTTTGTAGTACAACTTGCCAAAGAATCCACCATGCTCGTAACTGTGAGCTTCATCATTTTCGTGCTCATGCACCTTCCAGCTTGACATGGTCATCCAGAGTGACCAAAGCATTGGAGGATCCCGCTTTTGAATTTCCAGCCCATATGATTCTCACTGATAGAAGAATACCTAACCTCATCACCAAACCTTCCTATCCTTGCATTCTCTCGAGAAGTGACCCATCCGACCACAAGTATAGCACTTGACTTTCCTTTTGTCAAATCTTGTTGGATCTCTTCCCCGAAACCAAACTTTCTCCCGCACTTACGCCAAACCTCTTGATGTCCATCGAGAGCATGGCCGCTGCCACTTCAAGTTCATCTCTTCCATATCAAGTGGATCCACCTGCTCAAAGTCCTCAAAGTTAGTTGTCACGATTGTCATAATCAGCAACAAAAGAGTGAAGTACATCTTCCAATACACCACTGGATTTAGGTTGAGAATTTGATGGAGTGGTGATGTAGGATGATGATGCTGAGGAAACTGGGCTTGGAGCATAAGTCATCTTATTTGAGGAGGCCCCAACAAATGCTGAGTGACTGGAAGTGGATGAACGAAAAGGACTTCTGACATCAGGCTCAAGAGTTTTAAGCCTGTTGTAGAGATCATCAAAAGTGACCATATCCAGCCCACCTTTAGCTTTGAGTGCAATGCTCACTTGCAACCAAGATGGAGGTAAAGATCGTAAGAACTTTGAATTGCAGTCCTCATTGTCTGGCCTGGCCTTCATCTGATTCAGTTGACTCAAAATCTTATGGAACCTGTCATATCCCTTGTGGATACCTTCTTCCTCAAAGATTTGGAATTTTGAAACTGTTGTTTCAAAGATTGATTTCCTCATTCTCTTTGACTCATCATTCCCACCAAACCTAGCCTTGATAGCCATCCGATGTCCTTAGCATCCTCCATGTAGTGAAAGTCACCCATGTGATCATCGTATAGCCCAAGGAGAATAGTTCTAACTTTGTTCTCTCTCCGAATGTACTAGTATCTCTTCAAGCAGCTTTGGGACCAACGATGGTAATAATACCATCGATCTTTGACATGCTTCTTCAAACTGCTCCCTTCTTCACAACTTCCCAAAGATTCCAATCAATATTGGAAATCCATTTCGTGATCTTCATAGCCCACAAATCATACTCCTCCTTCTTTAGGTATGGGAACTTTGCATTGCTATTTGTGAGATTGAGTTGTTGCAGAGATGTGTTGTTTTGATTGTTAGTGACTTCTATTTCATCGTCTGACCCATGCATGGTTAAGGTTGTTTTGGTTGTGAGGGTGTAAAGAAAAGAATGTTCTTAGTATCACAGAGACTCCCGAGGCTCTGATACCACTTGTTGAACCTAAGACCTTGATAGATCTTTGAGCTCGTGGATCGTTAGTAATGCTTATGTAATCACAAACACACTAATAGACAGTCTCTATTACTTGTATTCTAAAGCGGAAATCAAACACAAGTAAGAACAATAATAACTAAGAATACTTTGATCCTCTATGGATCTTTTAATAGAACTAAAACTTGTTTTTCAAACTCATACATCATTCATACTAATGTGTTCCTTTTATAGACAAGGAACCCTAAACCGCTTCCCAAGAAACGATAATCATAAAACTAAAGAAGATATACATTATCACTTCCTAATAAAGCTCATGCATATCCTAACTAACTATAAAATACGCGAATATCTATCTCCGCAGTAAACAAACCACGCGGTTTTACTACTCCGCAGAATCATGTCTTCACAGATTCCAAAGACTTCAAGATAATCCATCGCAAGATTTTACTAATTTTACTTAGTAGAATTCCAACTGCTGGACTAAAGACCATCCTCTTGTGAACATTATTGGAAACCCGAATCAACCAAGTATCAAGACAAATAACTAAGAACATTGCATTTATGCACTTACCGATTGTCAATAACCCACAAACATTAAAGAAGCAATAACTTATGACAACCGGATTGAATCCATGCTAAAGAAGGAATCGCTTTAAACGCTTCTTGAAGTATGGGAATTGGTTGAGCGAGCAGAAGATCTACTATTGGTCTCAAACGGATTCCTAAAACAAGTTAGATGTCGAGGGTACGGTTATTCAAATAAGTCACGCCCGTGGCTAAGGGTTATCTATTTGAAGAGGGATCGACTTCAAGAATCATTTGCTACTGTTGATAGACTTCTTCAGACGGTAATCCTTGCATTCGCGCTCACATGAACATCATGGTCTATCGATGGATGTCAAAACTTAGTCGAATGGTCCCAAGGAAACGGTATATGTTCGTCACCGTAAGGATTTGTTGATCCGTAGTTCCCCAATCACATCTACAAACTTAACAAGGCTCTCTACAGCCTCAAACAAGCCCCCTGCGTGGTATGATGAGTTATCATCCTTTCTTCTATCTCATAATTTTGTCAAAGGATCGGTCGACCCAACATTGTTCATACAATATCACGGGCACACATTTTAATCGCTCAAATTTATGGATGACATCATTTTGGGTCAACCCATAAAAAGTACTCAAACACTTTTTCAAAACTAATGAAAACACACTTTGAAATGTCAATGATGGGTGAACTTACGTTCTTCTTAGAACTTCAAGTTCATCAATCACCCCATGGTATTTTCCTAAGTCAGTCCAAATATGCTCTTGAAATTTTAAACAAACATGGAATGCAAAGTCAGGATACCTATGCCACACCAATGGCACATACCAAGAAAATGGACATTGATTTGCATGGGAAATTGGTTGACCCTACCAAATAATCAAGTATTATTGGTCTCTCATGTATCTAACAACAAGAGACCTCGACATTGTTTTCTCAGATATCTTTTCTCCGCTATCACCAAGACCAACCGAACTCACCTCACCGAGACTAAAAGAATCCTCCGATATATCAAGGAACCATTAATTTGGGATCCGTATCCAAAGGATTTTGATTTTGAACTAATAGCTTTTTCAGACGACGATCACGCAGATGCTTAGATTCTGAAAAGTACTGTGTGGTTTACAATTCCTTGGTGATAAATTAATGTCATGGCAATCAAAGAAACATGATTGTACATCGCCCTCAACATAAGGTAATATGTAGCCATGTCGGCGTGTTGTGCTCAAGTCATTGGATGAGAACACAACTCAAGGACTATGGTTATGTATTTGATGTAATCACGATGTATCGCGACAACCGGCGTTATTGCGATCTCGCAACTCCGCTCAACACTCAAAGTCAAAGCACATCGAACTTCGATATCATTTCATCAAAGAGCATGTGAAAAGGGTACCGTTGAATTATATTTTGTAGTATCGAACACTAATCATGGATCTTCTCACCAAAGCCTTAGCTCATGCTAGGTTTACTAATTTGATCCAATCGGATTGGCATGAGGTGTTTGACCTGTGAGGAACAGACTAACTTTTAACACATTCTTGAAACCAACAAACACCAAAACCTCTTTTGTAAATAAACTTTTCAAAACAAAATACAAAATATAAAATATGATAAAATACAAAAATATTCTTCTATCTAAATTCTTTCAAACATTGCAAGTACAAATCTTCCGTCAACACTTTGTTCTATCAAAACTTTCATTATTTTTCATGAACAAGTGTTGAGGGGGAGAATGTAAATCTTTTTTAGTCTCATAAAACCTTGTACTTGCATGTTACCAAAAGATGTTGTTTCTTCTGAAATGGTAGTTACGTTTCTTGTTAAACACTCTCCTCGGACTCAAATTTGTAACATTTCATCATTTCTAAAGTCGATGGGGAGTGTCGTCAAGTTTCTTTTCAAATATGTGTTGCTAAACCAAAGTGGAGGTTATGGGTCTTAGTTGAAAATGATTGAGGTGGAGGGGCTATACTTGTCAAAAGTGAAAACTAATCCTTACTAAAACTCCCCACCTAACTATTTCTAACATTTACTACCTTCATTTAATTTTCTACCAAACAATATCCACGCCTAAAATTCAACGCTCAAACCGTGCTTCAAATTTGAAATTTGTAAGTGAAAACGTTTAATCATGATTCCTAACATTGGTTTTAATTTCAAACGAAACCAACGGTTAGATTTTGAGATATGCATGATTTAGTGTTCTACGATACGCCGTATGAACAAGGAATCAATATGTGTATTGTTGATGAAGGGATAGTGCCTAAGTGTTAACAATAAAGTATTATTCATTTTTCATCAAAATTTCAACCCGTAAATCCATTTTAAATGTTTTTCAAAATTGGGTTTATGTGGATTTGGGTGTTTTCATTTGAGAGTGTTTTGGGTTAATTGTTGCTTAGGTTATGTTAGTTACAAGTTTAATTGATTAATTTCTCCATGAAATCATGCCTGTAATCCTCAAACTTAAGAATCAAGATTTAGGGTTTATGTCGTAAAAATTGGGTACTTTGATTTATGACAGTTTGATGTCATAACTTGTGGTAAACCTCTCACATACATCTAAGATTACCCGATAAAGTTTGGATGATTTTCCATGGCTTAATCTATTACACGTAGAATTTGTTCTAAGGTTTAAGAAACTTACGCCTAAGACTGTTTACTTTACGCCAGAATCGGTTTAAACACGCTAAGCTTGTGATCTTGAAAGTGGTTGTATTACATGTTAATGGAAGTGTTATGGTTAAATTATTTCGTGCTTCTACGCCGCACCGTAATCGTAATCAAGGTTAATTGACATTACGCTTATGATCACCTTATGCGAGATGTTACGATAAGAGAAATCCTACGCAACAATTGCGCGTAAGGGTCTTCAATGGACTACGGTATCCTATGAAGGATATGTGTAACTTGACTTCTACACCTAAGGGCTACTCTTATGAGTAAACCCACGCTGAAGTTCTTAACCTAAGCCTAGGCGTAAGCCTTATGCTAAGAGTTTCATCCTACACGAAGTTTTCACGCCTAAGGGTATCTCCCACGATAAGCTTAAGTCTACGCTAAGGCTACCATGTTTATCAGAACATATTGATTTCATAAACACATCATAACATATCAAATGGGGCATATAGTTTAGAGGTTTTAGAGAGAGAAAGTAGGATGGGAGCCTTTCTAGAGAGAGAAAGTGAAAGAAAACATGGAAGGTTAGATTAGAATGAAAGGTCCAACCCTCTACCTTGGGAGGTAGAGGGTATTTATAGTTTTACATAATACGTCCTTCTAACGGACTGTGGATCGGGCATACAGTGGGTAAAGACCCGTCCTTCCTCCACGGTGTTGCACTAAACTATTCTAAGCTACTAATTAACTAATTAACTACTAAATAACATAAATAACTACAAGTCTACGAGCTAACATATGCTAGACTATAATTGGGGTGACCGACACTTTAACATGGAATTTCCAATTCCTAACAATCTCCCCCTAAGGGAGGTCACCCCATGAAATACATTTTGCATCCTAGCATTCTTTCTTTGTCTTTGTTCTTGAGCTCGTAGACTTCAATTCTTCAATTCCGCAATCTTTGTGCTTTTGTAGCGATTCTTCAAAGTCCGCATTGATTTGTTGTTTCGGTGGAGGCCTTTAAACCGTCCACATCATTGATGATCTTCGAGCTTTATTGAGATCATCACCACAAGAAATCTCGATCACCCTTTATTGTGTTGCCATCATGTGAAGTTGTGACTTTCGGACCGACATGCTCACACTTTCGGATCATGACATCTTTTCATCGAGTAGCGGAAGCTTTACTTGTTCATGATATTTGCAGAACAGAGGTAAGCATAGTATAGAAATATCGAGCCATGTTATGTAGATAAGCACAAGTCATGATTTCTTCAATTAAGTATGGATGCCGTGAGCATGCGGCTTTGATTGACCTCGATTCGATCACCGCAACCGCCCAAATGTACCGCAAATAACAGCTAGCAATAAAACATACGAAAGTGTCTTTGATCACTTTTGTTGAATCGAGGTACACGCCCACGGTTCCTCGCTGATCAAGATAAGCACCGCTCGTGATCGTGTATAATTCAAGAATCTCTTGACAGTGGTTTCGCAATGCTCTAGTCGTTTCAAACCGAACGCCTTAAAGAAGACAACACGGAGTGAGTGAACCAAAGAAATTGAGATTTACCGATTGATTAAAATGATTTGAAAACAATCGCGTATTGCTTGAAGAAAGAGTTTTGCAATACGATGGTTTTAAGGTTTTATAAGAAAATCAAATTTCAATCATAAATACCCTTTAATTTTGAAAACTTAATACACAATCGATGCTAATAGAAAAGAGTTTGAGCACACCAACGGTTGTTCAAAGGTATCCGTCAATCCATTTCTCGGACCAAGGTTGATTCAAGAGTGAATCGCCCCATCGCTTTCTATCCGCTTGTCACAAGCTTGATCTTTAGAAAAGATCTCACATGTTACCCACCAAGAGCTTGTTTGATGTTGGCTCTAGAAGGATTTCCATCTTCATCGTGAATACTTTTACATATCACTTGATGTTCCGCAATACCACAAGGATAATGCGAGGACTCTTAATATATTCTTACTTTCCACATTGTGTGAAATATCAAGTCTTCATTAATATTGTGTCCTAATGAGATATTGTGGATGATCTCTTGGCTCTAGACTCAATAGTGCACATTTGGTTCTTATGCTCGAGACTAGGAGTGGGTCTCCTTCTTCAATATCAACAATCTCTAAGAAAAGTCGATAGATAATGTCGGTTCCCGTGAGAATGAAACAAGCCCTTTTAAGAGGAACTTGAGTAGCTTGGGAAGTTTAGTGTAGCAAGGCCACTCGGTCCATGACGCCTTGTCTTCAATACCAGTGTTACCTTAGTAACCACCAAGAGTATATGAATTGAACCCGTTATCGCCTCTAAGGTTGAATTAATGGAGGGCTATTTATTTTCATCCTTTCACATTCAATTCTTTTTCATTTTCAACCCCTTCAAGCTTATCAAACTTCATAACTAGAACCTTGTTGGGTTTATTCCAAGACTAGCTCTGTCTCATCCGCACTCTTCCTATTTCTCATTTTCTCCTTTTTCAATATACCTAAAGACTCTACACTATCTAGTGGATTGTCCTCGGTAGATCCCTCCGGTTCGGCGGATCGTGGGAACTAATACCTAACCTCACCATCCTTATAACTCCATACATAAAGTAAAATGGTCGGTCTTTGGTACGTTCATTCTTCCTTGAAACCAATTAAAAATCATTTGGAAAACAATCAAGGTACTTGTGATACGAGATCAAAGTATTTTGTACCTTAATAGTTTTGATCATTTAGAAAACCTTCCCTCAACATGTGCATATGATTTAGAAATTGTTTAGCACATGGAGGCAAGAGGACTTTGAAATATTTTCTTTGATCACAATTTTCATAGAAAAGCCATTTGATTTTCTTGGTAAATTTTCCCTCAATATGTGACAGGATATTTAAAATCATTTTATCACATAGAGGCAAGAGTTCATTTAAAGCACTTCCACGATCACAAAAGCTATTAAGAAACCATTAGAAAATCAATCAAGATACTTTATGTTGAAACATATAAATCTTGTACCTTGGTAGTTTATTTCTTTTGAAATGCTCCCTCAATATGTGCTTCGAGATTCGAAAGCGCTTAGCACATATGAGAGAGCAAACCGCACAATTGAATCAAACAATCACCTTTATCAAATTTCATTATTAAATCACAAATTCTCCCCGATCAAAAATATCAAACCCTTTGAGATTTTGGATCCCAAGTGATTTAATACGTTTAGAAAACATGGAGAACTTGTAGCCCGGTTTAAATACTCATCCGGTTTTGATAAATCCTCCTCCTCAACATGTGCATTGTGTATTTGAAATTGTTTGGCACATGGAGGTGGAGTGCTTATAAAGGACTAAAACCAATTCCATTTAAACAGATAAGAGATTTAAATCACTATCTCTCCCCCGATCAAAATTTTCAAACCATTTGAGATTTGTGATCCCAACTGATTTAAATCATTTAGAAAATTTTGGGGAAAGACGTGGCAAGATTTGATTTTGAAAATGATGATAAGGACCAATTTAAGACATTAAAGATTGTTAGTGTCGTATGATTGTTTTAAGAGATCTTTAAGAAAAATAAAACAATTTCACAATCAAACAAGAATGTAAAAATTTCATTTTGAAAGACCTTGATTCAAAAGAAAATTCATACCATGACATAACATTAAATCTTTAGATCACCACATTTTAACGCATAAATCGGAACTTTTATGAAGAAATATCGTTTGAAAATATTTTATTTAAAATCACTCTCCCTCAAACCATGACAAGAGTCGATGATTGAGTGACTTAAGTTTTGATAAAATGAAGTCCGTGATTTTCAAAGATTAGCTCAATAAATTTTCAAAACAATATTTACCATTTTCAAAACAATTTATTCAAATTTTCAAAATTGTTTAAAAATGGTATCCCGCACAAAGATGCGTTAGGTGGTTGAGAAGCTTATGTTGTTGTTGCCGTAGGGTGAAATAAAACCATCCGCAGATGCAAGTGAGACCATGAAGTTGCATCTAATGTGCCAACTATCCATGGAGAGATCCGATTAAGTCCGCTTTTCTTTTGTCGACCCAAGAAATAGTTACCCTTTCCTTTCGCATCCAATCATATTCTTTGTGGGATCCGGATCGAGAACATTCTTTTAAACCATGATATCTCGCATATGTTAGTGGACACAAACAGATATATGGTGGTCGACATCACCCAAACAAAGAATCGACTAATGAAAGTCATTCAACATAGAAAACATTCAATCGATCATATAAGGCATGGAATTATGTGTTCATCAAACTCTAATCATCTAATCCTAACAATCATATCCTAGATTCCTAGTCCTTTAACATAGGTCAACATCTTTTTCGCTAACACGAGGATAATTAGATAAGTCTCGTTAGATGAGATAGATTTGAAAACATTCTCCCTCAATCAATGACTCGCTTTATAAAAGATTTAAAAGCATTGAAGTCATTGATTGAGTTTTCAAATTATACTAAAACTCGAATCGATTGATTTTTCAAGCAACTCATTTACCACCATTTTGAAACAACAAATATTTTTCTCAAGAATTTGAAGAAAGAAAACATTTGTGTAGGATCAGCAATTTTTGATGACATGCTTTCCTTGTTTAGTTTTAGGATAAGTGCACGAAATTTTTGAAAATCGCTTAGCATAGCACTTTCCTTCTTTGAAAACGGGTTGCTATCTCAAATAATAGCAAGCCATAGTTTACACGGGTTGCAATCAAGTAATCGCAAGACACATTTTGAGACATGTTTAGAAAGAATATATACACTCCTGCCGAACTTCATCTAAAGTCCCGTGCCATTATTGAATGACATTTTAAGACCGTAGATGTTATCGATACCGTAAGACATGTCTAGAGAAAACATATTTTTGGTATTTTTCAATTTTCTCGATTTTTATGGGCTTTTGTTGATTTTATATTTTCTATTTTGTTTTGTTGGTTTTATATTTTGTATTTTGCTTTTGAAAAATATTTACAACGATAGAGAAATAGTTTAAGAAGATGATGATACAAGTACCGAGATAAGGAAATCGTTCAAGACTTTGTAGAAGATAGAAGACATCATCTCCTAAACTTTCACCACCAAAGCATTCGAGGCTTCTAAGAAAATCGTTTGAACATGAGCCTTCTCAATTTGAATCTTTGGTAGCTTCCCCAAACCGACAAACATCGAATAAAGACCATTTCCTAAAAAGTAGAGTTGAAGACAAAGCGGTCTCATTGAATGAAGCTCAACACCAAGAACTTGAGAACACCAAGTAACAAGTTGAAACATTGATCGTCTCTGGTTATCAAACCGAATAACCGATTAAGACCGATCACATGAACCTCGTAGGTCCCCAATGTACACATTACTCTTCAAGATTGACCAGCTTTCTATTCAAGGGAACAATATATCAACATCTTCATTTTACCAAGTGCATTCCGCTTATCTTCCATATTACCAATCAACCCATAATGTACACAAGTACCCAACCAAAGTGGAGACGACGACATCACAAGAATCGTTGAATCACCGATCTTCTCTCAGATGTCAACTCGAATAATCGATTAAGCTCGATCAAGTGATCATGTTGTGTGTCCCGATGTACAAAAATCTCTCCCGATGGTTGCGATCTCATCGAAATTATCATTACATAGTGTACATGAAGCAAGAACAAGCACTTTATCATAATCATATCGAATATGTCGATAAGCAATATCATCTCACGCCCAAATATTCTTCTCATATTTCTTCCAATTGAACATCAAGTAACACATACCAAAAGTCTCCGAGACCACTTCCCCAAATAGTTGGAATAATACACCAAAGGCTACGAGTTAAACACCGAGTTTTCTACGGTTATGACCATTGTCTTTCCGGATAACTTCAATCGTGTAGAAGTGTTAAGTTCATCATGTGTACTGCTGAGCTTTTAGATATATGTCTCCTTCCCCTTGTTGGTTTTGATACCTCGTAATCAAAGAAACATAATATACCCATAAACTTTAAATCTTTGAGAAGAACTCAAATAACCCAAATGAACTCGTGAGAATCAACGCTCTATGTAAACTCTCTCCGACTATCTTTATCAACCCATATGTAGACAATTTGAAGTGACCACTATTGAAGAAACCCGATATACCAAACTTGAAACCAAGTCGAATTCGTGATTTGTATCTTAAGCTTGCACTTAATGATGGAAGAACGTGTCGAGAATCTATGCTTCAAGCAAATCTCTAGTACTCACTACTCAAACAGAGTATGAGACATTAACACCTCTCGAGATTATCCACATCACATCAACATGTGACATCGAGTAAAACAACGAACTCCTAATAGTGATAGTTAACTGTGTCTTCAACCAACCACCCCGATCCGGTAACTAGATAAACCAAGTCTTCAACTCAAATTCTTAAGCCCGAGCAAGTTATCAAATAAGAACACACCTTTGTGAAAGTCAACTTCAATCTCAAATAAGTGATAAATGATTAACTCAAGTCATCAACTTGTGTCAAATGCCCAACACGTGAAAACAACATAAAATCGATGTACATTGACCCACTAAATGAACTGAACAAATGATTCCTCAACATCAATGCATTCTTCCTTAAAAGTATACATGTAGAGACTGATCTGGAAGATTCACCAATAATGTCTTCGAGCGGATGAGGTAGTCATTTTCCTTTAAGTTCATGTGGTTGATTTATAGCATGCACATTGAGAGGAACAATAATCCGTAAAGATTTGGCAAAGGAATACCAAAGAGCGGATCATTATTCATGAACAATAATCCGTGAAGATTTGGTAAGGAATACCAAAGAGCGGATCATTACTCATGAGTTCAACTGCAATATTATGATAGTCATTATCAACGCCTTGAGGAATAACTGGAGATTGGGCTTTTTGAGTAGTCTGAGAAGTACTTCTTAGATGATCAACATTCGTTAGCGGTTGGAAATACTCATCAAACTTATCTTAAAACAATGAATCTCAAACAATAAATCCCATTTATCCTTAGTAAGTGAAACATTAGGCGTTGGAGGAGAGAAACATGAAGTTGCCATCAACATCCATCAACATGTAGTAAATTCACTCTTTCTCCTCAAAAATTGCATCCGGTTGCCATTTTTATTTAACCAAGTGAATAAGAATATACACCAATGAACGAGATCCACTTGATGACCGAATGAGCATGGAGAAACATGAAGCTTGTTGATGAAGAATGTCGATGAGAATGGACATAAACATGAAGATTTCTCTCTTTCAAGATAAAGCGCATCAAGCGCATAACCTTTCTTTTCTATGAGGAACGGGCCTCAAGTGTTATCTCAGATGCCATAGTGTTGAAGAACGAGGCCTCGAATCGATGTGTAATGTATCGTCATTGCCGAATAAATATCAAGATTGAATTACTTGAACCCGTGAGTTATGAGATATCAATCCATTTGTAATCCATTCTTTAAACCACCCATGTAGTGAAGGATCAAGTATCCGCAATGTAGTAAGGACTACCCGCAATAATATTACAAACTTGATTGCAAATATTTTGGTTAGTGACATTAGTATCCAAACCCTTTGTAGTTTCACAACAACCTTGATTTTGTCATCGAAAATGCTTTCGGAAGGAATCCACCTAAGTCCAAAGATCCTTAAACATTCTACCGTATGGTATCCATCGATGGCAAGGTCTAGGATTGTTAGGCTTCTTATGCATAGTGAAAGACTTATCCTTATTCCTAGTTTCCAAAGATTTAGCAGCTTGGTAACCATCTAGGCGAAGCTTTTGGTTTCATTTGCTTCATATGCACGTGGATGACTTAGTGTAAATCCTAGACTTAACAAAGTTGTACCATTGCATGAGCATTTACTTTCTTCGTGGATTTTGTGAAACATTTATCATGATTAGCATTAAAGATACATTTCGACACTTTGAGCAAACAACTTGTTTGGATTCGTAAATAGATCTAGATTTCTTAGAGTGATCCGCTATGGAATAGCTTTAATAGAAACGCAACTACTCTTAGATGTAATCCAACTCTAGTCTTTAGATTAGTGTTCCTAGGTAATGGTTTAGAACTACTAGCGCGCCTTGAAATCTCAAGAATTCATCACCCTAGGTCTTGCACCTAAAATTCCGCCTTTTGCGATTCTGCGGCCTTCTTTCTAGCCATTTCTAGATAAGAGTTCTTATACAAGTCATTCATATCAATTTTCCTAGGCAAGTGAGGTGAAGTGACCGGTTTTGTCAAAACTTGTTTCGCATCAACTTGGGAGGCAAACCGTGTTTTTGAAAATTTTGGTCGTCGATCTAAATACATTCGGTTGTCTAATAACCGGTTTCCCAAGATTGATGGTTTTGCAAACTTAGTGTTCACACTATTCCTCGTTGTTTTCCGAGCTCATTTTTAAAGCAACAATAGTGAACCACTTTTCCCAAGTTGAGCTTTGAGATCATCAATTTTGCTATCAAAGAGTTTGTTTGTTCTATTGACTTAGTTCTAGCTTTTTGATGATTCACTTAGTTCTATGTGATGCTTTCTCAAAGACTCATTTTCCTTTAGTAATTTGGCCACACAAACAAATTAATTCATCATTTCTCATTTGAATATCATCAATAGAATTAACATCGTAATTACTTGTAACCAAATTACTTTTCACATGCATATTAGAAATATGTTTCTTCAAATTGTTGATAGTTGAGTCTTTGTCTTGAAGTCGAGCTTTCAAAGTGTTAATTTCAAAAGTTCACGGAATTCGTGAAGTTCCCGATTTTTACATGGTTTGTTGTTGAAAGCTTTCTTCTTTACTCAGATTGCAATTTCAAGTGAAATGCAATGTTTTTCAAGTTTTGAGAATTTGTTTGAAAGTTCATCAAAAGCCTTTTTATCAACCATATCATTTGTTTTGAAATTTTGACTCACTCAATCAAGGAACATTTATCGTAATCATGTTCAACATTAAGATCGTAATGTTTAGGTACATTAGAAGATGCACTATGTTGAACAGCTTATGGTACCTCATCACATGACACCGCTCATTTGTAGGTCCGATATTTGCATCCACATCATGGGTAACAAGAATCACCGAACCACCGTTGTTTCAAGCTTATCCGCTCGAGCCTCAGATTCAAAGGTCAACCGATCCATCACCCAATGCCCATCGGTCTCAACACTACAATTTATTGATTGTACCCGAGATTCATTCGCTTTTCTCGATCACATCATCCACTTTTGTGTGACAGAGTTACCGAGCGCCTAGTTACGCTATTCATTGTTGTTTCGATATTCTCGATTCTTAGCAATACCCGACTTTTCAACCGATACATTACCCGACTCATCACAAATATTTTTCAACCGCACTGCACTCTCATTCACTTTTTCATCTTTCCGAGTAACTTCTCAATATATTTCTCCACATTATCCATGAGATGGATAAGTGTCTCTGAATACGTTAATTTCATTCCAAAGGTGTCTCTTGAAAGACATTTCACAAGGCCTTGATCATAATCGATGTGAACTCCTTCTAATGAATGATCAAGATGTTTGTAGATCACTTGAAGTGCAGTAATCGAACTATCCTTTGAACCTTCTCTTTGTCAAGTTGTAGCTCCAATTGCTCTAGGTTTAACCGCAAAGTTCCCGCACGTGGATAAGTCCCGATGGAAGAGGGCAATACATGTTCGCTCCATTGTTACGGTAGAAGTAACATGAGGTGAGAGTGAAGTTGTTGAAAAGGTTCAATATCGCTTTCCTTTGCAAGGCATTCAGTAGCTCGAACAGTGCAAATATTTCTCATCGTAGTCTCGAACCCGAGATATCACATCCTCATTGATTGATTCAATCATCTTTAATCGCTCGTTGTAGTAAACATTATCATTGTTGTTCACAAGATCATACAATTTAAGCACTTTTGAAATCACCGGGTCAAGAGAATAAGACATGATGTGGTAGTATGCACGGATTTTACAAGTCTATGATTTAAACCGAGAAATAGAATCTTCGCGGGATTTTACTAAAATCAAGACGAAACCGTTAAGCAATGACCAATGGAATGTGTTAAGATGACTCATGGATCGACACAATGATAGACAATTGTATGTTAGGACATATGATTGTTTGTAGGATTAGCAAAGATGTTGTTTGGTTGTGATTATACGGAGAAATTTAGGTCTAAAAACTTAAAACCTCAATAACTTCTGTTTGAGCGGATTTAGACCTCAAGGGTAGACCCAATAGTTCATTCAGCATGCCATTCTCCTCGCTCACGGTCGCTTTGATGGGTAGAACCAAAACGGAGTTACGGATCAAAAGTTATAGCCGCTTGAAGTTTTGTCTGAAAAGTCAACAAAATGCACCGATGAAATGGTCAAACCGCTTCTAACAATCCTCTATGAAGACAACTTGCTAGTTACAAGTCGCTAGAGACAACTCGTCGCTAGAACCAAGTCGCTACACACAAGTCGCTATGAACTGTGTCGATATACACAAGTCGCTATGAACCAAGTCGCTAAACACAAGTCGCTATGAACCAAGTCGCTAAAGAGCAACTCGCTATGGCCAAGTCGCTAAAGAGCAACTCGCTAGTAACAACAGAGACAAGTTGCTAGAAATTGTAAAGACAAGTCTCTACCAAAAATAGGCGCCAAGTCTCACGAAAATAGGCTACAAGTCTCTCACCAAAATAAGTGTCAAGTCTCTACCAAAATGGGCTACAAGTCTCACGTAAAATAGGCTTCAAGTCTCACCAAAATAGGCTACAAGTCTCAGATGATACATTGAATCGACACATGTTAGACAAGTCTCACTTAATCATAACCACAAGTCTCTACTAATTATAACCACAAGTCTCACTAAGAACATAAACTACAAGTCTCTCACGAAGAACATAAACTACAAGTCTCTACTTAATCATAACTACAAGTCTCTACGAAGAACATAACCACAAGTCTCTACGAAGAACATGACCACAAGTTGCTAGGTAGAAATATTCAAAAACACCACTTTTCAATCCAAAACAATCCAACCACACTAATTCAAGCCTTCTAAATCAAAACCTAAGCACTTATAATGATTCTAAACACAAAAGTACAATCAAAATTCAAACTTTAACACTAGGAATGGTTCAAATGATGCAAATACCACTAAACTTTTTCAACCCCAAAAGTCATATAAAACCACTAGAAACCAAAACATGAAAGATGAATGATCAAACCATGGCTCTTGATACCATTTGTAACATATTGGATTTCATAAACATATCATAACATATCAAATGGGGCGATAGTTTAGATGTTTTGAGAGAGAAAGTAGGATGGGAGCCTTCTAGAGAGAAAGTGAAAGAAAACATGGAAGGTTAGATTAGAATGAAGGTCCAACCTCTACCTTGGGAGGTAGAGGTATTTATAGTTTTACATAATACGCCCTCCTTACGGACTCGTGGATCGTGCATACAAGGTAAAGACCCGTCCTTCCTCCACGGTGTTGCACTAAACTATTCTACGCTACTAATTAACTAATTAACTACTAAATAACATAAATAACTACAAGTCTACGAGCTAACATATGCTAGACTATAATTGGGTGACCGACACTTTAACATGGAATTTCCAATTCCTAACATTTACGATAATCTTACTTGCTTACGCCTAAGCCAAATTGTAACTTTATTTTTGAAATGTTACGCTGCATAAACTTGTAATAAGTTACTCATAATGTCACAAACCAAAATGTCACTAATAAGATACAAAAGTTAAAACGTTGTGTGATTAAGTAAACTTTGGACCTTAAAATTCAAAAATTAACATACCACGTAACTTATCACGTCAACTTTGGACTATTGACCATATGACTTTGGACTCAGAACATTCATTAACATAACAACTTCAATAATTGGACAATAAAATCAACTCTTGACTAACATAAAGGTTGTCGATTAAGGACTCATCAACAAAGAAGCAAGGTGCAGACATTTTGACCGCCTTCTCACCGACACAATCAAGAGTCTTCCGTCAGATCTATGATATCAAGAAGCGGTGAGTACAGTAAAGTCGGTTTTATGGATGAGAAGACTTCTACTGCTCCTACCAAGAAGACTAGAAGGTCAGCAAAGATTGGCAAGACCGGAAGCACCGAGAGTGCCCACAAGTATCCCAAGAGGAACCCTTCCCGCAAGAAAAGAGTCCCAACTCGATCATCCGTCCTCAAATTAAACTCAAGATACTCCAGGACGCCGACTCAAGCAATCGAGTCTCAAGAGGTGGTTTACTTTTCTCAAACAAACATGAGATGATACAACCTCACCGAGGTCAAGACAAACCACCAAGTCCCCAATCGTGCAAAGGGAAGAATTCACATCAAGAAGAAGAAGAAAGTTCATGAAGAAGACCCAAAGGATGACCAACAATTCCACAAAACTCTTAAGCATCTCGAGGTTAGAGCATGTCGCAAAGGAATTCAACCTTTCAAGAAACTGTGGGGCCTGAGGTTCCAGTGGTGGAGTTCTCATCACACCAGCTCTGATGCGGTTAATCAACCGATAAGGAACCGTGCCACCACTAAGGAATCTACAGAGCAAAGAAAGAAGAAGAGTATGAGGTTCCATTCGACTTTGAGGAAGAAGAATGTGAAAAGACCGAGAAGATAATGTATGAATATGGAGAAAGCGGATAAGGAAAAGGATGAGGAAGAGGCACGAGTTAAAGAGAAGTTGATAGATATCTTCAAGATAACCCCGAACACAACTGAACAATCTTCGAGCTACCTCAAGACCCATCCACAACCGAATCATCATCTCACCTCACCACCACCATTTTAAGAAACAACCACCGATCATCATCCAGTCAATTGATAAGGTTTTAAATGTACCTTTGAGGGTCGCTTAAGCCCTTATTTGATCACTTTTGTATCCGTTATTACTTAATATCGCTCTTTTCACTTTTTAGGTCTCTTGAAGGCAAATTGTTGTAATGGCACTTATTTGGACCTAAAAGGCACGGATATACAAGAGAATGGCCAAAGTCAAGAATCGAGACACTTAAGTCGCTAAAATACAAGGCGATCAGGCCATCGCTTAATCCGCGACGCCACGAGCATTTTGTGACGACACGTGGCCAAATTTCTTATTTTCAAGTGACGGTGTCAGCTTTAAAAGAGTAGGTCGCCGCAACTCGACGGCCCAGATTTGATCCACGCACGGCCGAGTCAAGAGGACGGCACACAAGCACAAGACGACGCCGCAAGACTAACGCGCCAAGACAAAACCCTAATGACGGCGACCACGCCACAAATCATAAGCGACGCCGCCGCATATGTAATCTTATATAGAATCCGAATTTTTCGCTTTAGTGTGTAGTCTTTGGAGTAAAACCTAAACCAAACCAAGGATGTCTTGTACAAGATTTTAGGGTTCCAAACCCTAACTTACATCAAGATAAGTGTTTTACTTCATTAATTCAATTATGTCTTTGATTATTTGTGTGTATGCTTGCATGTTCTCCATGTCCCGCTAATTTACTTGTGTGTTTGCTTAGGAATATGAAACTTAATTATTAAATATTGATTGGTTGTCTTATCTTAATTGATTAATGATCTAGTAATGCGATAGGTCATTCGTTGTGTAATTAATGCTTGATTAATCTTTGTGAACCTTGGGCCATAGCACTTAGAGCGGTTGTAGGCTAAACCATCCAAAGAGGCCTTAGAGTTAGAGTTTATAATCCCTAGAGGGTTTTGTAGACTAGACCCTTTGGTAAGTTCAAAGAGTTAGGGATAAACGCATACCCTACGACTTTTAGACACACAACGCGATTAAGAATAAGGACGTGACAATTCAACCATCAATAGGAGATAATTAAGGAGTAATAAAACGTAAGTGAACACATCTTTAAACTATCATACGAGCACACAATAATTAGACATAGACTACATACACCTTAGATTAGATTATTAGATAAGCGTAGTAATCGGTAGAAATACCAACCCCAAATTCAAACCCCTAGATTCGTACCTTTCCATTTTCTAAAACATAAAAAGATAAAAAAATAATCTTCCTCAACCCCAACCTTAGCGTAGTAACTTCTCACTAGCATTCCTATTCCCCAGAGAATGATATCACATGTGGCTTACCCTAATAGTACACTACAACGATTAGGTTCATCGCCTAGGTGTTATAAAACTTGCTCAAGAAAAGGAAGTTCCTTTGACCCCGAACGACGTGCTGTAGCGTTATCAAGTTTTTGGCGCCACGGGATTAGAATAGCTAGTTAGTAGTCCACCTCGCTTAGGTTTCTTTGCTTGATTCCTATCAAGTAAATTTTTCTCATTTTAGCTTTCTCGTAGTCTATCCCCCTTCTTGACCTTTGTTCGTAACCCCATCACTTTTCATCATGAAAGGTGATAACCAACCACCATTCATCAACCTACCACCAAATGACCCGCCAAGAGCCCGTAATCTTGGTGAATACTGAGACCAAGCCACCTAGGCTATAGGAACACCATTGAGCTTCCCACTGCCCAAACTATGGCCCCACGATCCGACACCATCCGGTTGGTGCAAACGGATGTGATTCCATGGACTTCGTTCAAGATCCAAATCAAGATCTAAGGATTTCTTAAAATTGTCGATTCCATCGACCTTGATGCTACTACCTGGGAGACCACGTGTCGCTGCTCTTCCGATTCTCTTTAAGAAAACAAGCTAGTAAATGGCTTTTTCATCTTCCCACGGATCTATTTCAAGTTGGGAAGATCTCACTACCCGCTTTCTTGCTAAGTTTTGCTTACCTAGCCCAAGTCAAGCACTTGACCATCGGGCCTTCAATCTTTGCAACCAAATCAAAGATCCTAGTGAGTTGCATAGGATAGACGTAAATGAAGAGGATAGTGCTTATTTCAATCTTTACCCCACTAAGGAAGAGGTTGCTTACCATCAATAACAATCGATAATCCCCATCACCTATCGTTAGGATATGCCCAAAGATTAGGAGAGGAAACTTGAACCTAAAAATCCCTTTGTATGATCGGGTATAGAGTGCCGACCACGCTACCTAGATACGGAATCTCCCATTAATGTGATGTCATCTGTCTACAATGACATTATGAATGAGCGACTTAATATTAGGAGAGACCCTAAGTATCCAGGTGGAGTTTGCAACTTTGTGGGAAGAGTCAAGGATGTACATGTCTTATAGGAAATTTCACCTACCTAGTTGATTTTGTGGTCCTAGAAGATGTGGATGCGTCATTGACTATAGCTTATCCCAAGTAGTGCTAAGAAAACCGTTATTGAAACATCTAAATGAGCCATAATAAGTATGATGGAACGGTTAGGTTTAAGGAAGGAACCGATGAGATCACTTATAGGATGCCTTTGAAAACAAAATGAATATGGCCATCTACCCATTTTTAACGAGATAACATCAAAGCTTTTGAGGACAAAAGCAAGGACGATGTTGAAAAGGTTATAAATTTATGTGGGAGAAGGAAGCTTTATTATAAGGATTGCTTGACCCCGGCCTAGATATAGAGTCGATGAAAATTTTGTCAAGATGATAGAATTCTCATTAAGAATGCAAACGAGACAACGTAGTATACGATCACGAGTCTAGCTACAAGACTCTTAAATAAAGAAAAGCGCTTCGGGAGGCAAACCCATGCTTAATTGTTTGCTTGTTAGTGTCATATCTTTTATTGATCGCTTATTTCTCATGTTTAAATTTGTAAAATGCTTTATTTTGTTTTAACCTCGCCTTAATTGCATATAAAGGTATTTTACATAAAGGATAAGTGTAGGAGGATTACACACTTTTTCAAAAGAAACGTAACCATGAGAATAGCAATTAATTAAAGATATATATGTGTGTTTGTTCGAGTCAAATGCTTGTATCGAGTCATAATGGATGTTTTGCGTAAATTTTCCCATTCTAAAGATGTAAATTTTCCGTAATTTTTCAAGAAAATCGCACCGCTTTTTGTCGATAATTACCTGCCAGATCGCAACTCGACGAAGGCTGTGAAGGAGTAAAACAATGTATTACTTTTTTTCGCTTTCTCGAGCTACTTATAAAATTTTGGAATTTTCTGTGTCTTAATTTTCTAGAAATTTTGAAACATCTATTCCACAAGCATTATATCTTAGTTTAGTAGTCTTATATATATTATTACCGATTTTACGCTAAGGTTTCGCTTTGTTTTCTTCGAATGTGTGTTTTATTTATCAAGAAGAAGAAACAAAAGATAGAAAGGAGCTTTCACATTTATACATTTTTCTTGAAAGGATTTAACCACCACTTCACACGGATCCCACCGAGCTAATCAGAGAGTATTAGTTTTTCGCTTTTAATTACCTTCTATTGGTTTATGTGTGGATTTGGGTGTTTTCATTTGAGAGTGTTTTGGGTTAATTGGTTGCTTAGGTTATGTTAGTTACAAGTTTAATTGATTAATTTCTCCATGAAATCATGCCCAGAAACAACCAAACTTAAGAATCAAGATTTAGGGTTTATGTCGTAAAAATTGGGTACTCTTGATTTTGTGTGAGTTTGATGTCATAACTTGTGGTAACTTCTCCTCTTACATCTAAGATTACTCTGATAAAGTTTGGATGATTTTCCATGGCTTAATCTATTACACGTAGAATTTGTTCTTAGGGTTTAAGAAACTTACGCCTAAGACTGTTTCATTTTACGCGTAACTGGTTTAAACACGTTAAGCTTGTGATCTTGAAAGTGGTTGTATTACATGTTAATATGAGTGTTATGGTTAAATTATTTCAGGCTTCTACGCGTACCAGAATCAGAATCAAGGTTACTTGGACATTACGCTTAAGGATCACCTTATGCGTAGATGTTACGCATAAGAGAAATCCTACGCGTAACAATTGCGCGTAAGGGTCTTCAATGGACTACGGGTATCCTATGAAGGATATGTGTAAACTTGGACTTCTACACCTAAGGGCTACTCTTATGAGTAAACCTTACGCGTAAGTTCTTAACCTAAGCCTAGGCGTAAGCCTTATGCTAAGAGTTCTATCCTACGCGTAAGCCTTTTCTTACGCCTAAGGGTATCTCCTACGCATAAGCTTAAGTCTACGCTTAAGGCTACCATGTTTACTGTAACATATTGGATTTCATAAACACATCATAACATATCAAATCGGGCATATAGTTTAGAGGTTTTAGAGAGAAAGTAGGATGGGAGCCTTTCTAGAGAGAAAGTGAAAGAAAACATGGAAGGTTAGATTAGAATGAAGGTCCAACCCTACCTTGGGAGGTAGAGGGTATTTATAGTTTTACATACACGTCCTTCTAACGGATGTGGATCGGGCATACGGTGGGTAAAGACCGTCCTTCCTCCACGGTGTTGCACTAAACTATTCTAAGCTACTAATTAACTAATTAACTACTAAATAACATAAATAACTACAAGTCTACGAGCTAACATATGCTAGACTATAATTGGGGTGACCGACACTTTAACATGGAATTTCCAATTCCTAACAATCTCCCCAAGTGGAGGTCACCCCATGAAATACATTTTGCATCCTAGCATTCTTTCTTTGTCTTTGTTCTTGAGCTCAGACTTCAATTCTTCAATTCCGCAATCTTTGTGCTTTTGTAGCGATTCTTCAAAGTCGCATTGATTTGTTGTTTAAGTGGAGGCCTTTAAACCGTCTCCATCATTGATGATCTTCGAGCTTTTATTGAGATCATCACCAAGAAATCTGGATCACCCTTTATTGTGTTGCCATCATGTGAAGTTGTGACTTTCGGACCGACATGCTCACACTTTCCGGATCATGACATCTTTTCATCGTAGTAGCGGAAGCTTTACTTGTTCATGATATTTGCGCAACAGTGCGAAGCATAGTATAGAAATATCGAGCCATGTTATGTAGATAAGCACAAGTCATGATTTCTTCAATTAAGTATGGATGATGTGAGCATGCGGCTTTGGATTGACTCTCGATTCGATCACCGCAACCGTCCAAATGTACCGCAAATAACAGATTAGTTAATAAAACATACGAAAGTGTCTTTGATCACTTCGTTGAATTGAGGTACACGGCCCACGGTTCCCGTTGATCGAGACAAATCTTTCGTGATCGGTATAATTCAAGAATCTCCTTGACGGGGTTTCGCAATTGCTCTAGTTGTTCTCAAACTGGAACGTCTTAAAGAAGACAACACGGAGTGAGTGAACCAAACAAATTGAGATTTCTTGATTGATTAAAATGATTTGAAAACAATCGCGTATTGCTTGAAGAAAGAGTTTTGCAATACTTACGAAGGTTTTATAAGAAAATCAAATTTCAATCATAAATACCCTTTAATTTTGAAAACTTAATACACGATCGATGCTAATAGAAAAGAGTTTGAGCACACCAACCGGTTGTTCAAAGGTATCCGTCAATCCATTTCCTGGACCAAGGTTGATTCAAGAGTGAATCGCCCCATCGTTTCTATCCAGTTGTCACAAGCTTGATCTTTAGAAAAGATCTCACATGTTACCCACCAAGAGCTTGTTTGATGTTGGCTCTAGAAGGATTTCCATCTTCATCGTGAATACTTTTACATATCACTCGGATGTTCTGGCAATACCACAAGGATAATGCGTAGGACTCTTAATATATTCTTACTTTCCACATTGTGTGAAATATCAAGTCTTCATTAATATTGTGTCCTAATGAGATATTGTGGATGATCTCTGGCTCTAGACTCAATAGTGCACATTTGGTTCTTATGGGAGACTAGGGTGGGTCTCCTTCTTCAATATCAACAATCTCTAAGAAAAGTCGATAGATAATGTCGGTTCCCTGTGAGAATGAAACAAGCCCTTTTAAGAGGAACTTGAGTAGCTTGGGAAGTTTAGTGCGGTCGTCACTCGGTCCATGACGTCTTGTCTTCAATACCGTGTTACCTTAGTAACCACGGTAGCATATGAATTGAACCCGGTTGCGCCCTAAGGTTGAATTAATGGAGGGCTATTTATTTTCATCCTTTTCACATTCAATTCTTTTTCATTTTCAACCCCTTCATTGCTTACGAAACTTCATAACTAGAACCTTGTTGGGTTTATTCCGATACTAGCTCGTCTCGATCCGCACTCTTCCTATTTCTCATTTTCTCCTTTTTCAATATACCTAAAGACTCTACACTATCTAGTGGATTGTCCTGGGTAGATCCCTCGGTTACGGCGGATCGTGGGAACTAATACCTAACCTCACCATCCTTATAACTCCATACATAAAGTAAAATGGTCGGTCTTTTGGTACAGTTCATTCTTCCTTGAAACCAATTAAAAAATCATTTGGAAAAACAATCAAGGTACTTGTGATACGAGATCAAAGTATTTTGTACCTTAATAGTTTTGATCATTTAGAAAACCTTCCCCTCAACATGTGCATATGATTTAGAAATTGTTTAGCACATGGAGGCAAGAGGACTTTGAAATATTTTCTTTGATCACAATTTTCATAGAAAAAGCCATTTGATTTTCTTGGTAAATTTTCCCCCTCAATATGTGCATAGGATATTTAAAATCATTTTATCACATAGAGGCAAGAGTTCATTTAAAGCACTTCCACGATCACAAAAGCTATTAAGAAACCATTAGAAAATCAATCAAGATACTTTATGTTGAAACATATAAATCTTTGTACCTTGGTAGTTTATTTCTTTTGAAATGCTCCCCAATATGTGCTTCGAGATTCAAAGCGTTTAGCACATATGAGAGAGCGACTGCACAATTGAATCAAACAATCACCTTTATCAAATTTCATTATTAAATCACAAATTCTCCCCGATCAAAAATATCAAACCCTTTGAGATTTTGGATCCCAAGTGATTTAATGGTTTAGAAAACATGGGAGAACTTGTAGCCCGGTTTAAATACTCATCGGTTTTGGATAAATCCTCCTCCTCAACATGTGCATTGTGTATTTGAAATTGTTTGGCACATGGAGGCGGGAGTGCTTATAAAGGACTAAAACCAATTCCATTTAAAGCAGATAAGAGATTTAAATCACTATCTCTCCCGATCAAAATTTTCAAACCATTTGAGATTTGTGATCCCAATGATTTAAATCATTTAGAAAATTTTGGGAAAGGCGTGGCAAGATTTGATTTTGAAAATGACGGATAAGGACCAATTTAAGACATTAAAGATTGTTAGTGTCGTATGATTGTTTTAAGAGATCTTTAAGAAAAATAAAACAGTTTCACAATCAAACAAGAAGAAAAAATTTCATTTTGAAAGACCTTGATTCAAAGAAAATTCATACCATGACATAACATTAAATCTTTAGATCACCACATTTTAACGTACAAATCGGAACTTTATGAAGAAATATCGTTTGAAAATATTTTATTTAAAATCACTCTCCCTCAAACCATGACAAGAGTCGATGATTGAGTGACTTAAGTTTTGATAAAATGAAGTCCGTGATTTTCAAAGATTAGCTCAATAAATTTTCAAAACAATATTTACCATTTTCAAAACAATTTATTCAAATTTTTCAAAATTGTTTAAAAATGGTATCTGCACAAAGATTCGTTTGGTGGTTGAGAAGCTTATGTTGTTGTTCGTTGTAGGGCGAAAGAAAACCATCTGCAGATGCAGTGAGACCTCTGAAGTTGCATCTAATGTGCCAACTATCCATGGAGAGATCTGATTAAGCTCCGTTTCTTCTTTTGTCGACCCAAGAAATAGTTACCCTTTCCTTTCGGCATCCAATCATATTCTTTTGTGGGATCCGGATCGAGAACATTCTTTTAAACCATGATATCTGCATATGTTAGTGGACACAAACAGATATATGGTGGTCGACATCACCCAAACAGCAATCGACTAATGAAAGTCAGTTCAACATAGAAAAACATTCAATCAGATCATATAAGGCATGGGAATTATGTGTTCGTCAAACTCTAATCATCTAATCCTAACAATCATATCCTAGATTCCTAGTCCTTTAACATAGGTCAACTTCTTTTTCAGTTAAGCACGTAGGATAATTAGATAAGTCTGTTAGATGAGATAGATTTGAAAACATTCTCCCCCTCAATCAATGACTCGTTTTATAAAAGATTTAAAAGCATGAAGTCATTGATTGAGTTTTCAAATTATACGAAAACTACGAATCGATTGATTTTTCAAGCAACTCATTTACCACCATTTTGAAACAACAAATATTTCTCTCAAGAATTTGAAGAAAGAAAACATTTGTGTAGGATCAACAATTTTTGATGACATGCTTTCCTTGTTTAGTTTTAGGATAAGTGCGAAATTTTTGAAAATCGTTTAAGCATAGCACTTTCCTTCTTTGAAAAACGGGTTGCTATCTCGAAATAATAGCAAGCCATAGTTTAACACGGGTTGCGATCAAGTAAGCGCAAGACACATTTTGAGACATGTTTAGAAAGAAATATATACACTCACTGCTCGAACTTCATCTAAAGTCCCGTGCCATTATTGAATGACATTTTAAGACCGTAGATGTTATCGATACCGAAGACATGTCTAGAGAAAACATATTTTGGTATTTTTCAATTTTCGATTTTATGGGCTTTTGTTGATTTTATATTTTCTATTTTGTTTTTGTTGGTTTTATATTTTTGTATTTTGCTTTTTGAAAATATTTACAACGATAGAGAAATAGTTTAAGAAGATGATGATACAAGTACAGAGATAAGGAAATCGTTCAAGACTTTGTAGAAGATAGAAGACATCATCTCCTAAACTTTCACCACCAAAGCATTCGAGGCTTCTAAGAAAATCGTTTGAACATGAGCCTTCTCAATTTGAATCTTTGGTAGCTTCCCCCCAAACCGACAAACATCGAATAAAGACCATTTCCCTAAAAAGTAGAGTTGAAGACAAAGCGGTCTCATTGAATGAAGCTCAACACTCCGAAGAACTTGAGAACACCAAGTAACAAGTTGAAACATTGATCGTCTCAATGGTTATCAAATCCGAATAAGCGATTAAGACCGATCACATGAACTGTTGTCGTCCCCAATGTACACATTACTCTTCAAGATTGACCAGTTCTCTATTCAAGGAACAATATATCAACATCTTCATTTTACCAAGTGCATTCCGGTTATCTTCCATATTACCAATCAACCCATAATGTACACAAGTACCCAACCAAAGTGGAGACAGCGACATCACGATGGCGGTTGAATCACCGATCTTCTCTGCGGATGTCAACTCGGAATAATCGATTAAGCTCGATCAAGTGATCATGTTTGTGTCCCGATGTACAAAAATCTCCCCGATGGTTGCGATCTCATCGAAATTATCATTACATAGTGTACATGAAGCGGTAACGAAGCACTTTATCATAATCATATCGAATATGTCGATAAGCAATATCATCTCACGCTCAAATATTCTTCTCATATTTCTTCCAATTGAACACGAAGTAACACATACCAAAAGTCTCGAGACCACTTCCCCAAATAGTTGGAATAATACACCAAAGGCTACGAGTTAAACACCGAGTTTCTCACGGTTATGACCATTGTCTTTCGGGATAACTTCAATCGGTAGAAGTGTTAAGTTCATCATGTGTACTCGTTGAGCTTTTAGATATATGTCTCCTTCCCCTTGTTGGTTTTGATACCTCGAATCAAGAAAACATAATATACCCATAAACTTTAAATCTTGTGAAGAACTCAAATAACCCAAATGAATCTGTGAGAATCAACCGCTACTGAAACTCTCTCGACTATCTTTATCAACCCATATGTAGACAATTTGAAGTGACCACTATTGAAGAAAACCCGATATACCAAACTTGAAACGGAAGTGAATTCCCGCATTTGTATCTTAAGCTTGCACTTAATGATGGAAGAACGGTGTCGAGAATCTATGCTTCAAGCAAATCTCTAAGTACTCACTACTCAAGCAGTATGAGACATTAACACCTCTTGAGATTATCCACATCGTCATCGGCATGTGACATCGAGTAAAACAACGTAACTCCTAATAGTGATAGTTAACGGTCTTCAACCAACCACCCGATTGCGGTAACTAGATAAACCAAGTCTTCAACTCAAATTCTTAAGCCGAGCAAGTTATCAAATAAGAACACACCTTTGTGAAAGTCAACTTCAATCTCAAATAAGTGATAAATGATTAACTCTGAAGTCATCAACTTGTGTCAAATGCCCAACACGTGAAAACAACATAAAATCGGATGTACATTGACCCACTAAATGAACTGGAACAAATGATTCCTCAACATCAATGCATTCTTCCTTAAAAGTATACATGTAGAGACTGATCTGGAAGATTCACCAATAATGTCTTCGAGCGGATGAGGTAGTCATTTTCCTTTAAGTTCATGTGGTTGATTTATAGCATGCACATTGAGAGGAACAATAATCCGTAAAGATTTGGCAAAGGAATACCAAAGAGCGGATCATTATTCATGAACAATAATCCGTGAAGATTTGGTAAGGAATACCAAGAGCGGATCATTACTCATGAGTTCAACTGCAATATTATGATAGTCATTATCAACGCCTTGAGGAATAAGCGGAGATTGGGCTTTTGAGTAGTGCGAGAAGTACTTCTTAGATGATCAACATTCGTTAGCGGTTGGAAATACTCATCAAACTTATCTTAAAACAATGAATCTCAAACAATAAATCCATTTATCCTTAGTAAGTGAAACATTAGGCGTTGGAGGAGAACATGAAGTTGCCATCAACATCCATCAACATGTAGTAAATTCACTCTTCTCCTCCTCAAAAATTGCATCCAAGTTGCCATTTTTATTTAACCAAGTGAATAAGAATATACACCAATGAACGTAGATCCACTTGATATTTGAATGAGCATGGGAGAAACATGAAGCTTGTTGATGAAGAATGTCGATGAGAATGGACATAAACATGAAGATTTCTCTTCTTTGAAGATAAAGCGCCTTGAAGCGTACACCTTTCTTTTCTATGAGGCGGGGCACGAAGTGTTATCTGCAGATGCCATAGTGTTGAAGAACGAGGCACGAGGCGATGTGAGCAGGCGTCATTGCCGAATAAATATCAAGATTGAATTACTTGAACCCGTGAGTTATGAGATATCAATCCATTTGTAATCCATTCTTTAAACCAGTCCATGTAGTGAAGGATCAAGTATCGCAATGAGTAAGGACTACCGCAATAATATTACAAACTTGATTGCAAATATTTTGGTTAGTGACATTAGTATCCAAACCCTTTGTAGTTTCACGATCAACCTTGATTTTGTCATCGAAAAGACTTTCGGAAGGAATCCACCTAAGTCCAGCATCCTTAAACATTCTACCGGATGGTATCCGCGATGGCAAGGTCTAGGATTGTTAGGCTTCTTATGCATAGTGAAAGACTTATCCTTATTCCTAGTTTCCAAAGATTTAGCGGTTGGTAACCATCTAGGCGAAGCTTTTGGTTTCATTTGCTTCATATGCACTGTGGATGACTTAGTGTAAATCCTAGACTTAACAGTTGTACCATTGCATGAGCATTTACTTTCTTCGGATTTTGTGAAACATTTATCATGATTAGCATTAAAGATACATTTCGACACTTTGAGCAAACGACTTGTTTGGATTCGAAATAGATCTAGATTTCTTAGAGTGATCTGCTATGGAATAGCTTTAATAGAAACGCAACTACTCTTAGATGTAATCCAATCCCTAGTCTTTAGATTAGTGTTCCTAGGTAATGGTTTAGAACTACTAGCGATTGCCTTGAAATCTCGAAGAATTCATCACCCTAGGTCTTGCACCTAAAATTCCGTCTTTGCGATTCGTGCCTTCTTTCTAGCCATTTCTAGATAAGAGTTCTTATACAAGTCATTCATATCAATTTTCCTAGGCAAGTGAGGTGAAGTGATTGGTTTTGTCAAAACTTGTTTCGCATCAACTTGGGAGGCAAACCGTGTTTTGAAAATTTTGGTCGTTCGGATCTAAATACATTCGGTTGTCTAATAACCGGTTTCCCAAGATTGATGGTTTTGCAAACTTAGTGTTCACACTATTCCCTGTTGTTTTTCGAGCTCATTTTTAAAGCAACAATAGTGAACCACTTTTCACGAAGTTGAGCTTTGAGATCATCAATTTTTGCTATCAAAGAGTTTGTTTGTTCTATTGACTTAGTTCTAGCTTCTTTGACAGATTCACTTAGTTCTATGTGATGCTTTCTCAAAGACTCATTTTCCTTTAGTAATTTGGCCACACAAACCGCTAATTCATCATTTCTCATTTGAATATCATCAATAGAATTAACATCAGAATTACTTGTAACCAAATTACTTTTCACATGCATATTAGAAATATGTTTCTTCAAATTGTTGATAGTTGAGTCTTTGTCTTGAAGCTGAGCTTTCAAAGTGTTAATTTCAAAAAGTTCACGGAATTCAGGAAGTTCCGGATTTTTACATGGTTTGTTAAGTTGAAAGCTTTCTTCTTTACTCTGTATTGCAATTTCAAGTGAAATGCAATGTTTTTCAAGTTTTGAGAATTTGTTTGAAAGTTCATCAAAAGCCTTTTTATCAACCATATCATTTGTTTTGAAATTTTTGGACTCACCTCAATCAAGGAACATTTATCGAATCATGTTCAACATTAAGATCGTAATGTTTAGGTACATTAGCGGATGCACTATGTTGAGCAGTTAAGGTACCTCATCACATGACACTGTTCATTTGTAGGTGCGATATTTGCATCCACATCATGGGTAACAAGAATCACCGAACTCTTGGTTGTTTCAAGCTTATCTGTCTCGAGCCTCTGTATTCGGTGTCAACCGATCCATCACCCAATGCCTTCTTGGTCTCAACACTACAATTTATTGATTGTACCGAGATTCATTCGCCTTTCGATCACATCATCCACTTCTTGTGTGTGGGAGTTCTTGAGCGACTAGTTACGTCATTCATTGTTGTTTCGATATTCGCATTCAAACAATACCCGACTTTTCAACCGATACATTACCCGACTCATCACAAATATTTTCAACCGCACTGGACTCTCATTCACTTTTCATCTTTCCGAGTAACTTCCTCAATATACTTCTCCACATTATCCATGAGATGGATAAGTGTCTCTGAATCGTTAATTTCCATTCCAAAGTGTCTCTTGAAAGACATTTCGATCAGCGTCTTGATCATAATCGATGTGAACTCCCTTCTAATGAATGATCAAGATGTTTGTAGATCACTTGAAGTGCGTAATGGAACTATCCTTTTGAACCTTCTCTTTGTCAAGTTGTAGCTCCAATTGCTCTAGGTTTAACCGCAAAGTTCCTGTTAATGTGGATAAGTCACGATGGAAGAGGGCAATACATGTTCGTTCCATTGTTACGGTAGAAGTAACATGAGGTGAGAGTGAAGTTGTTGAAAAGGTTCAATCTTGCTTTCCTTTTGCAAGGCATTCGTAGCACGAGCAGTGCAAATCATCTCATCGAGTCTCGAACCGGAGATATCACATCCTCATTGATTGATTCAATCATCTTTAATCGTTCGATGTAGTAAACATTATCATTGTTGTCTCAGACATCATACAATTTAAGCACTTCGAAATCACCGGGTCAAGTAGAATAAGACATGATGTGGTAGTATGCACGGATTTTACAAGTGCGTGATTTAAACCGAGAAATAGAATCTTTCGCGGGATTTTACTAAAATCAAGACGAAACCGTTAAGCAATGACCAATGGAATGTGTTAAGATGATGATGGATCGACACAATGATAGACAATTGTATGTTAGGACATATGATTGTTTGTAGGATTAGCAAAGATGTTGTTTGGTTGTGATTATACGGAGAAATTTAGGTCTAAAACTTAAAACCTCAATAACTTCTTTGGAGCGGATTTAGGCCTCAAGGTAGACCCAATAGTTCATTCAGCGTGCCATTCTCCTCGTTCTCACGGTCGTTTGATGGGTAGAAACGAAACGGAGTTCTGGATCAAAAGTTATAGCCGTTTGAAGTTTTGTCGGGAAAAGTCAACAAAATGCATCGATGAAATGGTCAAACCGCTTCTAACAATCCTCTATGAAGACAACTTGCTAGTTACAAGTCGCTAGAGACAACTCGCTGTGAACCAAGTCGCTACACACAAGTCGCTATGAACCAGGTCGATATACACAAGTCGCTATGAACCAAGTCGCTAAACACAAGTCGCTATGAACCAAGTCGCTAAAGAGCAACTCGCTAAGTGGCCAAGTCGCTAAAGAGCAACTCGCTAGTAACAACAGAGACAAGTTGCTAGAAATTGTAAAGACAAGTCTCTACCAAAAATAGGCGCCAAGTCTCTACGAAAATAGGCTACAAGTCTCTACCAAAATAAGTGTCAAGTCTCACCAAAATGGGCTACAAGTCTCTCACGGAAAATAGGCTTCAAGTCTCTACCAAAATAGGCTACAAGTCTCTGAGCGGATACATTGAATCTGGACACATGTTAGACAAGTCTCTACGAATCATAACCACAAGTCTCTGAATTATAACCACAAGTCTCTCACGAAGAACATAAACTACAAGTCTCACGAAGAACATAAACTACAAGTCTCTACGAATCATAACTACAAGTCTCTCGAAGAACATAACCACAAGTCTCTACGAAGAACATGACCACAAGTTGCTAGGTAGAAATATTCAAAAAAACACCACTTTTCAATCCAAAACAATCCAACCACACTAATTCAAGCCTTCTAAATCAAAACCTAAGCACTTATAATGATTCTAAACACAAAAGTACAATCAAAATTCAAACTTTAACACTAGGAATGGTTCAAATGATGCAAATACCACTAAACTTTTTCAACCCCAAAAGTCATATAAAACCACTAGAAATCCAAAAACATGAAAGATGAATGATCAAACCATGGCTCTTGATACCATTTGTAACATATTGGATTTCATAAACACATCATAACATATCAAATGGGGCGTATAGTTTAGAGGTTTTAGAGAGAGAAAGTAGGATGGGAGCCTTTCTAGAGAGAGAAAGTGAAAGAAAACATGGAAGGTTAGATTAGAATGAAAGGTCCAACCCTCTACCTTGGGAGGTAGAGGGTATTTATAGTTTTACATAATACGTCCTCCTTACGGACTGTGGATCAGGCATACAGTGGGTAAAGACCCGTCCTTCCTCCACGGTGTTGCACTAAACTATTCTACGCTACTAATTAACTAATTAACTACTAAATAACATAAATAACTACAAGTCTACGAGCTAACATATGCTAGACTATAATTGGGGTGACCGACACTTTAACATGGAATTTCCAATTCCTAACATTTACGCATAATCTTACTTGCTTACGCCTAAGCCAAATTGTAACTTTATTTTTGAAATGTTACGCGTACAAACTTGTAATAAGTTACTCATAATGTCACAAAACCAAAATGTCACTAATAAGATACAAAAAGTTAAAACGTTGTGTGATTAAGTAAACTTTGGACCTTAAAATTCAAAATTAACATACTCACGTAACTTATCACGTCAACTTTGGACTATTGGACTATATGTGACTTTGGACTCGTAACATTCATTAACATAACAACTTCAATAATTGGACAATAAAATCAACTCTTGACTAACATAAAGGTTGTCAGATTTAAGGACTCATCAACAAAGAAGCAAGGTGCAGTATTACTTGATTGTCTTCTCACTGACACAATCAAGAGTCTTCCGTCGTATCTATGATATCAAGAAGCGGTGAGTACAGGTAAAGTCGGTTTTATGGATGAGAAGACTTCATTGTTCCTACCAAGAAGACTAGAAGGTCGAGGCGCATTGGCGATCTTGGAAGCACGAGAGTGCCCACAAGTATCCCAAGAGGAACCCTTCCGCAAGAAAAGAGTCCCAACTCGGATCATCCGTCCTCAAATTAAACCTGAAGATACTCTAGAGGACGCCGACTCTGAAGCAACTGAGTCTGAAGAGGTGGTTTACTTTTCTGAAACAGCTACAGATGATACAACCTCACCGAGGTCAGAAGACAAACCACCAAGTCCCCAATCAGGCAAAGGGAAGAATTCAGCGACTGAAGAAGAAGAAGAAAGTTCTGATGAAGAAGACCCAAAGGATGACCAACAATTCCACAAAACTCTTAAGCATCTGAGGTTAGAGCATGCTGCAAAGGAATTCAACCTTTCGCAAACCAGGGGGCCTGGAGGTTCCAGTGGTGGAGCTCTCATCACACCAGTTCTTGATGCGGTTAATCAACCCGATAAGGGGCGGTGCCACCACTAAGGAATCTCTGAGGAAGAAGAAGAAGAGTATGAGGTTCCATTCGACTTTGAGGAAGAAGAACAGGAAAAGACTGAGAAGATAACAGATGAATATGTGGAGAAAGCGGATAAGGAAAAGGATGAGGAAGAGGCACGAGTTAAAGAGGAAGTTGATAGATATCTTCAAGATAACCCTGAACACAATCTGGAACAATCTTCAGAGCTACCTCAAGACCCATCCACAACTGAATCATCATCTCACTCCTCACCACCACCATTTTAAGAAACAACCACCAGATCATCATCCAGGTCAATTGATAAGGTTTTAAAATGTACCTTTTTGAGGGGTCGTTTAAGCCCTTATTTGATCACTTTTGTATCCGTTATTACTTAATATCGTTCCTTTTCACTTTTTAGGTCTCTTGAAGGCAAATTGTTGTAATGGCACTTATTTGGACGAAAAGGCACGGATATACAAGAGAATGGCCAAAGTCAAGAATCGAGACACTTAAGTCGCTAAAATACAAGGTGGCGGCGTCGCTTAAGCTATGACGCCGTCGAGCATTTTGTGACGACACGAAGCCAAATTTCTTATTTTCAAGTGGCGGTGTCGAGCTTTAAAAGAGTAGGTCGTCGCAACTCGACGGCCCTAGATTTGATCCGAGACGGCGTCGAAGGTGAGAGGGCGGCGTCACAAGCACAAGGTGACGCCGTCGCCAAGACTAACGTGGCCAAGACAAAACCCTAATGACGGCGACCGGCGCGTCACAAATCATAAGGTGACGCCGTCGCATATGTAATCTTATATAGAATCCGAATTTTTCGGTTTAGTGTGTAGTCTTTTGGGTAAAACCTAAACCAAACCAAGGATGTCTTGTACAGTATTTTAGGGTTCCAAACCTAACTTACATCAAGATAAGTGTTTTACTTCATTAATTCAATTATGTCTTTGATTATTTGTGTGTATGCTTGCATGTTCTCCATGTCCGCTAATTTACTTGTGTGTTTGCTTAGGGAATATGAAACTTAATTATTAAATATTGATTGGTTGTCTCTTATCTTAATTGATTAATGATCTAGTAATGCGATAGGTCATTCGTTGTGTAATTAATGCTTGATTAATCTTTGTGAACCTTGGGCTATAGCACTTAGAGCGGTTGTAGGCTAAACCATCCAAAGAGGCCTTAGAGTTAGAGTTTATAATCCCTAGAGGGTTTTGTAGACGAGACCCTTTGGTAAGTTCAAGAGTTAGGGATAAAGCATACCCTACGACTTTAGACACACAACGCGATTAAGAATAAGGGCGTGACAATTCAACCATCAATAGGAGATAATTAAGGAGTAATAAAGCGTAAGTGAACACATCTTTAAACTATCATACGAGCACACAATAATTAGACATAGACTACATACACCTTAGATTAGATTATTAGATAAGCGAGTAATCGGTAGAAATACCAACCCCAAATTCAAACCCCGAGATTCGTACCTTTCCATTTTCTAAAACATAAAAAGATAAAAAATAATCTTCCTCAACCCCAACCTTAGCGTAGTAACTTCTCACTAGCATTCCTATTCCCCAGAGAATGATATCAATACATGTGGCTTACCCTAATAGTACACTACAACGATTAGGTTCCTTTGCCTAGGTGTTATAAAACTTGCTCGAAAAAGGAAGTTCCTTTGACCACGAGCGACGTGTGTGTAGCGTTATCAAGTTTTTGGCGTCACCGGGATTAGAATAGCTAGTTAGTAGTCCACCTCGTTTAGGTTTCTTTGCTTGATTCCTATCAAGTAAATTTTTCTCATTTTAGCTTTCTCGTAGTCTATCCCTTCTTCGTGACCTTTGTTCGTAACCCCATCACTTTTCATCATGAAAGGTGATAACCAACCACCATTCATCAACCTACCACCAAATGACCGCCAAGAGCACGTAATCTTGGTGAATACTGAGACCAAGCCACCTAGGCTATAGGAACACCATTGAGCTTCGACCAAGCCCAAACTATGGCCCTACGATCCGACACCATCCGGTTGGTGCAAAGCGGATGTGCATTCCATGGACTTCGTTCCGAAGATCCAAATCAGCATCTAAGGGATTTCCTTAAAATTGTCGATTCCATCGACCTTGATGCTACTACTCGGGAGACCACGTGTCTGCGTCTCTTCCGATTCTCTTTAAGAAAACAAGCTAGTAAATGGCTTTTTCATCTTCCCACGGGATCTATTTCAAGTTGGGAAGATCTCACTACCCGTTTTCTTGCTAAGTTTTGCTTACCTAGCCCAAGTCAAGCACTTGACCATCAGTCCTTCAATTCTCTTTGCAACCAAATCAAAGATCCTAGTGAGTTGCATAGGATAGACGTAAATGAAGAGGATAGTGCTTATTTCAATCTTTACCCCACTAAGGAAGAGGTTGCTTACCATCAATAAATAATCGATAATCCCGATCACTATCGTTAGGATATGCCCAAAGATTAGGAGAGGAAATCCTTGGAACCTAAAAATCCCTTGTATGATCGGGTATAGAGTGTCGACCACGCTTACCTAGATACGGAATCTCCCATTAATGTGATGTCATCATTGTCTACAATGACATTATGAATGAGCGACTTAATATTAGGAGAGACCCTAAGTATCCGGTGGGTTGCAACTTTGTGGGAAGAGTCAAGGATGTACATGTCTTTATAGGAAATTTCACCTACCTAGTTGATTTTGTGGTCCTAGAAGATGTGGATGCGTCATTGACTATAGCTTATCCCAAGTAGTGCTAAGAAAACCGTTTATTGAAACATCTAAAATGAGCCATAATAAGTATGATGGAACGGTTAGGTTTAAGGAAGGAACCGATGAGATCACTTATAGGATGCCTTGGAAAACAAATGAATATGGCCATCTACCCATTTTTTAACGAGACAACATCAAAGCTTTTGAGGACAAAAGCAAGGGCGATGTTGAAAAGGTTATAAATTTATGTGGGAAGAAGGAAGCTTTATTATAAGGATTGCTTGACCCTCGGGCCTAGATATAGAGTCGATGAAAATTTTGTCAAGATGATAGAATTCTCATTAAGAATGCAAAGCGAGACAACGTAAAGACACGACTACGAGTCTAGCTACAAGACTCTTAAATAAAGAAAAGCGCTTCGTGGGAGGCAACCCATGCTTAATTGTTTGCTTGTTAGTGTCATATATCTTTTATTGATCGTTTATTTCTCATGTTTAAATTTGTAAAATGCTTTATTTTGTTTTAACCTCGTCTTAATTGCATATAAAGGTATTTTACATAAAGGATAAGTGTAGGAGGATTACACACTTTTTCAAAAGCGTAACCATGAGAATAGCAATTAATTAAAAGATATATATGTGTGTTTGTTCGAGTCAAATGCTTGTATCGAGTCATAATGGATGTTTTGCGAAATTTTCCGATTCTAAAGATGTAAATTTTCCGAAATTTTTCAAGAAAATCGAGACCGCTTTTTGTCGGGATAACTTTGGCGTCGAGATCGCAACTGGACGCGTCGGGAAGGAGTAAAACAACAGATTACTTTTTCTCGTTTTACGAGCTACTTATAAAATTTTGGAATTTTCCGGTCTTAATTTTCTAGAAATTTGTAAACATCTATTCCACAAGCATTATATCTTAGTTTAGTAGAGTCTTATATATATTATTACCGCCGATTTTACGCTAAGGTTTCGTTTGTTTTCTTCGAATGTGCGGGTTTTATTTATCAAGAAGAAGAAACAAAAGATAGAAAGGAGCTTTTCACGCATACATTTTTCTTGGAAAGGATTTAACCACCACTTCACACGGATCCTACCGAGCTAATCAGGAGAGTATTAGTTTCTTTCGTTTTTAATTACCTTCTATTATCATAACTTTGATACTTTTGGGGAACATTAGGGACAATGTTCAGTTTAAGTATAGGGAGGGAAAATAAAACGGGAACTTAGAAACTATGCTTATCCTTGATTATTTGCTTTGTCCAATTGTGTTTGTGTAATAAACCATGAGAAAATGTCGGTTAGGGTAATTTTGGCACCAAATTTAAAAATTTTCATCACATATAGGAGTGGGCCATTAGTCTTAACAAAAGCTTCTCACGGATAGGAAGTTGCATAACTGGCACAAAAACCCTTTACCACCTAAATTCCACCCAAAATGTGAGGATCACCCTTAGATTAGTAGGAATTAAAGCATTCATCTTTAATGCTTAGAGTGTGAACCGGTAGTATATTAGATTCTAGAACTTGTTTTGTGATGCATTCCGAGATCGCTAGTAAGACTACACTTGTGTAGTTAGGAATAACTAAATGATAAGAGGCATTAGGATAACCCTTGTTTGATACCGTAATATAATTACTTCTTCCACATCGGTTGAGTAATTCCCCACACCTTGCGTTGTACTCATCTTTAGTACACGATACCCCTAGTTAACCCTCGAGCCTATCCTTTTCGCGGTTCTCGTGATGTTTCGGTTTTGAATATCAATGAAGAGCATTGTTTACACCCCACCCCAAATGTACACCCAAATCGCCTTAGCCTACCTTGTATGCACTCACTTTTAGTGCATTATTGTTATCACCCTAAACCCTTAGTTCAATTATCTAGTTGCTTGCATGAGTTGCTAAGTCGAGTCATATCTTTTGTACACGTTTTGGGACGATTGAGACTCATGGGAAAAAGTTAAAGTTTATTAAATGATTGGAAGGGAGCGTTAAATTCCCTTATTTGCGTAATAACGTACCCCAAGTGTTTTGATTTTTTAATTCAAGTCAAATTAGTGTTAGAGTAATAAAAACTCAAGTGTAGGGATGTGCCTATAAATCCCTATCATTTTGATGTTACCAGTAGAGGATGGTAGAGTAAAAGTGTATGAAAAAAAAATCGAAAAAAAAATAGAAAAAGAAAAAGAAAAAAAATAGAGTGTTCAAAAAAAAAAAAAAAAAAAAAAACATGCGGGCTACCATCCTACATCTATCCTTTAAATTTATGTTTGTTTGTTTTGGTTATCTAGAGTTTAGAGTGTCGAGTCTTGGCTTAGCAACGCCATTCTTCAGATGCTTGTAACATAAGAGATTTTTGACTTGCCACCACTAAATAGCCTATCCCACCAAACCCTTTGTTTCCCCAAGTAAGCCTAACGTTACAACCCTTTAAAGACCTCTTTGATAGTCTTTACTAGGTGCTTACGCCAAAGCGATGGAGGTTTGATCTATTCTCAAGCCTATAGTAATATATGTACTAGGACCGGTTAATGAGTGTTTATCTTCCATTTCCAACTTGTTATATTTCATATACACCGAGAGAGATGTGAGTATCCAAACACCCCATGTGAGGTGCTAGTATGTAATTTTCGTGCTTGTTATGACTTTTATGGGCTTATATGTGTTGTGGACTGTTTTAAACCAATGCTTCATGACCCTAACTTATAAATTAATTGGCTAAAAGCACATTTGCTTGAGGATAAGCAAATACCAAGTGTAGGGATATTTGATAAGGTTTTAAAATGTACCTTTTGAGGGTCGTTTAAGCCCTTATTTGATCACTTTTGTATCCGTTATTACTTAATATCGTTCCTTTTCACTTTTAGGTCTCTTGAAGGCAAATTGCTGTAATGGCACTTATTTGGACCGAAAAGGCGGATATCTGAAGAGAATGGCCAAAGTCAAGAATCGAGACACTCAAGCTGCTAAAATACAAGGGTGGCGTCAACTGCTAAGCTATGACGCCGTCGGAGCATTTTGTGACGACACGAAGCCAAATTTTTATTTTCAAGTGGCGGTGTCGGGCTTTAAAAGAGTATGCCGTCGCAACTCGGGACGGCCTAGATTTGATCCAGACGGCGTCGGGAAAGAAGGACGGCGTCACAAGCACAAGGTGACGCCGTCGCCAAGACTAACGTGGCCAAGGCGAAACCCTAATGGCGGCGACCCGGCGGCCACAAATCATAAGGTGGCCGTCGCATATGTAATCTTATATATAGAATCCGAATTTTCGGTTTTAGTTTGTAGTCTTTTGGAGTAAAACCTAAACCAAACCAAGGTTGTCTTATGCAGTATTTTAGGGTTCCAAACCCTATCTTATATCAAGATAAGTGTTTTACTTCATTAATTCAATTATGTCTTTGATTATTTGTGTGTATGCTTGCATGTTCTCCATGTCCGCTAATTTACTTGTGTGTTTGCTTAGGGAATATGAAACTTAATTATTAAATATTGATTGGTTGTCTCTTATCTTAATTGATTAATGATCTAGTAATGCGATAGGTCATTCGTTGTGTAATTAATGCTTGATTAATCTTTGTGAACCTTAGGCTATAGCACTTAGAGCGGTTGTAGGCTAAACCATCCAAAGAGGCCTTAGAGTTAGAGTTTATAATCCCTAGAGGGTTTTGTAGACGAGACCCTTTGGTAAGTTCAAAGAGTTAGGGATAAACGCATACCCTACGACTTTAGACACACAACGCGATTAAGAATAAGGACGTGACAATTCAACCATCAATAGGAGATAATTAAGGAGTAATAAAACCTAAGTGAACACATCTTTAAACTATCATAAGAGCACACAATAATTAGACATAGACTACATACACCTTAGATTAGATAATTAGATAAGTAGAGTAATCGGTAGAAATACCAACCCCAATCCAAACCCGAGATTCGTACCTTTCCATTTTCTAAAAACATAAAAAGATAAAAAAATAATCTTCATCAACCCCAACCTTAGCGTAGTAACTTCTCACTAGCATTCCTATTCCCCAGAGAATGATATCAATACCGTGGCTTACCCTAATACTACACTACAACGATTAGGTTCACTGCCTTGGGTGTTATAAAACTTGCTCGTAGAAAAGGAAGTTCCTTTGACCCCGAACGAAGCGTGTAGCGTTATCATCAATTAAGAAACCCACTAATACATGGGCATCTCGTGCCAAGACCAAGATCCAAAAGGCTATCAAGCAAGCAAGAAGGCGTAACGCAATTGAAAAAAGTTGAATCAACTTGTCGGATGAGGTCAACTTACTTGGTAATGAGATGAACAATTTCATGGAGGAAAGAGAACAGATCAAGTTATTCCTCAGCAGAGACATAAAAGGAGAAATGGACGAAAGCAGATTGATTATACTCATCGTTCCTCCTCAAAGCGCCACAGAGTAACGAAGAAATGTTTGCAAAACAACTTTACCCATATCCGAAGACAATGGTCGAGCAAACAATTACAACAACACCGTGGTTATGCAAACCCGACCGATTCGACCTCTAATGTCACTTTGAAGTCGACTTGATTTCATAGCTACTAATACATATGTCTCCTCGATCTCCAACTTTCAAATTTGATGAATCAAAACTCTTTGAGGCATTGCTTGCATATCAGCGAAGACAACTTGCAAAGAAGCGGATGGTCGGGAAAAGCAACCAAGAGCGATGATGATGCGGACAAGGATCCAAAGGCTAAGCGTCGGAAGAAAGCAGGCTAGTCCTCATCTATACCTCCACCACCACCAAAGACCACCTCCACTACCCAAGCATCTCAGAAGACTTCTACATATGATAAACCTCGGGAGTCTGAGTCACCACCACCATTGGAGAAAAATGGTGATCACTTTGAATACACCGGTGGTGATGACGAAGAAATTCCCGAGCCCCAAAAACAGCCCTCATCTCCACCATCAATATAGCAGCAACCAGGACCATCATCCAAACCAAAGAAGAAGAGATCCACTCTGTCGTCTCCTTGTTAGATGAAGATGAAACGAAGAATATGAATGGTTCGACAAGCTAGTTGATGCTACACCTCAATTACGAAAGGCCAAGAACCGGCAGATGGTCGTACTATGGAGCATGTTAAGATTATCCGGGATAAGTTCAAAGTTAAGAATATGACGAAAGAAGAGCTATGCGGATCAAGAATGATGCATTTCAAGCTGCTAAAAGAGGCTCAAGCGATTGCCATTGAAGTCGAATCCATCTCGACAACATCGCGCGAGATATGTCTAACAACATTGATTGGCTCGATACAGAATCGAACATTGACTTCACAACGAGGATAAGACTCCATATTACATAGATGGACCAAACCACTACCGACCATTGGTCGACCAGCAAACCAAGATTCCTACCAATAATTCTTCAACAATGACCTATAATTTACGCTACAGTGGCGACATCGACAAAAAGTACGCTACATCACTCACCTTCAACATCCCAACAACGGTCTTCTCCAACAATGTTGCCATCGAAGAAGAAGCTGCCGAATGTTCGTTGACAACGTGGTGGATTATGATCTTGATGCTCAATATGGCATTCACCATTGGCCAGAAAGGAGAAGACTATACTATAGAAGCTGCCAAGTTAAAAAGTCAAACAAAGAGGTGTTTAGTGATCAAAGGATCGTTGCTATAATGAATGTCTCTCTGGCTACAAAGTGGGATTACTCATTCCTAAAGGAGATCAAAGTTAAATGCCAGGACGAGCAATAATATGACTTTACTGAAGCTGATTTTCCGAGGTTGTCGCTCAACGACATCGAAGACATGAACCTTGCTAAGGTACAAGGTCGGATGAGACAATTCTCCACCAACATTCAACTCCAGTACATCACATCATTGTTGATATTCATTGAGCGAGTGATCCGAGAACGTGTTGAAGATCTTCAACTTGTTGTGGAATCTTACCGTAAACAAGTCAACCTCACGAAACCGTTGCTACACTTTCCGACATCAACCAACTATCTCGGTACCATTTTTAAGAAACCAAAATTTGGAGTTCTTTACGCGATGAACTTCACCACAATTGCTTCATGGTGTACAACAAGGTTCACAAATTTTGCGATCACACGTTGAAGTTGGTTCGTGATGGGCTAGCTTATCGGTTGAAGGACATACAACAAGGAATTGGGTCAAAAAGCGGTGTAATTCTAAGGAAAGAAGGGATGCTAGGAAGATAATCACGAGGATAAATGAAAGATTGTTTCATTGGGATCGGATGCGGAGGCTAGAGAGCTTTGTGGGTTGAGGAGAGAGTTTCCTCTTACGGGTTACCAACGTCGAGAGAACTCTGGTCTAATTGAAGGATTGTGCGGTACTCTTTAAACTATCTCTTGATTGACATTTGGATTATATGATTTGTAAATTGACAATGGCTTGTGCACACATAACGAAAGTACAACCCGTACTTGTAATGAAAGGACCTTGTGGTGCGCTTGATTGCCACAATCCTATAAAAGGAGCGAAAAGCTTCTTACTTTTGAGTAAAACTTATCAAAACTTTCATTTTCAAAGTTTTGCTCAAAAGAACAAGTACTTACCCTTATGTTTTCAAAACCACGAAAGTTAATATTACTTGTTGAGGGGAGTATTTGCCAAAAATCTTTGTTCACAAAACGTTCTTCGGGGAAATCTTCCCACAAAACTCGAAATGGTCATATTCGATATCAAAATTTCATCAAAACAACACATATATGCCATTTTTAGGGGAGAATAATTGTGCGATACAAATATGTTGTAAATATGATAGAATCTTCATGTGCTAAGACTTAACCCATGAATTGACGAGATCGAACACTCATACATCGAAAAGATTTGTCTTCCAAGACTTATCCTAGTAGATTGTACCTCTTTGAGAAACTCTTGATAGACATGAACTTTGATAGGTTTGACAACCTTTTCAAGGTTTGTCCACACCTTCAAGGTAGTTATTAGAGCTAGTTATCACCTAAAAGGCGACAAAACAACTCTTTAACTATACAACGAAGCGTGTCTCATGAAATTGTCTATCTTGAGTCGATCAATTCAAAAGTGCGAGCTTTTCCTCACCATGCAGATTTCTATCAAAATACTCAACACGTATGGAGAGGAGTATTTCGAAAATGCAAAACTCTCGAAGTGTTTCAAACATGTTTTGATTCATAAACACCTTGAGAGATTTTCGAGAAAATGGTTTTATGGCAACATAGGATAGTCGAGGAGTTATAAGGTGACTAAGTTTAGGAATAAGCGTCTTATGATCCACCGAGCCGGAGGGATCTACCCAAGGACACCACCAATAGTTAGTATTTAGAAGTCCTTAGGTTTGATAATAAAAGGAGAAAATGAGAATCGGAGAAAGAAGGAGTTGAAGAATTAAAAGAAAAGTAAAGAAAATGGTGAAAAGAAATAGCCTTCCAAATTATTCAACTTAGGGCGGACACCGGGTTCAATACATATGCTCTTGGTTGTTACTAGATGACACCGGTATTGAAGATTAAAGTCGTCATAGACCCAGTGGCGCATACACTAAACCTTCTTAGCCACTCAAGTTTCTCTCAGCGAGCTTGTTTCATTCTCATGAGGGAACCTACATAAACCATCGACTTTCTCTTAGAGATTCTTTGGTATTGAAGAAGGAGACCTCTCCTAGTCTCCGCTCGGGAAAACCAAAGCGCACTATTGAGTCTAGAGCCACGAGATTCATCAAAGATCTCTTAGGAACACTCGACATTTCATCACTTGTCGTTCAACATTAAGGGCGCAAGTGATATAATTTAGAGTCCTACGGATCTTAGCAATCTTTCGAGAACATTTATGAGGGTTCACAATTGTGATCCTTAGTGATTGAATTGAAACTCCGCCATGGTCAACATCAAACGACCACGGCAGCAGGTCGCCGGTAACTCCTTGTGGGTTACGCTTAGTGTTGTATCAAAATGCGATCGTGGGGTGATGCTTGGTGTACCTCAATGACTCTTTGAGCGTAGGTGTACCGGTACATCGTGTTATCCTACTTGAGGGACTCCGGTTCGAGAACGACCTTTACAAGAATTAGAGATGTGTTTTCACATTATGTCATAACACGCTCGAAGTTTGAACTTGTAAGCGCCGGAAATCCCGCTAAGGAGATTCATTTCAAGAATCGAGTCACGAAGATGTGGGTCATTACTTGAACTTGTTCAATGTAATGCCAAGTCCCCTATGGGATTCGGACGGTGATTCGCCCGACCAAGGTGAATGGAATCAAGACATTCATCGGAAGAACAATCGTAGTGGCCAATTCTCTAATAAAAACCACGGTGATCGATTGGTGTTTTCACTAACCAATTCTTATGTTTACTTCTTATGGATGCTCACGGGAGATGATCGTCTTTGATTCTCCATATGCTCATACCAACAACAACACAAATTGAAGTTCTCTCGAAAGGCAACACAAAAGTCGAATGATTCTTCTTCAAAGCCAAAGAATCTACAAAGTTTAAAGACTAAGATAACTACATCAAAAACCGAAATCCAACGTCGAAGGCGTGTGAGCATGTTGGAGAAATACGTGGAGACAAGCGAGCAACGAAGCGGACACGATGCGAACAACAACATCATAACATCACCATTTCCACACGAACAAAGAACAAAGATTACGAAGATGTCAAAGTGAAAACTTCAAAGAAACAAGATCCTCACACTGGGAGATTTTGGAATCAAGACATTTCTTCTCACAAGAAAGAGGAATGTCGGAAGACATCAAGGCAGCGCTATTACATCTACACCAACAACCTATCCAAGATTGCTAGAGTCATCACTTAACTACTAACACTTAGGGGGAGATTGTTGGAATCACTCCTAACTTGTATTTCAAGTGTTAGTAATTAGTATGTAATAGGTTGCTTAAACTAGGCTTTTATGTTTGTATTAATGGCAAGGCTTATGTAGAAAGCCCATGAGTCTTGGCCCAAGCCCAATAAGTAAGGAAGGGACTAGACATGTTACCCTAGCTCCCTTCCCCTATAAATACTTGTGTAAACCTTCATTTGAAGGTTGGTTGTTCATTTCACATATATCTTACGCCTATCCTTTCTCTATAATCATACGTGTGTTTGTGTGTGTGTTCAACCAATCATCTTTACCTTTATTTCTTACATATTGATCCTTGTGTTAACTTATGGTGACCTAACATATCATTCTGTACATTTTACTTCCATTTTCTTATGATATTGTTCAGTTTATATTTATATGAATGTTTGAATTATTTGACTGCCATGTTTATATTATTGTTTAGTTGCTTCTCTGTTTGATATGTTTGTACCTTGTTATAGTCGTTGCTATTTATTACGACAATTATTCGATAGCTTCTATGTGACTTCCGTTTGAGTAGTTGTTTACTTGGTTATCGCATTTACCTATATCGTTCATTGATGCTCTACTTTTCTTGTCTTTCTTTGATTTCTATGCCTTCTATATTCGCTTTCTTCCGGATATATGTTATTATTGTGTTCTGCGGGTTCTTCATTGACTCATTGTGCTCATTTCGTTGCGACTTTGTTATCGTCTCCTTTGTTTCGTTTTATATTTTTATTATGTTAGCTTTTGTTTTGTTATATCATTCTTTGGGCTTTTAAGCTCACCGCATTTTCTTTTCCATGCGGCGGTACCAAGTAGGATGTTGAGTGAGTAGGAGCATTTGAGTGATCCGACCATAGTTTCCTTATCATTTTGGACTTATTTTGAAGAGCAATTGTTTGATATTTCATTTCTTTTAGACATGTTAGATTTTGTATTTACTTTTCAAGTCATTCTTTTATATGGCTTTGTATTTTATTTTATAAGACTTCCGCTTGCGATTGTTTTATGTATGTTCTGATATGACATTATAATGTAATACTTCTACCCTTGCCGGGTTAGGGTGTTACACTTTCAAATAGATTTCAGCGACATTTAATAGTGAAAGCTTTTCTAGTCACTATTGACAATAGTCACATCTATTAAATGGTTGCAACGTTCTAACGACGAATTTTCTGATCACAAACCTTTGCCATTCATCATATTCAAAATCAAGTTAATTAGTTTATACAAGTGTGCACTCCACACCTCCTAACTTGTATTCGAACTTAACTTGAAATCACTTTGGTCTTGGGTAATCTTAATTACACAAAATGCTTGATGACACTAAAATCACTAACAACATATTTGTAGTTAAAATTGGTTTACATGAAAATGAACACGAGCTTAAATAACTTTGTCATGGAGTCATTCATTTGATGTCGTGTGATGTACTTAACTCGATAAGAACCGACAATATGTCTTGCTTATAGTAGAGGTTCGATGGTTTCGTCATGCATTGGACTCATCAAAGGGCGGCCCTAACTCCTACCAGTGCGGTGCCATGTCGAGTCCTCAACTCGTGGCGTGTACCACACCTTTAATGTTGAGGTACTCTAACAAGACCAACAAGATAAATTATGAACCCTCACATTCAACACGCTTCCAAGCGGGCGCCTTTCATAATTTGGCTCGTGACATTCTCCCACCACCAATTCATGCACAACTTGCATGGTCATTCTCTCAACGAATAACATCTCTCAAATGATTTGGCTTTACTCGACTTTGTGGCTTAAAGGGACACTGGACTTTCAACTCCTTGAGTAATGAGTCTCAGCATGCATCGACCTCCTTCCTTCTTGGATTAGTCCATTACTCTTTCTGACGACTTAAGATTTAGCATGCAGTGGTTGTCATCCCGCTTGAATTAGTCCATTATTCTCTTTGGCTTTCATCGAATGCGACATTGTGCCTCGGCGGTAAACTACGTAATATTAGTTATGAAATGTTTATGGTGCGTTTAGTTGGGGGAAAACATCCTTGTTTTTCACAAAATGTTTTGTGAAAAACAGAGATCGCGTTCAAATAAACATTTTCAACAAAATGTTTTGCCAAACACAAAATCCTCTATTTTATAACTTAACAAAGAAAATTTTAAAACAAATTTTAGTTGTTTTCCTTTGTAACCCCTAACCCTCTCTCCCTTTCTTCAAAATAGAATATACAAACATCAACTAAACGCGTTTTTATTATTTTTAGATTCATTGTCATTAGCAAACAGAAATAAGTTAATGTAAAAGAAAAGTAGTATAACACACGCAACAGGCATCTACTATTTTTAATTACTAAAGTACTTAAATAAATAATTTTGATATGCAAACAAAGACTTGACAGTTGAGGCGGCTAGTGTCGAATTAAAAAGACTGCGAGTGCTTAAAATAATTAGTCTATGATTTAAGGTGAATGCATGATATCATAAGCAATCCTATCAAAAAGCTTGATGGATTAGTTCATGTATAGAACAATTATACTTTTGTCCTTTACTAATAATATCATAAACATTGTTTTCAGAACTCGATCAAGAGTGTGAATGGTCGTTTACTTATAGCGTCTTTTCAAAAATATATGTTTCAAGAACCGTGATTCAAATTCAGGACGTGATTTTCAATACTGATAGGCCCAAGTTGCTATCGTTACACTTCAGGAGTTCTCCTAAAGTCATGACATGAAGATGATAAGGAATTGTTCTATGACAAATATTCCAATGACATTTTGTTATATATTAATGACAACAACCAATATATTTTATAGCTTTACTAATCACCTAGTAGGGATATCCAAACAAAGGAATCGAAGACAATCACAAAATAAGTTTCAACAATGGGTGATTTGTGAGCACGCCAAACAACATCGTGTATAATATTCTTAACTTGAGAATTTTAATAGCTTTTTTTTTTTTTTTTAGCCTAGCCGAAGCTGCCATAGGTCGCAATTTCACTATTTGTTCAATCATTTTCTGCTTTATAAAATATTGACTTTATGAAAAGTTAAATGATGAAGCATAAGCATTACAGTATCAAAATAATAATTTTGGTGGCAACGACCAAGATTTTGTCTCTACCAAATGTAACAAGAGTAGAGATATTCCCCGATTAAAGCACACATGAAAACCATCTGCAATTTTTATTATCTTAAACATATTTTATTAAGCTAGAGTGGTTGTTGATTTGTCATGTGTCACATTAAAAATATTGTTCCACCATATAGTTTAAAAAATATTCTACTCCTTCGATATCGTTTTGTTCAAACTACTCGTGCAATTATATTTTTTTCTTTTTTTGATATTTCTATATCTTAAAATATATACTCACTGTGATTTTTTGTTTATCATTTATTTTAGCGCTTTTTTATTTTATTTTTGCTTGTGTTACCGTTTTTCTATCTTATAATTATCGTTCCTTTTTATTCGAGCGATAACTTTTTACACACACATAATATATCTCACGCTATTTCATTCGGAGTTGAGATCAATATAGATTTTGTATTCTTCATATATCCAATGAACCAATCATATCCATTCATTTTCATCAAAATTAATAAAAAACCATTTCACCTTTAAATATATATATATATATATATATATATATATATATATATATATATATATATATATATATATATATTAGGGATCCGGTGAAAGTAAATTAAAATAAAAAGTGGTGAGAAGTGACTAAAACCACGCATTTGAGATGTAACGACTTGCATTAGATGCATTTCTATTCATATAGATGCAACATCTTGAGTTTGAAAGTTAATTTGATGTATAGATGGTGCAAATTGATTTTCATGATTTCGGCACTTGGAGGAACAAAAACAAGAGAAATCATGAAATGCATCTAATATCGTATATGCATCGATTAAAGCTAGAAAACACACTATGGTGCGTTATAATGCATCTAAGATTATAGGGATGCATCTAATTTAGGTCGGTGCATCTCGGTTCTGATTATAGTTCTTCTTATTCTTTCTTATTTTAAGTAATCTTCTTATTTGATCCTAACTATATATATATATATATATATATATATATATATATATATATATATATATATATATATATATATATATATATATATATATATATACCTTACAAGCGGTAAATCGTTATGAGCGAAAAGTAATTTGGGAGAAAGTGAAATGATTATTATTGCATTTATTATCAAATAAGATACATAGGAGATGAGAGTTTAAATACAAAAATAAGAGGGAAGGTACAATAACATCTAACAAACTAATTGTTATATTTACAACATTGGTCCTTTAGATTCTATAAGTATCATTTTAGCCCATGTACATGTATACTCTTTCTTCCCCCTTTTAAGGTGGAGTTGCTAGCAAGAGTAGAGTGTTGTATTTTGTTCAATGCCTTTGTCATGATATCTGCTAACTGCAAGTGTGAAGGAATATGTGCAGTTTGAATAAAACCATCTTGAACCTTTTCCTTTATAAATGACAATCAATATCCACATAATTTGATCTGTTATGGAAACTTGGATTAGCAGGCTACATTTGGGCATACTTGTTATCACAAAATAATGTCACGGGAAAAGTGACATGAATGTGTAAATCCTTAAGAAGACAGATTCCTTTCGAATACTTGAGCAAATACAGCTTGCAAATGAGTATCCTTTGGTACTGAAACAAACTGACTTAGGTGTTGTACCACATAGGAAATTTCTGGTCTTGCCATTGTAAGATACAACAGTCTCCCAACTAATCTTCTGAAATGACCAACATCCTTTTAAAGAATCCCTTTATCAGCAAAAAGTTTTAAATGAGTAGGCATAGGAGATGGTGCAAGTTTACAAGCAGTAAGACTTGCATTTTGTAGTAGATCAAGAATGTACTTCCTCTGATTGAGATGAGTACTTTATTTATTTCTACAAATTTCAATCCCCAAGAAATATTGTGACAACCTAAGGTCTTTTTTGGTAAATTTCTGATCCAGTGCCAATTTTGTGGCATTAATGTCTTCAACATAGTCTCATGTTATCAAGATGTCATCCACATACACCAAAGCTGCTGTAAACATAGAACCTTTGTTTTTGACAAAAAGTGAATGATCATGTTTGAATTGCTCAAAGCCCAAACTACAAAGAAACTTTGACAACTCTTGGTTCCACGGTCTTGATGCATGTTTCAAGCCATATAAGGATCTCAATAACTTGCATACTTGCCCTGGCTTAGATTTGTTGTATCCTTACGGTGGTACCATGTAAATCTCTTATTCTAGATATCCATGCAAAATGCATTATTGACATCTAATTGGTAGAGGTCAATCCTTTGTTATAGCTATAGCAATGAGCACCCTTCTGTTTCCAATTTAGCATCGGTGAAAAGGTGTGCTTGTAATCCTCGCTTTTCTTGTTGATTAAACCCCTTATTACAAGCCTTGCTTTGAACTAATGTGCCATCAACTTTATACTTGACTTTGAAGACCCACTTAGAAGTAATAGGTTTACTACCCATGGGAAAAGTAGTGACCTTCCAAGTATTTTTTTTTTTTGGTTCCAAATCATCAAGTTTTTTGTGCATAGCAGTTACCCATTTGGGATTGGTACAGGATGGTAAGTTGGTTGATGTTGCACTGAGTTAGCAGATGACTTAGGACCAACAAATTCTTTAAGCCATTTGGGTGTAATATTATTTTTAGTAGACCTTCTCAAAGGTATATAGGATGTAGGTTGAGTAGGGGCAGTGTGTTGTGTTTCAGGATTATAAGGAGCAAGGTGTTATGTGACAGGAATCTCCATATGTTCTTTTTGAACATGCATAGTATCATGCAAAATAACAGGATCAGGCAATGTATGAGTAGGGTAAACATCATCATCTGGATCATCACTTTCAGGTGCTACCATGGGTTTTTGAAAGACAAGTGTTGGTTGGGTAGTTTGATCCTTAAATGAAAAAGTGTCTTCCATAAACAATACATCCCTGCTGTGAAAGACTTCATGAGTAAGTAAGTTATATAGTTTGTACCCATTTTACCCTAGTGGATATCCTAGGAACACACATTTGACTCCTCTTGGACCAAATTTGTCTTTGTGATGTTTTAAAGATGTTGCATAACATAAGCACCCAATTGTCTTAAGCATGTAAAATCTCATAAGGAGACTTCCAAGACAACTGTTTCATGGGCATTTTGTTAATGAGATAGGTGGTTGCAAGTATCTGAGACTCCCAAAACTTTTAGGCAAACCGGCATGGATTTTAAGTGCTCTGGCTGTTTCTAGCAAATGCCTATGTTTTCTCTACAACCCCATTTTGTTGTGATGTATAAGCCATAGACCTCGATGGACAATACCCTTGATGTTCAAGAACTCCAACATCTTTTGATTGACTATTTCAGGTCCATTGTCGATCTAAGAAAACGATCTTTGCATCAAAATGCACTTACGGATACTTAACAAAGGTAGATAAAATTCCTAGGATCGATCTTTGTATGAACTAAGTATGTCCAGTGGCTTTGCTTTTATCATCAACAATGGTGTAAAAGTAGTGTGCCTCATTAAGTGCGGGTGCATTATATGGCCCCATAGATCACATGGATCAACTCAAAGATAGTCGAAGAAGAACTTGTGTGTTTGGGAAAAGGAAATCTATGAAATTTAGCAAGCAAACAACTATCACATGTAAAGTCGGTTTATTCATAGACTTACAATCATGCAAATGAATCTTCTTAGACATGGACAAATGTCCTAATCTAGCATGAATAGTTTGTGAATCTATAACACTTTTAGCAAAATTACTAAGAACCGGAGAATGTTGAAAATCAAAAACATTGATTGAATTGACAACACATTTATCAGATGGTGAAAGAGTTGAATCCAAGGAAGTGCAAGTGTACATGCATCCGCTAATAGCCACAACTTCTTTAGTTAAAAGGTCCTCGAAGACACAATAAGATGGAAAGAATTGAGCAAAGAATTTTTAAGTATTGAGAAGTTTTCCAACTGAGAGCAAATTGAACTTGAATTCAGGAACATATAACACATCTAACAACATAACAGATGGTGTTAATTGAATGTGTCGATTGTAGTAACCAGTTTAGAAGTGCCATAAGGTAAATGTACAATTATGGGCTTTGTAAGAATGAAAGTTGTATTAAATAGTGTGATATGAGAACTCATATTATCGATGCACCAATATCAATAATCCACTCATTTATTCTAATACCATTACTCTGTGATGACAAAGCAAATGTTCGACATGAAGGACATACCAACATGATGCATTGAAGTAGATGCACCCCAAAGTCCCATCCATCACTCTTGCCATAGAACATTTTGAACACCTCTTAACATACGCAACAACTAACTTTTGATCCACACATGGATAACATTGATTGTCGTGCAACTCATTCTTAACTCTCATGTCAAAAAGAGTTTCCTGCCCAAAATCCATGACATTAACAACAAACTTCCCATTTTTCTTATTTTTCTTTCCTTTATACCAGTCTGGATACCTAATTTTCTCAAAGCATTGCTTAACACTATGTTCATCCTGATCACAATTTGTGTAGTGTTTAAAACCTTTCACATCTTGTCTCCCTTCACTTCTTCTTTTCACTCGTTCCTGCAATTCTTGTTTTGACTCGTATTAGCAAAGAATGCCATTGGTTCAGTCACATGATTAGTAACTTGTTTTTGCTTTTCAATCGGTTAGACTATGTAATGTGCCTTGTTAACAGTAGGCAATGGATCCATAGCCAATATTTGATTCCTCATAGACTCATATTCATCATTGAGTTTCATCAAAAACTGTACCAATTTTGATCTTCCTTTTGTCTCTTTTTAACCAAATGACATGAGCACTCTTGCATTTTCCCACAAGAACAAATAGGAACACCATATCAAGTTGTGCAACTCATCCCAACACCTTTTCGGTTTATTAAAATAAGTCGCAATGAGAGATTACCATGACTTACATCGGACAATTCCCTTTGAAGTTGATGATGAAAGGACCATTACTTTGGCCATATCTTTCGGCAATTTCTTTTCACAATTCGAGAATGAGACTATGCATGAAATGCCTCATATAACTCACCATCCATGGAATTGAATTTAACAAGTGACCATATAATCACATCCGATCCATTTTTAAATTCTTACCCTCAATAGTTGGCCTCACACATGTACCATCAATAAAATCTAGTTTAAGCTTTGTTCCTAGTGCCATCTTAACAGTACGACTCCATCCTAAGAAATTGCTTCAATTAAAAGGTGTGTTTGTGAGAACCATGCAGGTGATCGAATTACCAATATACAAAGGATCATTGAGTGAATTTGACGTATTTGAACCATTGCCATTTGAATTAGTATTAAGACCCACAATTGATGAATTTTAAACAAGAATCCCCAAATTTTATGCAGAAACCCTAATTTCACAATTAATCACTTAAATCCCCAATTATTAACAAGCGCACAATTTAATACCTCAATATACTGTGTTTTAATCACCAAAACACCTAATCGCTCAATCTAGATCAAGAACTGAACCAATTCAAACCTTATAGAATAAGATTTGAAGCAATTTAAATCAATAGAACAATTAAACGATGTTATAGAACATGTATTAGATTCAATATTAGGGCAAAAATTGACCTAAAATGCGTGCTCTGATACCATATAAACTGAAAGTAATTTGGGAGAAAGTGAAATGATTATTATTGCATTTGTTATCAAATGAGATACAGAGGAGAGTTTAAATGCAATAACATCTAACAAACTAACTGATATATTTACAACATTGGTCCTTTAGGTTCTATAACTATCATTTTAGATTAAGCGACGAAAAATACACTATCATGACGAGAACTTTTAATCTTTAGTTTCGATATACTTTCGACGAACCTTTTTTTTCGAGTTTTGTTTTGGTGTAAAATTTACGTCTTGAAAAATCACATATGATTTCATAAAATCCCATGTGATTTGAAAATAACAAATCACATATGATTTCTCCAGACGTAAATTTCATCACTTAGAGGGGAGGGTATCATACGCCAAGAATGGCGTTTTCCCGGAAAACTCGACACGAGCACGCAACAACCACATCGGGCCTCACGTTTTCGCGTTCTGAGCAGTCACGACCAACCCAAATGGTTTCAGAAAATGCCACCCAACGGCGCCAAAAGGGTACCGGCCCTCGCGTTTTCTTTTTTTTTTCCTCTTTTTATTTGTGTTTCTGTGATGTTTTCGTGTGTTTTTATGTTTTTGTTTAATGTTGTTGTTGCAAGTCTTGGAGTTGCTAAAGGAAGAAAGGTTTTCTTTTTTTCTTTTTTTTTATTGAAGAAAGGAAGAAGAAAGAAAGGCGAGTAAAATTAGGTGATGGTGGCTACAAGGTAGAGTTTGGTTAGGGTAAAATTAGGTTAGGCTGCTTATAATACTTAATTTTGGGCCTCCTGTATTCAAGTTGGACAAAATATTAATTTTGGGCCTCTAATAAAATGTTTTTTTTTTGACAAGATATATATTTTTATATCTTTTTATTTTATTTAATGTATTTTTAATTAATGAAATTTTAATTTTAGATAAATTTTTTTTTTAAATAAATAGAAAATAAAATAAAATATGTGAGTCCATGTGCATTGTCTGACGACATCGAATATGGAGTTATAGGAGGAATTGTGTTTTGGTGTTGTGGTGAATTTTGGTGTTATTGGAAAATGTCTTGATGTACAAAGACTTTTCCATAATACCTAACAGGACGGCTTGAAGGTACCTAATGCTCTTACAAAAAAATGTCTAAAAAACAGTTTCTCGAAGTATATATCGAAGTGCCCCTCTATAGATAGATGATTTAATTCTCGTCGTGATGGTATAATTCTTTTCGCGTAACGATTAACGGTTTGCGAGATATTTAATTTTTAAAAAAAATGTGAAAGTTTATTTTATTTTATTTTATCAAAAAATGAATGACTAAAATTGTTTCGGTGAATCTTTAGATAATAATAGATCTACATTAAATTTTTCTCATTTTATACATGTGTTTAATAAAACTTGAACAGCTGAAACATAAACTTTTGTTATTAGTTGAAAATCTGTCTCGTATTATCTTCAAGACTCACACTCTTAAAATATCCATGTCTTAGATATTTAGACACAATCACCAATTGCAAACTTGTCGTTTTTTTTTTCTTTTGAACGGTAGCGAACCGCAAGATTTATTTTCACAATCATTTTGGTTAATGAACTTCTCATGCAACTTGAGATACTATTTGGACACAAGTCTACGATTGGTGTAAACTTGTTCATTAACATCAAACTGAATCAAAATGACGTCGGAAAAAAGTATTATAACACCAAGTGTAATCTTATATTTTATTGCAAGTATCAAATGAAGAATATAAAATACAACAGCATTCCTTTTGTTGCCAAACTAAACATACAAACAATTTACAAATTTACGTGGTTAATATACAATGAACTTGGTTCAAAAGTCCAAATAGGGGTGTTTTTGTTTACGAAGGTAGAATATTATTCAAACAAAACAAAATAGGCCGACATATAACGTCAAAAAGTCACAAGTACACAAGCAAAAATGTACCATAATTCCATAAGAATTCAACAAGTCAAAATAGGAGCAATAGCCAAAGCAGACACTACATGCAATTTGGCCACCACATGACCACAACACAAGTTAAAATAGGAGCTAAGTCGAGTGTTAACTACTTTGGGCTTAGTTTATTTAACAAAGCCCTGATCCAACCCGATTGTCCTAAATGGGCTCTAAGTTAACCTATAAAACTTGGTCCGATGCATGCTAATTCTGAAATTCTGAGAGCTCGTTCATTATTCACATGTGTTACTGAACTCACATCTTCTAATTTATCTATCGGTGAGAAACCCTTTTTTTTTTAATCTAGTCGATTGTAACTAATAATGTTTGTAGATTTTTTTTTTTTTTTTTTTTTTCCTAGTTAATAAACTGACTTGCATTACAAGATATTCAATTTAATGACTGTTGCTGATTAACTTGTAGCATAGGATTATAGGAGGGTGGGTATTGCTGATTTACTTTGGATAAAAACTACAGTATAAAATAAGAAATTATTATTACAGTATTATTTTGGTAACGTTAGTTCTTTACATGTTTGTTATAGATGTCAAACCTCAATATTACACATATTCATGTTTTTTTATACATTTATAAATTACAAAATGATGGCATTGTATTTTGTACAGGAGGAAACAGGTGACCCTGAAATAACAGATACAGTGATAATGAAAGCTTCTACACCAACTAATATTAGACAACTAGTAATTGAAAACGAGCCGCATAATTTGGATGGTTTAATCCTGAGACCCTTGGAGAATATGGCCTTGCAGAGTTTACCACATGAACATAGTGGACAAGAAATTGCTAAGCCTTTATTACTTTCTACACCAACAATGCCACATTCTACATCGACAACCATGGAACTTACAACACAAATACCAGAAGAATTTGTAAGTCTATTGTCGACGTTCCAAATTACCCTTTTTTCTATATATTAATTTACTTACACATGCATGGCACTGGTTTTGTAATACAGGAGTGGATACGTGTCACATCAACTTCTGAAGTAAGTTTTGTACACAATATCTTGTTTATATATATACACACTCACAGTTAAGATGATAGCACTTGTTTTGTAATTCAGGAACGTGAGAAATTTAGAAAGTGGTTATATTCTACGGAAGAAAATAGGGCAAATCCTGAGGTGAGTCTATTATTAACATACGCATTATCATGTTTTTTAATATGAATTTATGCAGTTAGGCTGATTGCGGCACTGGTTTTGTAATACAGGAATGGGAGAGATGGTTAGACTACGCAGAATTTTTATATACACCAATTGTAGATGTTCCTGATCCTGACGTAAGTCTATCATTAATGTACACAATACCATGTTTTTCTTTTACATATAAATGTACACAGTTAAGATGATGGCACGTATTTTGTAATACAGGAAGATGATAGATTCTTAGACTGGCAACTTTCTATATCACCAAGGGAAGCTCCTGATGTAAGTCTATTAGTTAGTATTAAAAAAATATGATATTACACAGTTAAGCTGATGGCACTCATTTTGTAATACAGGAACTTAAGAGATTAAAGTGGGCACATCGTACAGCAACCGCAGATGATACTTCTCCTGATGTAAGTTTATTATTAACCTACACGTTATCATGTCTCTTTTTTTATTTTATTTTTTAAATGTACACTCACACAGTAAGATGATGGCATTGTTTTTGTAATACAGGAACGTAATAGATGGAGCCTTCAAGAAGAAATCTTAAAGCCACTTGAAACTGCACTGGAAGATATTCAAAGCTATATAAAGCTATGTGCACTGAAACATAGTGACATTGGAGATGGAAATAGTTACGCTGACTTAAAACAAGATCATACAATATATACTTTTAAAGGAAGCATGGTCTTTATGAATGGTATATGTTGCTTATGGTATTTGTGCTTTTACTTTTTTGGTATGTAACATATACATCAAATTTTTCTTCTGAATATTGGCAGCGAAATGCCTTCTGGATATGGACCAAATTATTAAATTGCCCTGGAATACCATTACAAGTAAAAGAAAAGGACCAGTATTTGTTGGGGAGGTGATGTTTGATTTTTTGTCAATCATGGTTTTGAATATACTAGAGTTTCTTTAACTGTAATTATATGTTTCCTGTGGTATTTTATTATTACAGAAAATCAAGGCACTATATCTGGAATCAGACATGATAAAGGAAACACCCTCCATAAATGAACTTGGCGTTGTAACTATAAAGCTATCAGGGAAATGGATTGCTAAGGTATTTTTTTTTTTTTTTTTTTTTTCCAACTCGTTGAAACCATGTTAAAGCTTTTACTTAGATTCTTTATAATTCCTTGCAGTGCATTCATAAGATGCTAAAAGATGGTATAGAAACATGGGCACCAAAACTTCATGTGAAAAGGGTAATACTAGACTATCCCTCATTGGATGAGGAAATGCATGAGGATTTGTTTCGAAGATGCTCTATCAGATACGCTCTAATGAGAATTTTAGAGTATTCAAAAGTGGATGTGACCACCGGCCATCGTTCGATCTTGCCCACATTTTCTGAAAAAAGAGTACGTATTACCGGTCATCGTTTGAATCTTTGTTATATTAAATCTTTCTATATTTACGTCTATATATATATTTTATATGAAATTACATTTTCCACATTGCATGTTTGATATTAAATAGGCATATTTTGCAGTTTTTGCGTTTAATATAATTCCATTTATTTCAGTGGGATGATATATTTGCTCAAGTATTGGATAAATGGTTTCCGTATGAAGAAATAGAAGGATATGTGCTGATAAAAGGAAAAGTGCCTTTTATTCTTCCGAAAAGAGATTTCGAAAATGCTTATAAAGATATCTTTGCTTTGTGGTACTTTACTTGCTAAGTTTATTGAAAATGCTTATTGTAAAAACTCTTACGTACGTTTCACCAATGTTTTATAAACAATGGCTTTCAAATCTTCTGTCATATGTAGGAATGGACTTTGCGAGCAAGAAGCAGATTGGATAATATATTTGACTCCTGTACGGCAACAGGTGTATATTGAAATGTGCTTCGCTGTAAGTAACCTTTACACAGCAGCATATAACTTAACTGATTACGCGTTTAAAATAAAGATGAGAAATTCAGTACCCATTAATTTTTCCAGGCTGCTAAACATGAAGGGTGGATGGTCCCAAGTGATAGGCACCAACCCCCTAGAACAAGTTATGCAGGATATCGAGCTTGCACTTCTGTACTGGATGATAATTTGTTAGACAAAGCTAAAACTCGTTGTGTAGCGGTGGAACAAGGTATACCAGATATTGTTCATTTATTCATTATTTATTTTCGTTAATTACTAATGTGATACCAAAATTAATTTGTTATAAAAATCATTCAACCCTTTCATAAAGTTGTCTAGCTTTCATCTTGTTTGACCTGTTTTGATTCTAGTTTTCTTGACCCATTAGAGATAAAACATGTCCCATATCATCAGTACATTAAATATTACAACGAGATTGATTTTAAAATGGCTAAATTTCACTTTATTTTTAATTTCTTATCAGGCGAGGCTGCTAAGTTGCTTGGGTATACCGCTGAAGTAGTTTTAGATTGTGTCTTCAGGTGAGATTCTTATGCTTTTATCATGATTTTTATCCCTTATATTGTACTTATCCTATCATTATTCATTATGCAAGTAATAATGTTACTTTCTATGAACTTTCTGTAATCAGAATTTTACTTCCTAATCTTTTATATTAAATATATATATTGAATGTAGCAATGTTCACACTTGCTATTTCTGTCGTCTCATAAAATATAAGATACCCTAACTTTAGGTCAAGTTTCATACTTATTCATATTCAATGCTTTGCGTTTTGTGTTCTTAACAGGTATACATCCTTGACGAAGCATCGGTTGGCTGTTTGCACATTTGATATTGAGATGCTTAATGAAGAGGTATTTTTATGGTGTTCTTGAATTACTAGTAATGTCATGCTATTCTATATTGTATTCTCATCATCTCCTCAAATTCATTGATAAATAGGGAAATACTTTCCTATATTTGCTAAATACACAAGCTGAAATTCGTAGAATTACCGATTATTATCACAAAGACATAAGTGAGTTAAAGGTCAGAATTTTTGCTTCCTTTCAATGTTACAAGTTTTTCATCTCGGACTCAAGTTTATTGCTTTCTTCTTGAATACTAAGAACCGATATATATGTTTGCGACAGGCTTTAGAGTTAATATTGGAGAAAGATGAAGGATGGGAGGAAGATGAGCAGCGTATGTTGGGATTGCATTTACTCGATTTTACTGAGGTAAGACAATCTCGTAATGAACTTTTACTACTTTCAACATACATGACCCTAGTTGAAGTGAATACTTGGTTTTATTTCCCTAGGTTTTTCTAAAACATTGTAGTTTCTTTTAATATGCTCTTTAATGTATGGTTAATATAAGTTATCTAGTCCCATGCTTATAGGTAAGCAACAATACAACACGATGTGTAGCGTACTAGAATAAGTAAAATTTGAGAATAATGAAACATATAAGTAATTAAACTGTATACCAATTAAAAAACCCAGTTCAGTTTCTAACTTGGCACAGACATTTGGGTTAAATATAAAATAGTTATTTGCTTGCCTAAATGAAGATATTTCACAAACGTAGACGAAAAAAATGAAGTGAAAAGTTTGATTTTTATAGATTTTCATAATCTTGTTAATATGATTGTGTAAATTATATTATCGTATTAATACTTTAACTTTCTTTTCCAGGCTCTCGAAGAGTCATGTTTATCCGTCTTGCCACACAAGCTGTGCGAATATCTTTATGATTTAGCTAAGAAATTTAACCTTTACCATTCCTGTGTCTGCAAGGTATATCTACTTACATACAATACTGAATTTAATTTCCGATTCCATTAAATCAAGGTTAACTTTTATGAAAAGTATTTGATTTTCAAAAAGGTGTCGTTAAAATATTGCTAAGTTAGCAGGTCTACTGAAGAGAGCATAATATCTACTTACCAATGTTTTATCGAATCTATTCTCAGGCTCTCTTAAATCGAGCCAATTTTCTAAGAAACTAATTTAATTTTAGAAAGGCATATGATTATTTTTGTTGGGATTTAGCGTAACTTTATAAGTTTTGGCAGGATGGGTCTGTTGCGGCGCCAAGCACATTATTGCTGTATGAGGCAACTTCTGTGGTTATGGAAAAATGCTTTCATCTTCTTGGGATCACGCCGGTATGAATTATCTAGTATATTTTTTTCTTTTTAATTTGGTTTCTCTAGTCGGGTTTGTTCCCGGGATTCTTATATGGGACTACCTTTTGCTTATAAACCATGGATTGTTTTACTCCTTTGTTTGAAAGGGAGTATCTGAGATTTATTCATGTTTTTGGGTTTAGGTTCTTTAATATAAATTCGGGTGTATTATGCAACTATAAAACTCTTTAACTTACATATTGTTGAATCGATTCATGTTTAAATAATTCACTATGAAGAATTAAAGTATAAAAGGATTTTTCAAACCCAAGTCAAGTTTAAATAACCCAAGTAAAATTATTACGGTCAATGTTAGTCACAATTCCACATTTTATAACCAGTTTTTAACTTCTTTTATGTGTAGACATCCTCATTGTTTGCGTTATCAATGACCCAACTGCCTTCGAGATTACTATTTCCTGCTGTGGAGCGACCAATGGATGCAAATGCTAGGTAACTACCAGTTTTCATATTAAAATAATTGATATTTGCTATATGAAGTTTATTTCATTTCATGCAATGTAAGTCAATTATATGGCTGTTTGTTTAGACTATTGTACTTTTCCATTAAAGGTTGGGTCATTAGTATGTAACTGTAATATCACATATAAAATAAAATCAAAATTACTTATCAGTTTTTAATCAGTTTTGAGAGATTAGTTTTATGGTTTTTTGGCTATTAAATGACCCAAACTGGCTAAAAAACCATCTTTTAGTGACTTTCCACCGCACATTTACATATGAATCGTTGAGTTATTAAAAGATAGTTTTGTTTGGGTCTCCGACATTCAGAATTGAGATTTTTATATATAAATTTGGATTTCTATAATGTTAGATATTATAAACCATCTTTTAACGCCTCTGTGTGCAAAATAAGAATTTCTATTATGGCTGGTGGTGAGTGAATGTAGTTTGTGTGTTTTCCAAAATAATAATAGAATCTCTATTTTGAATAAATCAAGAAGTTTGTTTTTTCATTAAATTGTTGCCTATCGTGGGTTGTTGAATATACGTATATATAGGGAATTTTATTTTTGCTATGGAGTTTGGATCTGGATGTATTGAGTTAGAACTGAATCAACATTAATTAGTTGTTGCGAAAGGTGAGGTTTATGTAGGATGATTAATTATTGTATTTTTCAGAAGAGGTGATGTAGTAGAATTGTTATTGACACATAATACGACTGTTACATAATAATGCTTGGATAAAGAAATATAATTTGAGGGAATAGAGATTATGTTCTGAAAAGGTATTGCTTAGAGATTAATTCAAGATGTTTCGCGCATTTATAATCGCTTTCTTGCACAAATGTTTTTCATGTCTACTGTATACATGACAAGGACTTAGCATAACTTAGTGGTGTACCACTGTTTAAATCCAAGCAGTTCCCTCTCCACCTCTATTGCAAGATTTTTGTTTACTGATCAACACAATGTAGTTACTATTATAGTTGCAACTTTTTGGTTTTAATTTGTGGATGCTGTTTTGATTTTCTTCAGGTATCCATACAGAAATTGCCGGTTTGAGCTACTTTCTTTTCGTACTAGACCTCTAACATCATTTGCGTTTGTTGAAGAAGGCAAGCTTTTTGGGCTCATCTCAGCATCAGATAAGCTTGGGCTCCTATCAGATGGCGGGTCTCACTTTTTTGAGCCCGACTTCGCTCATGTTCCTCTATTTAAGTATGATTGCCATGAACCCATAAACATTATCAATGGGAAGCTTGTTTACCTTGGCCATTCCACTTCTGGTCATTCAATTCCCTTTACATCATTCTCTTCCTTCATTGAGCTTTATATGGAACTCTATGTCACTATGAAGAACGAGTGTCATCAGGTTTGTAATGACAGAAAAGCAATAGACCTCTCAGATTTTGGGACAAGAAATCTGATGGTGCGTGTGGTTGTCTTTCCGTTAATGTTGAGGATGGATGTACAAGCATGTATTACATCCTATTAAAAGATGCGGTGGACACTGCACTCGAGGTCAAGTTTGCAACAAAATCGGATGCTCTTTGTCTTGAAGTTAGTGGCTATATACTTGCATACTATGGTGACGACTTTCTTGAAGAATCTCAGTCCGAGTCTGAATATATAAATAAAGATTGCTTCTATTCATTACTCTTCCTACCTAAGTCTTCCTATACTCTCAAGGCTAGCCAAATTCCGCTGGTACAATCTGTGTTGGCTGTTCCAACAAAAGGATCTCTAATAATCAAAGCATACTTGGAAGATTATTATTCTAGGGAAGTGATCATGAATGACACTTGCAAATTTAAGCCACAACGCGGTGATTGCAGCTATGGTTCTATTAGTGGGACGGGAGATTGCTCTTTGGAACTGGAAGTCAAGTGGAACTACCAAGGTCGATATATTTGATATCTATCCAGTTGGTATGTTATGTTATTATCTTATGATGACTAGACAATCTTTTGATGGGATGTTCAAAGTGAACATGAGATGTCATGTTGGTAATAAGTTATCTTGCTTCTAACTGTTGCTTCTATATATGGTCAACATGACCTTTTGAACATAAGGATCTCAATTCGTTTTGATGTTAGAAATATTTATGAACTTACATATCATATTTATTATGTTTAACTATTCTTAGTTTTGGAATTCGTACGCTCATTAGTTTCTTCTTTTCATATTAAAGATTTTACTTGCTACCTACTCTTTTCATTTCAAAATCATCAAAATTCAAGTTCTTTGTTGAAGCACAAGCCATAAAATCATAAAATCAAATCAACCCACTACAATGTATCAACATAACCAATCATCAAATCGTTGCATTTAGAAAAAAAACTAAAAAAGCAATAACGGCTAAGTGCAAATATGCATTCAAGTTTGTTTGAAAACTACTCTTGAAATATTTCATACAAACGCATGCATTGTTTCGTCCCAAAGCGGGTAAGACAATCAATGACAAGAAGAATACCACTAGGTGGTTACGGATATCACTTGGAATTGTGTGATCACTTTCCAAAGTAAACTATTCGACCCTAATGCAGGTATCACGAATATCTACTTGGGATAAGACCAAATGCGATTAGAGAATTAGGCACAATTCTATAACCCTTTCGCTAGTAAGTGTTTACGTTTTACGTGTGTCCTTCATGCATGATCAGACCTCCTATTTATAGGAGGTTACTCTTGAGCTATTCCAATGGAATTATGAGTATTAATCGCCCATTAATAGCCTCATAATTATCCCCATTATAGCCGTTAGTGGTTACATGACCAATTAAACGTGGTCATAAAGAAGTTATAATCGCCATTTAGCGATACTTTCCACTAGCGATACTTTCACTTGCGGTGGAAGTACAACTATCGATGGAAACACCGCTTATCAAGACTTTCATAGCACTATCGGTGGATACACCACTTCGATGTAAACACGCCTATCGGTGGAAATCGCCTATCGGTGGAAACATTGCTTATCGGTGGAAACCACAAGCAAGACTTTCCACAAGCAAGATTTCACCAAGCGATACTTTCACCAAGCAAGACTTTCACCAAGAATACCAATACAAACCACTATAAGAGTCGGGAGTTCATGGACCTTATGGGTGTACACTCCGTACCTCCTAACCCATTGCAAGGTGTGAACTAATCCCACAAGTGCACTAAATTTTCCAACAATCATCCCCAAATTTAGTTCACTTCCTTTGCATGAAAATAAACATCAATCAAAACATGTGCATAAACGAAAATGTCCAGAGGATTGAATTTCCATCTTAGTAAATTACACGTTCAAATATTCGAGAATCGGTGTTCTAAGAATTGAACCCTTGACCCATTTGAATACCGAAGATAAAATACACACAAGTTTTCAAACACTTAATGACTCCCGACACTATACAAGCCATGTGTCCATATCCAAATTCATAAATGTTGTAAAAGCTAAAGTCCAAAGCTTCTCAAGCGGCAAAACTTCAACATTTACATAGGTGGTTCCTCTTTAGTCATGCTCCCGCCAAGCACTTTTTCAAAGAAAATTAACCATTAAAAGTAAAGACTTCATCCTCCTTTCAAGAGTTACGAGCACAACCTTGGGATGTAAATAAAACATGTGCTCCATCCCTGAATGTTCGACTTTCCACATTGAACTCGCTCCCAAGTTTCCTTAGAAGGAGTTGGACTTAAACCCATCCCTTTAGCAGACTTTATAACCAAGTCTCTAGCCGGACCCTTCGTCAAGTGATCGGCTAAGTTACATTGAGATCTCACAAACTCTATAGATACCACCCCATTCATGATAAGCTCACGAATCATGCTATGCACGACACCTAAGTGTCTAGACTTACCATTGTACATCGGCTATAAGCCTTAGCCAATGTAGTTGCACTATCACACCGGATAGAAATAGGTGCTATAGGTTTAGGCCACAATGGAATCTCAAGAAGCAAGTTTTCAACCATTCGACTTCTTTACCAAAGATTGCTAGAGCCACAAATTGATTCCATTGTTGAACTGGTGATGCAAGTTTGTTTCTTGGATGCCCAAGAAATTGCACCTCCACCAAGTAGAATACCCACCACCGGTAGATTTAATTGTCTTGATGTTCTTGATCCAACTTGCATCGGTGTAACCTTCCAACAACGATGGGTAACGATATATGAGAGACTATAATCCATAGTTCTCTTCAAATACTTGAGACCCTCTCGAAGCGCTTGCGATGATGAGCACTAGGATTGCTAGTATACCGCTCAATTTTCCCACCGCAAAACCAATATCGGGTCTTGTACAAGTCATGGCATACATCAGCACCAATTACCCTAGAATATTCAAGTTGAGATCTGACCTTGCCATTATTAGGCATCGACTTCACAGTATCCATAGGTGTACTCACAGAGTACAATCAAAGTAATTGAATTTCTTCAAGACCTTCTCAATATAATGAGACCGAGAGATAGAAATTCTATTACTTTCATGTTTAATCCTTATACCAAGGATAACATCAGCCTCCCCATGTCTTTCATGGAGAACCTTGATGACAAAAATTCCTTTGTCGGTCAACCGATTTTGGTCGGTGCCAAAGATCAACATGTCATCAACATATAGACAAATGATGACCTCTACCGATTCATCAAATTTGATATATACACATTTGTCGACTTGGTTAAGAACATAACCACTAGACAAAACCACTTCATCAAACTTTTGATGCCATTGTTAGGTGCTGCTTAAGTCCATAAAGAGACTTAATCGGTTTACACCTTGTTTTCATTGCCGGTCATGATGAATCCACGAGGTTGGTTCATATAAACCTCCTCTTCCAATTCACCATTCAAGAAAGTCGTTTCACATCCATCGATGAATAACCGTTGTGAATAGATGCCATAGCAATCGGCGATCTTATGGTAATCGTCACGAGCCACAGGGCATAAGTATCAAAATAGTCTATTCCCGACTTTTGTTTAAAGCCCCGAATGACTAGTCTAGCCTTGAACTTTCAACAGTTCCATCTACCTTCATTTTCCTTTTGAAAATCCATTTGCAACCCAAAGGTTTGCAACACGGTGGTAGATCAACCAACACCCAAGTGTTGTTGCCCATGATGGAATCCATCTCATCATTGATTGCTTCTTTCCAAAAGCAATGTCACGGGACTTCATTGCTTCTTCAAATGTTTTGGGGTCATCCTCAACAATGAAGCAATAGGACTATTGGTCCGAGACCTCATCCTAGTACCTTCAACTAAGTATAGTTGAAACTCGTGTCCAAATGACTTTGGAGTCGACCCTTTTGCTCTTCCCGAGCACGAGTTCGAGTTGTTGAACCACAACCTCATCGGGGACCACCGATGGTTCATCATCGAGGACCTCGATACACCAAGTGTCATGAGTTCCATTAGGAATCCTCGACTTGGTCTAGGGACCGATGAGAATCTATTCTCATCAAAGTTCGCATCCCTTGATTCAATTATTGAGTTAATCGAAACATGTTCATTAGGTTCAATAACATAGAACCTAAAAGCCTTGGAATGCTCAAGATATCCAACAAAGATGCAATCAATGCCTCTTTCACCCAAAGTCTTTTGCTTTGGATCGTGGAGTCTTACAATGACCTACAACCCCAAACCTTGAGAAAATTCAGGTTGGGTTTCTTTTAGTCCGAGTTCATAAGGGTAACCTTGTTCCTTTTGTTGGGAACTCTATTTAGCAAATAGCAAGTGTTAACATAGCTTCACCCCGAACCCTTGACTCGATACGAATAGGACAACATGGAATTAACCATCTCCTTGACACCTGTTTTTCCTTTCGAAATACCATTTCTTTGAGGAGTATAAAGGCGATCGTTTCATGGATTATTCCAACAGATCGAAAGTATTGAGTATCCATGTACTCACCTCCCTATCAGTCCTTAATCTTTGATTAAAGACCCAAGTTGTAATTCAACTTCGCTTTTAAACACTTTGAATTTATCTAATGCTTCATCCTTGGTATGTAATAAATAGACATAACAAAATCTAGAAGCATCATCAATAAATGTCACAAAGTACTTCTTATTCCCCAAAGAAGGAGTGGCATGCAAATCACACAGTCATCGTGAATAAGCTCAAGATCTTAGTCTCACGACTAACACCACGAAAGGGTTTCTTGGTTATCTTGGTCAACATGCAAGTTTTACACTTTTCGGTGTCCATGTCAAAGCAGGATTAAACCATCCCTAGACATATCTTGCATTCTTTTATAGTGAACATGACCAAGTCTAGCATGCCGAGGTAGAATCACCGATCATATGTGGTCACAAAGGTCGAAATAACATTGTCATGGCTGGTAATATTAAGCCCGAACATTTGATTACATAAATAGCCAAAACCAATAAAAACACCACATTTAGAAAGAACAAATTTATCGATTCAATAACTTGTTTATATCCATGATTATTCAAAACACAACTTGAAACCAAGTTCTTCCGATATCGTGAACATGAATAACATTAAACAAAGTTACAATCTTTCTGAACTAAACCTAAGATCTACACAACCACGACCATGCACCAAGGTCGTTGACTCATTTCCATGTGAAGAATAGAACCATCATTCGGTGACTCATAAGTCTTGAACCGACTTCTATTTTACACACATGAACTGTTGCACGAGTCAACCCACCACGCAACATCATCATCCTCGCACATAAAAGATTCGATACATATGTAACATAATAAATCGAAAAGACTTATTAAACATATTCGACCTTTCGGTGAGTTGGTGAACCACCACTCCCGAACCATTAGTGCACGATCCATTGGCTTTACCACCAATTTTAACACCTTTGCGGTCCCTTTTAATGTGACCGGTCTTGCTACATTTCCAACAAGTAGGTGTTGCCTTCTTGTTAGGATCGCCTTGTGTTATCATGATATTTCGTTTGCTTTTGTTGTCATTGTACCGGTAGAGTTGTTATGCTCCACCATATTGACAACAGATGGTCCAAGAGCATTGCTACTCTTTGGCTTGTCATTATCCCGCACTTTGAGACATTCCTCAATGTGCGATGATCGCCCAACTCAACAAGAGTTAACTCCTCCTTCATATGTTTCAAGGTATGCTTGAAATCTTTCCATGAAGGAGGAGTTTATCAATGACACAAGAGACTTTGATAGCCTTATCCATGTTCATTTGGTGTTGTGTAAACCTTCCAAGTATTCCAAGAAGTTCATTGTATTGTTCCATAACCGGTCTTGAATCGGTCATTTTGTAATTTGTGAAATTACTAACAAGGAACTTCTTACTTGATGCATCCTCGACCATATATTTGGCATCCAAGGAATCCACAGTTCTTTGAAGATTCAAAGTTCGATAAATATCAAACAAAGAATCGACATACCATTCGAATAAGACCTCTGCATATGTAGTCATCATTCTCCCACTTGCTCCTCCTCCGATTTGATCCACGTAGCATCATCACCATCATCGTGAATTGGAGTAGTCGGCACATAGACCACACTCATGCTTGTGACCAAGAAGTGCATCTTCTTCGCCACCTCCTAAAGTCCACCCCTTCAAACTTGTCCATCTTAGCAAAGTTTGAAGCCATGTGTTCATTGCAAAGAATTGCCATTGATTATCACTAAATAGTTTACTTTGATTGTTGGTTTGTATTCGTCCCAAAGCGGTGGTAAGACAATCAATGACAAGTAGTAATACCACTAGGTGGTTACGGATATCACTTGGAATCGTGTGATCACTTTCCAAAGTAAACTATTCGACCCTAATGCCCGGGTATCACGAATATCTACTTGGGATAAGACCAAATGCGTTAGAGAATTAGGCACAATTCTATAACCCTTTCGCTAGTAAGTGTTTACGTTTTCGTGTGTCCTTCATGCATGATCGGACCTCCTATTTATAGGAGGTTACTCGAGCTATTCCAATGGAATTATGAGTATTAATCGCCCATTAATAGCCTCATAATTATCCCCATTATAGCCGTTAGTGGTTACATGACCAATTAAAGCGTGGTCATAAAGAAGTTGTAATCGCCATTTAGCGATTTTCCACTAGCATACTTTCACTTGCGGTGGAAGTACGACTATCGATGGAAACACCGCTTATCGAGACTTTCATAGCACTATCGGTGGATACACCACTGGAAACATCGCCTATCGCTGGAAACACCGCCTATCGATGGAAACATCGCTTATCGATGGAAACCACAAGCGATTTTCCACAAGCAATACTTTCACCAAGCAAGACTTTCACCAAGAATACCAATACAAACCACTATAAGAGTCGGGAGTTCATGGACCTTATGGGTGTACACTCCGTACCTCCTAACCCATTGCAAGGTGTGAACTAATCCCACAAGTGCACTAAATTTTCCAACACATTGTTCCACCATAGAGTGAATATAGTAATTGAGAAATGTGTTTCTCGTCTATGATTTCAAGAAACTCCTATACAACATGCCTTGTTTGTGTTTGTATTTTTATAGCACGTCCTTTTTTAAAACACGTCCTTTATTAATACGTTTTTCTTATGTTTTCACATGTTTTTATCTATTTTCATACGTTTCTATTCGTTTTTGTACGCTTTCTTCCGTTTTTATACGTTTTCGTCCATTTTTATACGTTTTTCTTACGTTTTTATCCGTTTTATACGTTTTCGTCCGTTTCTATATGTTTTCGGTCCATTTTTCTTACGTTTTAGTCCGGTTTTATACGTTTTTATCTAGTTTCATCCGTTTCATAATTTTCATCCGTTTTTATACATTTTATACGTTTTCTTACAGACAAAAACGTATAAAAATGGATAAAAACATAAAAGAGAGTATAAAAACGGACGAAAACGTATAAAAACGAACACAAAATTATGAAAATGGATAAAAACATAAGAATGCGTATAAAATGTGTTAATACAAATATCGTCATTAAACGTTATTTATATTTTTGATCTTTGCCTAAGTTTTGTTAACGACAAAAGTAAATTTAATTTATAAAAGCTTAAAGCTTGTCAAGTTTATTAGATATTAAAACAAGCTTTCTTAAACAAATATATTCATCATTCAAGCATTTACATTTATGATTAGTAACATCTTGATATGACTCTAATCATTATGTATGATAGTAGTTTGTAGAATGTGTTAGGTTCCTAAAACCAAACACTACTTAAGCATTGCATATTTCTATTAATAGTAATACAACATTTAACATCATGTATTACATCATGGGAATCATTTGTAGATTCCATTAGATATTTTGTGAAGATTTATACTCTCCATATCTTGCACAATCTCTCTTAGATTGAGTTGACTTTAAGCAAGATTTGATATCTTGATTGTCGGACCGGCGGTACCAAAATGGTACAGGCGGAACCCTTTAAGGGTCCGCCGTCCGTGGACGCCTCTGTCCATTTTGGCTATAAATAGCAATGCCAAGCCAAGTAGTTTCTTATCCCTTTCTAACATACTCATACATATCTCTCTCTAACCTTTCTAACTCGGTTGCATATCATATTAGTGATCTCTTTTGTAGCAAAGAAGATCAAGTCATATTCAAGCTTCAACGAGAAGTTGGAAGTCTTGTTTGTTTAGTGTTGTATGATCTAGTGTTGATTCATACTTCATTGTTGTATCAAACCATCATAATCTTGTGAGTGTGAGTGGTTAGTATTTTAGTCCTCAAAATACATTGTGTGTGGGAGTAGTTGTACCCTTGGAAAGAACTCGACATCTAGCTTAGTGTCGGAAATAGTGTAAGCGAAGTGTAAAGGTTTTCTCCGCGGTGAAAGGAGCTTGTTGACTAGTGAAGTTAAACTCTCGAGTGTGAGACTCGGGGAGTGGAGTAGGGCAAGGAAAAAGAGTCCTTGTAGGCCGAACCACTATAAACAACTTGTTGTGGTTTGATCATTTCTTTCCTTATTTACTTATTACATATTGCTTGCATATTTCATTAACGTACTTAAGATCAATATAAATTGATCTTTCAATAAGTTTCAAAACAAAGTTTTTAATCGGTAAACTATTCAACCCCCCTTCTAGTTTTCTACAATTGGTACCAGAGCCTCGTTGCTCAAGAATTTCTAAAATAACTTGTATTTTATAAACTTGAAACGATCCATGGATTTCGAAAACTTTAAAGAAGGGCAATCTATGCAAAGACCACCACTCTTTGAAACCAATGGATTTATCTATTGGAAAACCGTTTTGAAACATATGTAAAATCAAAAGATATAGATCTTTGGTTTATTATTGTTAAAGGAGATTTTAGTTCTACAACAAAAGATATTTCCGTTGATGAACAAAAGAAATTAGTTGCTAAAAATAATGAAGCTAAAATGATGCTTTATAATGCTTTACCTAGAAAAGAATATGAAAGAATTTTTATGTGTGAAACCGCTAAAGATATTTGGGAATCTTTAATTGTTACACATCAAGGTAATTCACAAGTCAAGGATAACAAAATTGATCTTCTTGTTCAACAATATGAACAATTTGTTATCCCGAAGATGAAACCATTGATTGTGGCTTTGCTCGTTTTAACACTATCATTACATCACTTAAAGCACTTGATGAATCTTTTCGTAGTAAGAACTTTGTCGAAATTTCTTAGAGCACTCCATCCCAAATGGAGAGCTAAAGTGACCGCTATTGAAGAATCAAAAGATCTCTCAATAATGTCACTAGGCGAGCTAATTGGCAACCTCAAAGTTCACGAAATGATAATGGAGAAAGATTCGAGATCATCAAAGGAAGAAAGGAGAAGATCAAATCCGTTGCTCTTAAAGCAAAGGCGGAATCAAGCGATGATGGTGAATCTTGTTCCGATAGTGAAGATGAGGAGTATGCCATGGCGTTAGAGATTTCAAGAAGTTCTTTAGAAGAAGAGGAAAGTTTGTAAGACAACCTCGAGAAGAAAAGAAGCCATTCGAAAAGATCGGGATGATAAGAAGAACAAAGGTGAAAGAAAGTGTTTTAGATGTGGTGATGCAAGTCATCTCATAGGAGAATGTCCCAAGCCACCTAAGAGCAAAACTCAACGAGCTTTTGTAAGCGGTGCTTGGAGTGATAGTGAAGACGATGAAGAATCAAGCAAGGAAGAGATCGCTCTAATGGCACATGAGTCAAATGAGGTACTTTCCGATTCTTCTTATTCTTCCATAGATGATGACACCTTGCAAAAACAATATAATCAATTGTGTGAGCTAAGTCTAAAAATCATAACTAAAAATAAATTTCTAAAAACTAAAAAGGAGTTTTTGGAAAATGAGGTATATGAGTTAAAAGAAAAAGCTAAACGACTTGAAAAAGGAAAAGCAAATGACAATGATTGTAAATCATGTCAAGAGCTAAATCTTGAAATAGAAAAACTAAAGCTCACACAAGAAGTTTTAATAGAAAATAATTCTAAGTTTAAAAGGTTTAACAAAAACATCGCTATTGCCGATGAAATAGTTAAAATCCATAAAACACCAGGAGACATGAATGGGCTAGGGTTTAATGAAGTTTTAATACCTAAGAGTCAAAACAAAACGGCCGAAAAAGACGAACATTACATCAAATCTCATCACACAGACAAGACGGACGACGGAACCAAAAAAGGGTTCCGTCCGTTGTAAAACGGTACGCGGGTACTTCAGCATAACAGAATGTTCGTAATACGGACCGTCTTGAATTTGTTAAAATAACAAAGAAAACCAATGATAATGTTAAACTAAAACCAGCCATTATATCGGGAGTAGGACTTATTAAAATGAATTTAGATCAAAACTACTCAACAACGACATAAAACTTCTTTTGCCAAACGCCTTTCCTAAGAGCAACCACAACGTTCAACATAACTACCAACACAACGGTTGGAATCAAAACTTTCCTAGACCATATCAAACTCCAGATTACATGCCATGGAACCCTTATCAATCATTTCCATACATGAATCAAATAAATGGTATGTTTAACCCAAACGGACCCATGAGATATTGGGGACCAAATGTTTGAGTTATTCGCTTCTTAGGTATGTTTGAAAGTTGGATTGGAACCGATGAATGGATAAAAGATAGTGGATGCTCACGACACATGACGGGCAACAAAGTCTCTTCTCATCATACCAAGAGTATGACGGAGGTAATGTCACTTTCGGTAGCAATCTCAAAAGCAAAATCATTGGCAAAGGTACGATTGCTCATAACTCTCTAACCATTGAAAATGTTGCTCATGTGGATAGGTTAGGATTTAATCTACTTAGTATTAGTCAACTATGTGATAAAAAGTATAAAGTACTATTTGATGAAAATGGTAGTAAAATACTAAAAGATGGTATCACCATAGCTAAAGGAGTTAGGAAAAATAACATATACGTCATGAAAATAGATAAAACATATAATGACAAACTTTGCCTAACAACATTAGACGATAGCTCATCTCTTTGGCATAGGCGCTTAGGTCATGCTAATATGAGACTTATACAAAACCTATCTTCAAAAGAGTTAGTTAGAATTTGCCAAAACTAAAATATGACCAACACTTTTGCGACGCTTGCAAAATTGGTAAACAAACACATAGTAGTCACAAATCTAAAAATATGATATCTACATCTAAGTGTCTAGAATTATTACATATGGATTTGTTTGGACCATCCGCTATAAGAAGCTATGGAGGCAACTTATACACTTTGGTCATAGTAGATGATTACTCAAGGTTTACTTGGACGTTATTTTTGAAAACCAAAATGAAGCTTTTGATAAATTTGAAATACTTAGCAAGAAAATTCAAAATCTTCTAGGTGTCAAATTGTGTCGATCCGAACGGATCATGGTCGTGAATTTGACAACGAAACTCAATTTGGAAACTTTTGTGATGCAAATGGTATAACACATAACTTTTCCGCTCCACGAACACCTCAATCAAATGGAGTAGTAGAACGTAAAAATAGAACAATTCAAGAAATGAGTAGAACAATGCTTAATGAACAAAACATTCCTCAAAAGTTTTGGTGTAATGCCGTTGATACTTCTACATATATTTTAAATAGAGTCCTAATACGTCCTTTCCTAAACAAAACACCATATGAACTTTATAAAGGTAAAAAGCCAACATTAGGATATTTTAAAGTCTTTGGTTGCAAATGTTTTATTCTTAACACTAAGGATTATCTCACCAAGTTTGACCCAAAGTCTTATGAAGGTGTTTTTCTTGGTTACTCTCAAACTAGTAAAGCTTACATTGTCCTAAATAAAGAAACAATGATAGTCGAGGAATCGTTGAACATAACATTTGACGAAAGTCCACCTCCCTCTAAGACATCACCTTTGGTAGATGATGACTTAGTTGAAAGTCAAATAATTGAAAGTCAAATTAATAATAACAAGGAAGATGAACCATTAAATAAGGAAATTGTCAACATAAAAGAATCTAAAAGTCATCCATTAGAAAAGGTCATAGGAAAACTTAATCAAAGAACCTTAAGATCACAAGCTCAAAATCAAAGTAATCATTTTTGTTTTGTATCCACCATTGAACCAAAACCATAAATGAAGCAATAAAAGATGAATCATGGGTAATGGCCATGCAAGAAGAATTAAACCAATTCATTAGAAATGATGTTTGGAAACTAGTTCCAAAACCTAAAGATCAAACTATAATTGGAACAAAATGGGTCTTTCAAACAAAATGGACGAAAATGGTATAGTATCTAGAAACAAAGCTAGGCTTGTTGCACAAGGTTATAATCAACAAGAAGGAATTGACTATGATGAAACTTATGCACCGGTAGCTAGACTTGAATCTATTAGAATATTACTTGCTTATGCATGTGCTTATGATTTCAAATTATTTCAAATGGATGTTAAAAGTGCTTTTCTTAATGGGTTTATTAACGAAGAAGTGTATGTTGCTCAACCTCCCGGTTTTACCGACTTTGAGAAACCACATCATGTCTTCAAACTCAAGAAAGCATTATACGGCCTTAAACAAGCACCTAAAGCTTGGTACGACCGCCTTAAGACTTTTCTTATTGATAACAAATATACTATGGGATTAGTAGATAATACTCTTTTACTAAGAAAAAGAATCGCAAATTATTATTGTTCAAATATATGTTGATGACATTATATTCGGATCAACTTGTCAAGAACTATGTAATGATTTCTCTAAAATCATGCATGACGAGTTTGAAATGAGTATGATGGGTGAGTTAAACTTCTTTCTAGGACTTCAAATTAAACAACTAGAAGATGGTATTTTCTTTAACCAATCTAAATATATAAAAGACATGCTTAAGAAATTTGGTCTTGAAGATTCCAAACCAACTAAAACACCCATGTCTTGGACACTAAACTCACCAAGGACGAAGAAGGTGAATCAGTAGATAACACTAAATATAGAGGAATGATTGGTAGCCTACTCTATCTTACGGCTAGTAGACCCGACATTATGTTTAGTGTTTGTCTATGTGCTCGCTTTCAAGAAAACCCAAAGGCATCACACTTAGAAGCATTAAAAAGGATTTTAGATATATTAAGGAACAACATGTTTAGGATTATGGTATCCCAAAGGAACGGGTATAGAAACCATAGTGTATGCCGACTCGGATCATGCCGGTGATTATGTCGATAGAAAAGTACAAGTGGTATTTGCACTTTTGTTGGACATTGTCTCACCTCATGGTTTGCAAAGAAGCAAACGGCTTTAGCCATCTCTACTCTTGAAGCGTAATCGCCTCACCGGAAAAGCATGTCAACAAGCTCTTTGGATGAAGCAAGCTCTCGAGACTATGGAATTCATCTCAACGACATTGTGATACTTTGCGACAACAAAGGAGCCATCGATCTCAAAGAAGAATCCTGCTCAACATGCTCGTACAAAGCACATTGAAATCCGTCATCACTTTCTTCGCGACAATGTTCAAAAGGAAACATTTCAATCGAGAAAGTATCCTCCAAGACAACATTGCCGACATCCTTACTAAACCTCTTAAACGAGAACCTTTAATCTTCTTAGACTTGGTTTAGGGTTAATGGAACCAAGCATGTAGAATAAACATAGCCTAAAACATTAGAATAGTCAAACTTTTGTCTTGTTTCGCTCATCGTAGCCACGGCACCAACGACAACACGGACGGAACCAAAATTTTGGTACCGTCTCGTCCGTGGTGTCTCTGAAACAAAAAAACTTTAAACATAACATCTTCTTCCTCACAACCCACTTTACCAAAACGTAAAACTTAAACCAAGCTCATTATTGTCATCTTCCCACTCACTAATCATCAAGATAACATCATTGTAAGTATCCTAACTACATTTCATCTCTTAATTCGAGTCTAGGATTCTTATTTATGCACAAAACTATCACAAATCATTACATGGGGTTCTATGTATGCTTTTATACCAAATATGAATTCAATTGGCAAATTGCATAACTAGTCATTCAAATTAGGTACTACATTATCATATTGCATAAACAAATCATGTTTCCCACTAATTGATAGATAATAAATATAAGGCCTTATTCAAACAACCAAACACCCCATGTCAAAAGTTTTGAAAAGCTTCTCACTTATAGGAAAATATTTTTCATTGCTAATACAAATAGAAACGTTAGAATTTTCATCACTTGCATGCTCTTGAATACTAAAGGTATTGCATAACTAATATGCACTCCGGGTATATTCAAATGTAGCCACATTGAATTAGAGCATTTGGGTTATCTCATGGTATTTGCCAAACACTCCACTAAAACCATTTTGTGCATAAAATGAGTCGAGATAACCGCAACTCCAAATTGTTTTCATATAGACACACACTAGAATCAAAAATATTAAAATTCATTTTCATTTTTAACATGTTAATTCTTGTCCTTAGGAATAACCATGGTAGCCGCAAGATTCTATGATCACAAAGACACCCTTAACTACATTCCCAAACACCACAAAACCAAAGGACTCACCAAGGAACAAGTAGAAATATTTAGGGGTCTAGAATCAAGGTATTTCCACGAGGGTAGAACCATTCACTCATCCTTCCTTGAGCATACCAATCTTCGTGAAGAACGGCCGCCATTCAATTCGATTGTCTTCTTGACATTGATGAACCAATTTGTCCTAGGTTCGTATTAGAATTCTATGCTAGTGTGACCGGTTTTAGTGATGAAGATGATGAGTTTTGTCTTAGCTTTAGAATCAACCAAAATGATTACACCATCACTTTAAGTGACTTTGCTAGAGTACTAGGAATTCCCAACCGTGGAACTTGTGTCTACACGGATAAGTGGTCACTCACCGCCTTGATGCAATCAATGACCGCCTCTCCCTACGTAACCCGCTTAGCCGATAAGGATGTCATCCGTGAACACCTTTTAACCCAAAACGGATACAACCCGAGTCACCCGAAGGAAAAGAGGTAGACCGAGATCTATATGGAATGGAGCTCAATGAACTTAAGCACAATTTAAGAAATGGGAGGAGTTACTTAGAGCAAATGTCATTAGCACCATAGGAATAGGGATCACATAAACGCTTGTCTTTGCCACATGCTTTACAACTTGTCCACCCGACAACCATTCAACTTAGCCTACTACATAGCTAGGAGAATGATTGATATTCCAACTCAAGGATCCGTTGCTCTTCCATACGGGATGCTTCTCACCCGCCTTTATAGAAATTTTGCTCCAATTCCACCAACCCCAAAAGGGATGCACCTTCAATATGATCTCATCCTCACATCTTTGTGCCTTGAGTGATGCTCGAGTTGCTAAGACTAAAGGCAAGAGAGCTAAACCTCCAACTCCTTCATCATCATCATCAAATAGCTCGAGGATGGTCTTCCAAGCTCTCGCCTTCCACCTCAAGAGTATTACACATCTCTTCCCGAAATTGAGAATGAATCGGTGAATTCAAGCGGACTAAGGGAATGTTCAAGTGCCTTGGTAGGATGATGAACAAGATTTACAAGAAGTTGGACAAATAAGGGTACTTTAAGGAGTGTTTGGAACAATGCATTATCGTTAATGTTTGATACTATTTAGTTGTTTTTATTATGTAGGATGATAATATAACTTGAAACAATGGTGTACGCTAACAATCTCATGCAGGGGGATAGCACAAGTATGCTATCAAATTTTACCCATTTTCACTATATTGTGAAAATCAATAAGCCTTGCTCTTAATCTATGCTCCACTATGTTTACATATGTGTTATTTACTTTTCCTAACTAGAAATGTTTAGTTTAACAGGTTTTGAGAAAAATTTTCAGATTTCGGAAAATTCAGTTTTTAGGAAACTTTCTGTCCAAATTTCAGCACTCCACGGATCAGACGGCACCCTTATTTTGGTACCGTCCTTTATGAATTTTGGTACCGCCATATCTGTACAGGCGGACCAGACGGCACCCTTTTTTGGGTTCCGTCTGTGTATGATTTTGGTGCCGTGGATCCTCCGTAATTTTCTCAATTTCGACTCTTTCGTAATTCCAAATTATCTTCCATCACTCATAAATCAATCTTAACTAGTTTATCATTATTAGAACTAGTATTACTCACTAAGGAATGTAAGAAAACCATTTCCCACCAAAATTCAAAATTTGAAAAATCCACCCAAGGAGCCCTTTTGCATAAAGGAAGGAACCAAAATTTTGGTACCTTCAAATCCGTGGGTAATCGAATATTAGGAAATTCCACCACTAGAACACATTTATTGCATATCTTTTCTTCTTCACTCCATCTTCTTTGAATGGATTGACTTGGGTGACATGACTAGCATTCAACCCACTTCCAAATCATGAGGAACCTCATCTCTTCAATGGTTCAACATCAAATCAAACACATCTCTCAACATTTTTACACCTCTATAAATTGAAAGGCTTTACCATGATCATCCTCACACCTTTCTTATTCTCATTACTATCTAGCAAATCAAAACCCAAGTTAAAAATGACTAAATCATCACCAAAACCTTGCAAGAAAACCGCTAGAATTAGCGTAAGGCCTTGTTGTCTTACTCATCTTAGCTCATCATCCGACTCCTCACCACTTACAATCTCATCTCCCATTAGAGATGATACACACCTTACCTTGGCTACACCTACTTCATCACACATTGTGATCACCACTCCACCACCATCAAAAGCACCTACTTCACCTCCACCGCACCCATCCAAACATCCAAAACACCATCACCACCTTCACCAAGGTCTCCCACTCACTCCCATGGAGTTATTCTCAACTCCACCAACATCACCAAATCCTTTCCTAGAGGACTTGGAAGACTTGCCTCCTAGGCCAAGTCACCCACCACCATTGCCATCCTTTGGCACCATTGAGCGAATCGCTCATGAATCACCTCGGTCATCCATTGACCCAAACGCCCCATTAGGGCCAAGACCTCTCCTTTTCCACCCCATTCACAAAGACATTCATGGTCCTTTATACGGGGATCATCCACTTCCATCATCAATGTCCCCTCACATTGAGGACATTCCGGAGAGCATGTGGGATGACAATCCCACTAGAAAGGAGATTCAAGCCGAACTCCACAACCTTCACCAATTCAAAGGCATGGTGGATTCTCACTTAAGTGAGACAATGCAAATGCAAAGTGCTTTGCTTGCATCCATCATGACCACTCCAAACATCCCCAACACCACCAACACATCAACCATTCCACCACCACAACCTCCGCAAACTTTCTACCCTCCAAGGCACGGTTGCTCAACTTGTGAGCAAACGGGTCAAACCGTGGAACGGACCCGGATTATGGTCCATGACTTCCACGAAGAAATGAGGTTCATCCTCAACCACATTCTTGAGCGTCTCAACGCTCTTTCCCATCCACCATCTCTTTAGGATGGTTTTTAGAATAGTCTTTTATTTGTTTTTGTTTTTAGGATAATTTTTTTCTCTTTTCTCTTGTACTAGAAACACATCATTGTGTTCTCTTTTCATGATCTTTACTCATGAAAAATTTTAACAAATGAATGTTGTTTATTATGTTGTTGGTGTCATTACATAGTGTTTGGAAATGCTTGTGAATGATCATTATTACTAACATTTTTTTTTGTAGCTTTATTTTCACAATCCATGTATCTTCCCATTAAAGCACCCAATTTAGGGGAGCTTTGAACAAGGGGAGATAATAAGCTCGCTCATTACATTCCAAGATAGCTTCTTCTTTTGTTGAGACAAAAGGGAGAAAATATAGAACTTGAATTATTTATATTTGACTTTTCCGAAAAGTCAAATCGCTTACAATTGACTTTCTAAAAGTCAAACAGAACCCTCATTGATAATACTTGACTTTTCTTAAAAGTCAAACCGCATACTTTGACTTTCGAAAAGTCAACATCATGCATCAACTAGTGAATTCTTTGACTTTCATAAAAGTCAAATTTCATACACTTACATTATCATTTCCTTTTCAAGTTCTAAAACTAATATTTTTATAACTCTTGTACAAACTTTGTTTCTTTTATAAAATAAAATTTATATTTTGTCCTCAACAAAAAGGGAGATTGTTAATACAAATATCGTCATTAAACGTTATTTATATTTTTGATCTTTGCCTAAGTTTTGTTAACGACAAAAGTAAATTTAATTTATAAAAGCTTAAAGCTTGTCAAGTTTATTAGATATTAAAACAAGCTTTCTTAAACAAATATATTCATCATTCAAGCATTTACATTTATGATTAGTAACATCTTGATATGACTCTAATCATTATGTATGATAGTAGTTTGTAGAATGTGTTAGGTTCCTAAAACCAAACACTACTTAAGCATTGCATATTTCTATTAATAGTAATACAACATTTAACATCATGTATTACATCATGGGAATCATTTGTAGATTCCATTAGATATTTTGTGAAGATTTATACTCTCCATATCTTGCACAATCTCTTAGATTGAGTTGACTTTAAGCAAGATTTGATATCTTGATCGTCGGACCGGCGGTACCAAAATGGTACAGGCGGAACCCTTTAAGGGTCCGCCGTCCGTGGACGCCTCGTCCATTTTGGCTATAAATAGCAATGCCAAGCCAAGTAGTTTCTTATCCCTTTCTAACATACTCTCATACATATCTTCTCTAACCTTTCTAACTCGGTTGCATATCATATTAGTGATCTCTTTGTAGCAAAGAAGATCAAGTCATATTCAAGCTTCAACGAGAAGTTGGAAGTCTTGTTTGTTTAGTGTTGTATGATCTAGTGTTGATTCATACTTCATTGTTGTATCAAACCATCATAATCTTGTGAGTGTGAGTGGTTAGTATTTTAGTCCTCAAAATACATTGTGTGTGGGAGTAGTTGTACCCTTGGAAAGAACTCGACATCTAGCTTAGTGTCGGAAATAGTGTGTTTAAGTGTAAAGGTTTTCTCCACGGTGAAAGGAGCTTGTTGACTAGTGAAGTTAAACTCTCGAGTGTGAGACTCGGGAGTGGAGTAGGCAAGGAAAAAGAGTCCTTGTAGGTCGAACCACTATAAACAACTTGTTGTGGTTTGATCATTTCTTTCCTTATTTACTTATTACATATTGCTTGCATATTTCATTAACGTACTTAAGATCAATATAAATTGATCTTTCAATAAGTTTCAAAACAAAGTTTTTAATCGGTAAACTATTCAACCCCCCTTCTAGTTTTCTACAAAATGGATAAAAAGCATATAAAAACATATAAAATGGTTTGAAAACGTATAAAAATAGACGAGATTAAAAAGGTACGAAAACGTATATAAACGGATAAAAAAGTATAAAAACGGAAAAACGTATGAAAAAGTAAGAAAAACGGACGAAAACATTTAGAAACAGACGAAAACGTATTAAAACGGAAAAAAACGTACGAAAACATAAGCAAAACGCATAAAACAGACAAAAACGTATGATAATGAAACAAAATTTGAAAGTTGGATGGGTACTGTAGTATTTTTTTTTTGTTCGTATATGATATACGAACGAATAAATAAATATGTTGCTATTAGATACCATTAACCCTTCAAGAAAACACATACACTCTTTATAAGTAGTAGAAATACGTGTTGTCTTAATGTTAAAACTATTCTAGTTATATTTGGAAAAAGAAACGATATTTATTTCTACTTAGACATTCTTACTTATTTTTTTACTTACAAAATTTTGATAAATTAAAAAGTTAACAATTTAGATAAGGAGAGATAATAACTGGAATATACGTGTTATTTTTTTTAATACTACGTATGAGTAAGAAGTTTATTAGACAAAAAATGTAGAATGATACCATATAATCTAGCAGTCATTTATTGTAACTTCATCTTCTTTTTTTGAATCCTATCTTCGTTCATCTCAAAACAATTACCAATCTTCTTCCATATCTTTACTATATAAAATGGAAAAATGATTAAAGTGGAAAAATGAAAAGTTGAAAATTGAATATTGAAAACTAAAATATGTGAACTGACATTACACGGCTTTATGAAACTATTACAAGAAATGTTGAAAACTAAAATATGTAAATATGTATACAACCATTTCCATGCATTAACTAAAAATCCCAAATAAAAAATAGAAGATTCGACTATCATTTTGAACTCGGTAAAATGAAACATAGTCAACCTTTCTTCCGATCCAAGTCGCGTTTGTTTCGTAGTGTTTGTTACCCACGTCATTTTTAAACACGGTTGCCATATTACTCTGTATAACACAATCATAGTCGCCTAAACTAAAAACAAACAAAATTGCCTCTGCTAAATAAAACCTAAAGAGATTCAAGTGTTTATCAAATTTCGAGTTCTGGTACGGTTCACGTCGAGGTTGTTTCAGGTTGTAGCCTGTTGTGGTTGATTCGATCGGTTCATGTTCGGATAGGTTTGGTTCGTTGGTGCATTATTGTTCGTTCTGTGGCTGAATTTTGGGTTCATCCATTCGATACGTGTGGGTTTGGGTTTCGATAGTGTTCGTGTTCGTGCGTGTTCGAGTTTGATTCGGTATCGCTCGTGTTCATTTTCGGTCTCAAATGTCTTTGTTTGGCTAGGAGGTATATTTTTGAATTACATTAAAGTTATCTTCTTGATCGTACATATTATCAAAGTCTACCTCGATTCATATATTTATACATGTCTCGAAACATGTCACTCCGGTGAGTATAAAAGGTTACCATACAAAATTTGTATCCTCTTAGGCAACTAGCTAAACGAAATATAATCACAGTTGTAGCGATGAATCGGAATTTTCAGACCTTTAAACTGTACATTAAATTGCCTTAAGAATCTTATATAATGGTAATATTGTAAGGAATTGTTCGAAACGTAAAACGGTTCATGATCTCCGATGGTATGTACGTATATATAGGAAGAAGAATATAACCTTTGCATGCTTCAAAGTGTTTAATCACTAGCCATGCGTTTGAATGTTGTTAAGGAGCTACACTATTACTCTTTATTAACCCAACAAATTAACTACTTTTTCTTATTCAAATATGTCACTGTATATTAATCTATCTGTAACACCCCAACCCGATAAGGGTAGAAGTATCACAGTATGGTGTCATATCAGATCATACATAATGAACATAAATCAAACAATGAAGCCTTATAATAAATCTCAAAAGAATATCAAGTCAACAAGACTTATCAATACATAAATACAAAAGGAAAACTTCAAAATGGAAATATAATAATGAATCAAATGAAGTCTAAGATGACTAGGCATGGTCTCTATATCACTCATCTCTCAAACCCCAAACAATCCTCACTCCTAGCTTATGTACCGCCACAGAAAAGAAATGCGATCGAGCTTAAAAGCCCAAGGAATGATATAACGATACAATAATAATAAAAGTGAGCAGAGAACAAAGTAAGGAAGGTTAGTCAATAACGGTATATCAAAGGAACAGTAGGTAAATGAAACATAGGAAAAGGGCCGCTTATCCACCACGAGCCAACAAAACAGATCAAATCAAATCATATATCCATAGTAGCTGTAGTAACCAATAGTAACCATAGCGAGATATAATGGATATGGAGTGATCGGCTCCCAGATTGTGAAGACGCCAGATGCATACCGACATCATTCACCGACAAATCATAACATATCGATAACATAACAAATCTAGGATGCATCCATACGCCCGCAGATAGATAGTGGCCATACAATTTATATCGAGCTCATAATCGATAATGAAAGGGACGGTGTGTAACATCACTGACACACTAGAGTCATGCCATTGGTGCATCAATGACACGGACATGGAACCCCCATGCCTAGTTAATGGCTCGGGTCTCAAACTGACAGGTCAAAGCAAGGTCATATCATAAGGATTCATATCAAAGTTTCAAAAGTCAAAGGTTCATATAAAAGTCCGTATCATAGGTTCATATCAGAGGTTCATATCAGTGGTTCACATTAAACAGTTCACATACGAGATTCAATCAAAGGGAGCATAGCAGAGTTATAGGGAAGCCCTAGTAAGAAGGCTCAGAGCAAAGGATAACAGTTCAAAACCAATATCGAAAGATGTAACGAATCATGAGAAACCCCTACTGAAAAGGGATAGAATATCTGTACCTTATCCAAGCAAATCAACAATTGAAAGTAAAGTCAAGAATGAGATCAATCCCGTCGCCCGGAACCTATATGAATTAGATAACGCTCCATAAGAATCAGATTACTTGTTTTAGACGGCTTTCCATTTTTAGCAGATTTCCACTTTTAATAATCTTTTCATTTTAAGTAACTTTCTATTTTAGGTAACTTTCTATTTTAGGCAGGTTCCCATAATTAATAATTTTCCATAAATAGCATGTTTCCGTTTTTAATAAGTTTCCATAATTAGCAAGTTTCGTACTTAGTAAGCATAGCCATTTATAATGCGTTTAAAGACATATTAGGTTAAATGAGCGTTATAATACAGTAAGGATTATTTATGCCAATTACACAAGTTTAGGGTCTAAAGTGTAAATATCACATAGTGTAGGGTATTAATTGTAATTATATTATATTTACCCGTTTTACTCATTTTATGTCGAGATCCCCAAGCCTCTAAACAAACCATACGATTCGCTAATAACCCACACGAAAACTCTTAGACCAATCTCATAACTATCGTACTCGTTATTAACCATTTAGACCTATTTAAAGCAAGTTATAAAACCCTTTAGTGTGACCCTTTATGTCGAGATTAAACCCTCCCAAAAATCAGAATTTTGCACGCCTCAAACCAACTTAAACGACCACTTAACCCTTGTATCATTTGACCCACATTAACACCGTGTAGACATATGTTTTAGGTTCAATAAGGCTTGATAAAACCAAGGAAATGCATGTCGAGGTGGCCAAAATCGATTCAAAATGTTTTATATCATTATTCCATGCATTCCTAGTTGGCAAATAATACTACCCATAACACATGATTTACTTTTCCATTTAAGCATGTTAATTTGACAAAGAAAGGTATGTCGTGTAGTGTTTTCAAAACAGGTTTAGGGACCGATTCGTGTACATAACTCGACATACATATAGTATAATTCATGATTTTATGTAGCCAACAACTAGGTTATTCTAAGCTTAGTTTTAACCCATTATGTAACATGATTCATGGACAATAAAAAGCATGCGCATAGGCATCTATATGACCAGGTTATAAATACTCTTATCGACATATATAAAGTGTTTACACATGATTTTATGTAGTCCATATGATAGGTTATCTCATGGTTTTTGTAGCACAACATAATAAGTTTTAGTCTTAGCTTTTTAAACACTTTTACTACATGTTTCCTGAAGAAAATGGCGACTGTAGGCTGCCCTAAACCCACGACTTGAAACATAGACAAAACAGATTTATGATGAGCATTACTCGACCCATATCAAGACCTTTTTATTATATCATGTAGTCCAAAGGTTAGGTTATTTTGCTTAGCCTCTTTTAACAATTTTTTTTTAGTAACATGTTATATGAATATAAGGCATGCGTAGGGTGACATAATGCCACAACCAGAATTCAGAATCCAGAAAGAATGACGAGACCATGATGTTACCTTGTAGTCGAGACACAAAGAAGAAGAGATCAAGGAAAAACGGAACAAAATGAATTCACCTTCTTGGTTCCTTTGTTGTACGACCAACAGCCACCAAACAAGTCACCACAAAACCAAATCAAAACATGGGAAAAGCCACGAATATCAAGCTTGAAAAAGGGTCTTGAAAGCCTTACCTTTGGCTGGTTGAATGTCGACAGAAAAGAGGGAGGACAAGGTGGATGCCGTATAGTTTTTTCTTGTGTGCTAGGATTTTGTTGATATCCTTTGAATGAGCTTTAAAAGGGATATGATAGCTCTTAAATGTGGAGCGTGTATACGCTACAAATCAGGGATTTGGGGCGTGAATGGGGGGAAAACGTTTAAGGTCAAAACAACCATATCATCTTCTAAAATAACTTGTATATTATGTCTATTTAATTTTCTAGGTAGGTACATGTAACCTTTTATGTGTGATTTTCATTTATTTTATAACTATAAGTTTTATTTATCCCATTTCCTATATAATTTATTTATCATAAGCATTTAGTGAAATATATCGATTATGGTTTTATTTTACGGATTACAATTTCGAGGGTAATATAGTCTTTTAATGCGTCCACGGTTTTTAGGGTTTTACAACTCTTCCCCACTAAAAAAAAATTCGTCCTCAAAAATTGAAAGGAACGAAAAATAAACGAAGACATACCAGATTGCAACGAACTGAGGGTAACAGAGATCAAACGGTAAAAACTTTTCAGAGATGAACACATGCCGAGAATTTAAACGTATCAATTCGCATAAAGATGAAGGTAGATTAAACGTATGAGCATAATGATCCCAAGGTCTTGCTAACTCAATCAATCTTAATCAGGTGCCAGAAATTCTAAGCTCTAAGGCACTTCTTGAGACGTCCTATGTTCACAATGAGGGTATGTCAGATGATGTAAGTATTATTACGTTGGCCAAGCGTCATAATACCAGCATCATATGAGTATACCTTCATGATGACCATACTTTATCTCGAGTCGTGAAAATCAATCCTATCAACCACCTAACGGTCCATTCTACATCTTAAGGTTGGTCCAAACAATTATCACTAACGAATTCGAAATCGAGGAGCGTAAAATATAAGGAACGTAACAGACACAACAAGTACCATCGAATCGAGATACGCCGGAAAATAGCATCAGGTCCTTCAATGCTAAAAACAATCATCCAACCCAGAATTTATACATAATAGAGGTCATTCAAAAGAGAACAAATATTATTAAAGGAGTTTTATCCAACAAAAAGTCACATCAAAGTATCAAAGGAAAATACTTGCCAAACATTAGTTTCAAGTAAAAGAAATAAAAGAACTAAATAAAAGAACTACTCGACGGCCGGCCTTCTTCACTCCCATTTGCTTTCTTAAGGCGCCCCGAATCTTATGCGCCGTGGAACCGCACTGTAACACGCTCCCGAGGCCTTATAACATTCGCCCGGATGGGGCTTACCACAAGTTTTACAAAGAGGAGGGGGAGGCAAAATCAAAAGGCCTCCTATAAGATGAAGAACCTGCAGAACGGTCATGCTGAGTACTACGAGAAGAGTGATCCCGAAACTGACGTTGACTTCCATTATCGCTGCCCCGACGGTCGCCCCCGACCTATCATACTGCTGACCTCAGACTCGAGTGTCCTGGCGTCTCGAGTCGTAACTACTGTCCTGTCGACCCCTGGAACCCCGCACATGGTCTTGACGACCTCTAGAATCATATCCATGGTCATGTAGACCCTGAGAATAAACCTTATCACCGTCCCTGTTCCTCTTGTTGAAGCCCTGATCCTCATGTAGCAACTCAATGTTGCGGCAGCATCCGCAACTGCAACTACCTCAGTGTACTCGTTATTAATCACCCTGTCCAACACCCATTTCTCAACCCCCATTTGAACTTTCGAGCTCGACGACGTGCATCTCCAAAGAATAGTACCTACGAACCCACCAACCTCATAAACCGCTGTATGTATTCATGGAATTTTCCTATCCATTTCACGATGGCGTTGTACTCTCTTTCATATCATTCTTGCTCGACTCAGAAAATACCGCTTGAAGAAGATATCCCTAAAAGTATTCCAAGCACAAGTATCTAGAAAGTTCTCTTCTTTGGACAAGAGATAGGCCTTCCACCGATTGAGGCATCACCTTCGAGTTTGAAGGTAGCAATTGGTTTTCACCTCGTCACCACAACCCAAAGACATTGAAAAGCTTCTCCATGTGCGTGATCCATCCTCCGCATCATTAGGTGAAGCTGCCGAGCGAAAAGAGATTGGCTTAAGTTTGTTGAAGCGCTCGATCCAAACATGAATGGGTGTAGGTGGGTTGGCACCCCCACCATCATTTCCGCCGGAGGAACTAGCGCCATTTCGGACATTCTGAGTGATGTTAGCGACAATCTTGGGCATAGCATTAGCCAGAGCACGTGCAATCAAAGCTTCGAAGTTGGGATGCCCATCCCCGTTATCGTCGCCGTTCCTTCGAGTTTGGACCATCTAAAGAGTTCATTAAACGATTAGCAAAGGTTAGGAAATAAGATGAAGATCATGAACGGAAATGATGATAATGAAACCTAAAATCTACCCAAACCTCACCAGTCAAAACTTAAGTTCTACGGGTCAACGCTTAGGGTCCATATGTCACAGTGTCCCGACTACAAGTCGTAAAACTGGCTCGATACCATAATTGTAACACCCTAACCCGATAAGGGTAGAAGTATCACAAGATGGTGTCATATCGATCATACATAATGAACATAAATCAAACAATGAAGCCTTATAATAAATCTCAAAAGAATATCAAGTCAACAAGACTTATCAATACATAAATACAAAAGGAAAACTTCAAAATGGAAATATAATAATGTAATCAAATGAAGTCTAAGATGACTAGGCATGGTCTCTATATCACTCATCTCTCAAACCCCAAACAATCCCGACTCCTAGCTTATGTACCGCCACAGAAAAGAAATGCTACCGAGCTTAAAAAGCCCAGTGAATGATATAACGATACAATAATAATAAAAGTGAACAGAGAACAAAGTAAGGAAGGTTAGTCAATAAACCGTATATCAAAGGAACAGTAGGGTAAATGAAACATAGGAAAAGGGTCGCTTATCCACCACGAGCCAACAAAAGCAGATCAAATCAAATCATATATCCATAGTAGCTGTAGTAACCAATAGTAACCATAGCGATATAACAGACATGGAGTGATCGGCCCCAGATTGTGAAGACGCGATTGCATACCGACATCATTCACCGGACAAATCATAACATATCGATAATGAACAAATCTAGGATGCATCCATACGCCCATGCAGACAGAGTGGCCATACAATATATATCGAGCTCATAATCAGATAACAGAAAGGGACGGTGTGTAACATCACTCGTACACACTAGAGTCATGCCATTGGTGCATCAATGACACGGACATGGAACCCCCATGCCTAGTTAATGGCTCGGGTCTCAAACTGACAGGTCAAAGCAAGGTCATATCATAAGGATTCATATCAAAGTTTCAAAAGTCAAAGGTTCATATAAAAGTCCGTATCATAGGTTCATATCAGAGGTTCATATCAGTGGTTCACATTAAACAGTTCACATAGGAGATTCAATCAAAGGGAGCGTAGCAGAGTTATAGGCAAGCCCTAGTAAGAAGGCTCAGAGCAAAGGATAACAGTTCAAAACCAATATCGAAAGATGTAACGAATCATGAGAAACCCCTACCGAAAAGAGATAGAATATTTGTACCTTATCCAAGCAAATCAACAATTGAAAGTAAAGTCAAGAATGAGATCAATCCGTCTTGGAACCTACATGAATTAGATAACGCCCATAAGAATCGATTACTTGTTTTAGACGGCTTTCCATTTTTAGCAGATTTCCACTTTTAATAATCTTTCCATTTTAAGTAACTTTCTATTTTAGGCAGGTTCCCATAATTAATAATTTTCCATAAATAACATGTTTCCGTTTTTAATAAGTTTCCATAATTAGCAAGTTTCGTACTTAGTAAGCATAGCCATTTATAATGCGTTTAAAGACATATTAGGTTAAATGAGCGTTATAATACAGTAAGGATTATTTATGCCAATTACACAAGTTTAGGGTCTAAAGTGTAAATATCACATAGTGTAGGGTATTAATTGTAATTATATTATATTTACCCGTTTTACTCATTTTATGTCGAGATCCCCAAGCCTCTAAACAAACCATACGATTCGCTAATAACCCACACGAAAACTCTTAGACCAATCTCATAACTATCGTACTCGTTATTAACCATTTAGACCTATTTAAAGCAAGTTATAAAACCCTTTAGTGTGACCCTTTATGTCGAGATTAAACCCTCCCAAAAATCAGAATTTTGCACGCCTCAAACCAACTTAAACGACCACTTAACCCTTGTATCATTTGACCCACATTAACACCGGTGTAGACATATGTTTTAGGTTCAATAAGGCTTGATAAAAACCAAGGAAATGCATGTCGAGGTGGCCAAAATCGATTCAAAATGTTTTATATCATTATTCCATGCATTCCTAGTTGGCAAATAATACTACCCATAACACATGATTTACTTTTCCATTTAAGCATGTTAATTTGACAAAAGAAAGGTATGTCGTGTAGTGTTTTCAAAACAGGTTTAGGGACCGATTCGGTACATAACTCGACATACATATAGTATAATTCATGATTTTATGTAGCCAACAACTAGGTTATTCTAAGCTTAGTTTTAACCCATTATGTAACATGATTCATGGACAATAAAAGCATGCGCATAGGCATCTATATGACCAGTTATAAATACTCTTATCGACATATATAAAGTGTTTACACATGATTTTATGTAGTCCATATGATAGGTTATCTCATGGTTTTGTAGCACAACATAATAAGTTTTAGTCTTAGCTTTTAAACACTTTTACTACATGTTTCGAAGAAAATGGCGATCGAGAGGCTGCCCTAAACCCACGACTTGAAACATAGACAAAACAGATTTATGATGAGCATTACTCGACCCATATCAAGACCTTTTATTATATCACGTAGTCCAAAGGTTAGGTTATTTTGCTTAGCCTCTTTAACAATTTTTTTAGTAACATGTTATATGAATATAAGGCATGCGAGGGTGACATAATGCCACAACCGTAATTCGTAATCCGTAAAGAATGACGAGACCATGATGTTACCTTGTAGTCGAGACACAAAGAAGAAGAGATCAAGGAAAAACGAACAAAATGAATTCACCTTCTTGGTTCCTTTGTTGTACGACCAGCAGACCACCAAACAAGTCACCACAAAACCAAATCAAAACATGGGAAAAGCCACGAATATCAAGCTTGAAAAGGGTCTTGAAAGCCTTACCTTTGGCTGGTTGAATGTCGACAGAAAAGAGGGAGGACAAGGTGGATGCCGTATAGTTTTTTCTTGTGTGCTAGGGTTTTGTTGATATCCTTTTAATGAGCTTTAAAAGGGATATGATAGCTCTTAAATGTGGAGCGTGTATACGCTACAAATCAGGGATTTGGGGCGTGAATGGGGGGAAAACGTTTAAGGTCAAAACAACCATATCATCTTCTAAAATAACTTGTATATTATGTCTATTTAATTTTCTAGGTAGGTACATGTAACCTTTATGTGTGATTTTCATTTATTTTATAACTATAAGTTTTATTTATCCCATTTCCTATATAATTTATTTATCATAAGCATTTAGTGAAATATATCGATTATGGTTTTATTTTACGGATTACAATTTCGAGGGTAATATAGTCTTTTAACGCGTCCACGGTTTTTAGGGTTTTACACTATCTATATTCTTTATACTACATGTAATGATTGAATCCTATTTCTTTGTAGTAATGAATGTATCCTATTTCTTAAAAATTTAAGAATCATGAAAATTTAAAAATTTTAAAAACTTAAAATTTATTTAAGAAAATACACTATTTATAGAAACACACAAAAATATAAATGTTAACTTGAGAATACACTAATGAAAAGTTGACTTGAGAAAACGTGAAACTGAAACACGGTTTATTAATACTAGACGAGTGCACGTGCATAAAAACGATATTTTAAAGCGGCATATAGTTATAATTATATTTTGGTTAAGTGTATTGTGTAACGTTTTGTGTAACCAAAATATTACTATAACTATCTAGCGCTATAAAATTTTGTTGCTAAAAATGAACATATTGACAACATTAATGATATGTTGATTGACAGATTTCATGGCGAAGAGAAGGTTTACTATAGTTTTGATGTAGCAGAAGACGACACCCATAAGTTCTATCCTTTGGAATTCTTAAACTCGCTCAACGTGAGCGGATTGCCTCCTCATTACTTGCGTTTGAAAATTGGATGCCCGATTATTCTTTTAAGGAATCTCGATCCGGCAAACGGATTATGTAATGGAACGAGGTTGATATGCAAACGTTTTGATCCTAATGTCATCAATGCTGAGATTGATGTGGGACATCACGCTGGAGTTAGAGTGCTCTTTCCAAGAATTCCTCTTGCTCCATCTGAAGACGACATGTTCCCTTTCAAACTAAAGAGAACACAATTTCCCGTGCGCCTTAGCTTTGCGATGATTATTAATAAAGCTCAGGGCCAAACAATTCCAAATGTGGGTGTCTATTTGCCGATTCTGCTTTCTCTCATGGCCAAGATTATGTGGCATTGTCTAGAGGATATCTCGTAGAACAACAAAGGTATTGGTTAAACCAACAAAGAGTTCCGTCAAGGTGAATCTATACCTCAAATGCCGTGTATCAAGAAGTTTTCTGCGACGAGTAACATGTGTTGTTAGTTAATATTTCATAATTGATGTAATGTTTTATTTTAAGTTTCATTAAATATTTTTATATGTCGTTTGATATATGTTAAGAATTTTGCTAGAGTGAATTATCACATGTTACAATCGTTTGTAATTACATATTGATCCTTTTCACGCTCTATTTTGAACGTTATACAAAACACTTACCACAATATCGCATATCGTTAATTGTCTGCCGCTAGAAACCGATGCCGCTAGGCACGGTACTCGCCTGGTTATTATAATATCCCCAACATAACCAAATTATATTTATTCTTTTTTTCTAAAAGAATAGAACGGAAATCATACTATAATTGTGAGGATGGTGGTGGAGACTTTTTATGAAGTCTTGTGAAGATGATGACGTGGTTTGACATAAAGAAACTGAATTACTACAATTATTGGGGTTCGTTGAATTTTGGGGATGGTGTTGTATGAACTTAACCCTAAAGTTAACAGGTGGAAAATAATGACGTGGAGTTTATTTAAATGTATTTAAATGAGGGGAAAATGAACGGTAACATTGATGATATTTACACATGACCAACAAGTTTCATTACCTAACTTAATTGGTAATAAAATGATCACATTACGTAACTTTGTAAAATGAAGAAAGTTTGTTGGTATTTTATGTACTTAACCTTAAAATTTTTACAGGAAGTAGTTTGTGTGTTTTTGCTCATCTTTTTCTTACTTGCGTATGGAGCAACCTTATCACTTTAATAAACTATCCATGTTTAGTTGTGGTTGCACAATTATAATATATTATATAGATGGAAAAGTTGTTTCAACATTATGAAACTGTTAAGGATTAATGAGTTTGTTAAACCTTCATATTATTGATGTATGGGTTGTGATTATTCTTTTAATAGGCCCATTAGGTGATACCATATAGCATTGGCATCTTTCTATTGGACAAATGGAGTTGGACGATTTACTGTAGACGGCCATTAACCCTTAATCACTTACTAATGCTCTTTGGGAACCTAATACATGTACTAACATGATCTTAACCATACAAATGTATACCAAAGCTGTACTAAAGGTTACACGTGCATACCAAATATGTACTAGCAGAAGCTTCTTCATCTAACCTCATTAGTACAAATAAAATTTTCAGAAAAACAAATACACTACAACATTTTTAAACCCCAAATTGCCAAGAAAAAAGAAAGAAGGAAACTCTGTGCATCCTATTACAAGCGGTGATCATCATACCAACCTGCAGCTTTGTACAACAGGTATTTTCTATACAAAATTCTACTTACATTATGTAGGTACGCATTCAATAAGATCGCCAGTTTTCCATCTTACTTATGATAGGCTGCTTCTAATCTTCTATTTAAATGATTCATTCTCTTTGAATGAATAATTTTGTTGTCGCGAATGACTGCCACGCAAAGCTGCCATTGTCGTAGAAGAAACACAGGTTTAATGTTTAAAATGAAAGGAATTGATTTTGTGAATTGAAACCACCGACTATCCCTATTGTTATACCTTTGACTTTTAAACAAATTTGATGAATACTCATGAATCTGACATGGACTTTTACTTTAAATGTTTTTTCTAGAGATGGTCAATGTTTTTTTAGGGGAAGGACATATGATGAATTGAAAACTGATATAGGAACTCATTACATAAGAATAATATGATAAAACAATAAAATTCAACCCAAAAAAATAAAAAAACCTCAAATATACCAACAATAGTGTGTATAAAAACTAAGTCACCGAAATTAACAAAAAAAATAAACACCCCGCAGCAAAGCGCGGAAAATTTTACGTGTTGTTAATAAAAGCGATGTCCACGTTGTGTAGGGAAGTCGAGTCTATTTGACACAAATGTACGTGGCTAACCAATACCCCCTGTTTTTGTTGTTAAGACTTTTTCTGGCCATCCTAAAATGTTCAAACATCGAGGTTTGAAGCTCATCAATTCTAAGACTTCGGGATACCTTAACAGCATGCGACTTTGAGAAAAGTTTTAAACAAGCCGGCAAACAAAGAATGATACGTGTTCATGTTCTTTAGAGAATTCAAACTTTCTCTTTAGAGTGTTGGTGCATTACATATTTATACTACCTATAAAAAAAACGGTCAAACCTTGATAAGTGAAATGTTGAAAGTCAATGGTGAAAGAAATGTATGATATAATTAATATTCTTATTAAAACACCTAAAAGTATAATAATTTATTCACATTTTACAATCAGTTAAAAGCATATCTACCAAATTAAAAACAACCAATTAAAACATCCCTTACTAAAAAGTACAATAAAATTTTCACAATGTACAATTTAAACAAGCTACAACATAATCCAAAATATAAAATAATTAAACACATTGATTAATGTTATTTTTAAAACACTCTAAAATGAAAAATACATGTTATTATAAATATTATACAAATTTATAAAACACACAAAGCTCATACAAGCTAACAAATTGATGGTACATATAGTTTTGAAAATCAGACCGGACCAACGGTTCAACCGGGAACCGTGTCGCCACCGGTTCGGCTAACCAATAAAAGCCATCCGAAAACGAACCAAAGATGACCCGTTGAAAGCGATCCAAACTGGTGAATCGGGTCTCATCGAGATTTATTTCTCCGGTTAATCGTCACAAGGTACCAAGAAATGCAACGCTGCAGTACCCGCTATACTATATATAAAGGAAATACCAAAAAGTAAAAAGTGAAAAGTTGAAAATAAAAAAGGAAATGTTGAAAATTATATTTCAAAAGGAAACTATTAATACAGCCAGGTTGACTCGGTTTAAATCGATCCATTTTTCGACCGGAACGGTTAAACCGCTTGAACCACCCGGGTCGAACCGGGTTTCAAAACATTATGTTTAATCCCCAAATCTTCAAACGTTTATCATTTTTCGTTTATAACCCATAAATTTTTTTAACACAAAATGATATGTTGCTATAAAATCCCGTTGTTATGCACAGGTACTTGTCTAATAGCAAGAAAGGAATAATTGTTGTGAACACAAGTTTAGGAGAATGCAAGTGTTATTAAGATAATCCACCAATGGGTCTATATAGATACAATGAGATAAAGATGAACTAAATGATGTATATCTTCTAATGTGATTCAAACTCTAACCAATACTAAGGGATATGGACATCCGCATGTATTTATCCATAATACTCCCTCTTGGATGTCCATACTATTAATACGCTTTGGGAATGTTGCCTCGTTAAAAACTTTGCCAGGAAAACCCAGTGGGACAAAACCATGGCTAAGGGAAAAAGAGTGCAGCGCGTATTATCTCCCTCTGATGACTACATCAATTGAGCTCTTTGAGTTGGCGCATTTCAATGTTGCAGATTAATCTCCTAATGTTGATGTAGGAATTGACTTAGAAAATAGATCCACCAGATTATTTAAATAGATCCGATGAGTATCTTTTGAATGAGGCTTGTCTTGTCGCCTTTGATGTAACCATTCTTAAACTAAGCAATACAGACTATATCATCTTCATGCAAAATCATTAGTGTCTCTTTCTCATAATTATTGTATAGTCTGATGTTGTAGCCGTGATTGTTTGGTCTACAAAACACCATTAAATTTCAGTGCCGCTACTTGTAAAAGCATGTCTAGTTTGAGATCGATTATTGTGAGAATGAAACATATAACTTGCATCTGCAAAACTAACTAAACTTGTTTTGATATGTTAGTAAAATATAATGGGTTAGTAAAACATAAACCCACATTTCTTGTACCTTAAAGATATCAAAATATTAACTTTATTCATTTCCATTTATTTGTTCAATTTGATCAATTAGTATTCTCAAGAATTTGTAAATCATGACATGTGCTTCATGCATTCTATATTCCTTAGGGAATCTTAACTTCAAATGAGCTCTAATCATTTTCTTTTAGACTAGAGGTGGCAAAATGTGCCCAAAAGTAAAAAAAATAGGCTAAATGGGCAAATTTTTAAAAGTTTTGGGCACATTTTGCCCCCTTATTTTTTTGAGATGGGCACATATAGCCCATTGAAAACTTAAATGGGCACTAATGGACACATTTTTTTCTTTCTCAATTGTAGAACATTACGATCGTTTTAAAGAAATATTTTTTTATATAATATATTTAAGTTTTTTAATATAAATAAGATATTACATTTAAGGAATTTATTTCGTTGTTTTAGGTCTTCTATTGTTTATTTTATAACATGTGCCTGTCATTCTCAAGTAGGAATTAGAAATTCGGTATTAAAGAGTCGGTCACCTCAAGTATATGTAATCGTAGAAAGCTCGTAGTCGTAGTTCTTTTAAGTTAAGTAGTAATTTAGTTAAGTAACACCGTGGAGGACGGACGGGTCTTTACCCATCTGTATGCCACGATCCACACCCAAAGTGTGGCGAGTTATGTAAGATTATAAATACTCTCTACCTTCCAAGGTAGAGTTGAGCTCATAATAATATCTTTCACTTTCTCTCACTAAGTTCCCAAAACCTCTAACTTTCTCTCTAGAATTCCATCTTATTCGCCACCTTGTGTTATGGTTTGATGTGTATGTGAAAAGTTATATCTTACAATTGGTATCAAGAGCCATGGTTAGATCATATCTTGCACATCTTTGGATTTATAGTGGTTTTAGGTGGTTTTGAGTTTGAAAAAGTTTAGTGGTTTTGCATCATTTGGTTGATTTCTTGTGTTAAAGTTTGAATTTTGTTGGTACTTTTATGTTTAGAATCATCAAAAGTGTTTAGGTTTTCATTTGGTAAGCTTGAATCATCTTGGTTGGGTTGTTTTTGGATTGAAAAGTGAAGGTTATTTGGTTTTCAAGTTAGCGAATTAGCTCTCGGACT